>CM040239.1:125208081-125608081 GCA_022545495.1 Chrysanthemum lavandulifolium
TGATTTATTGTGATGGCTTGTGCGCATAACAATGTACAACCCAGTACTTGTAATGAAAGGACCACGTGGTACACTTGATTGCCACGATCCTATAAAAAGAGCGAAAGCTTCTTACTTTTGAGTAAAACTAATCAAAACTTTCATATTCTCAAAGTTTTGCTCAAAAGACCAAGTACTTCCCCTTATGATATTCAAAACCTCAAAAGTTAATATCACTTGTTGAGGGGGAGTATTTGCTTAAAAAACTTTGTTCACAAAATTGTTCTTCGTGGTAATCTTCCCACAAAACTCGAAATGGACATATTCGATATCAAAATTTCGTCAAAAACAACATTTATATGCCATTTTTGAGGGGGAGAAAAATTATGTGATAAGAAATATGTTGTGAATTGCTAATGAATCGTTGTGCTAAAAAGACTTAACCAATGAATTGACGAGATCTTAAATTTTAGTAACTCGAAAAGATTTGTCGGGACGGTAATAATTTCAAGCTAGTTTGCTAGTAATGTAACGTGTCTCGCAAAGGACTTGTCCTAGTAGAATATACCATTCGAGAAACTCTTGGTAGACATGAACTTTGTGGGTTTGACAACCTTTGAGGTTTGTCCAACCTTCAAGGTAGTTATTAGAGCTAGTTGTCACCTAAAATCGACAATGTAACTCTTTAACTATGTAGCGAAGCGTGTCTCATAGGGGATTGTCTATCTTGAGTTGATCAATTCTAAAGTGCGCTCTTCTTTCACCGTGCAAATTTACATCAAAATTCTTAAGCACGTGTGGAGGGAGATATTACGCATAATACAAAACTCTCGGTGGTACTAAAAGCTTTTATCCATAACCACTTTGAGAGATTTTTATGAAAATGGTTCTGACAACATAGGTTTGTCATGGAGTTATAAGGTGACTAAGGTTGGAATAACCATCCTATGATCCGTCAGAGTTGGATGGATCTACCGAGGACACCACCAATAGTTAGAATTAGAAGTCCTTGGGTATGTTTATAAAAAGGAGAAAATGAGAATCGGAAAAAGAAGAGTTGAAGAATTAAAAAGAAAAGTAAAGAAAATGGTGAAAATAAATAGCCCTCGGTTATTCAACTTAGGCGGACACGGGTTCAATTCATATGCTCTTGGTTGTCACTTGATGACACGGTATTGAAGAACAAAGTCGTCATGGACCCGATGGCGCATCGCTAAACTTATGCTTGCTCAAGTTTCTCTCAGCGAAGCTTATTTCATTCTCACGGGAACCCTACGAAAACTATCGGCTTTCTCTTAGAGATTCTTGGTATTGAAGGAGACCCTCTCCCTAGTCTCCACTCGGGAAAACCAAAGCGCACTATTGAGTCTAGAGCCACGAGATTCATCAAAGATCTCTTAGGTACACTTGACATTTCATCACTTGTCGTTCAACATTAAGGACGCCAAGTGATACATTATCGAGTCCTACACATATATTAGCAATGCATCGAGAACATTTATGAGAGGTTCACATATGTGATCCTCGGTGATTGAATGAAAACTCTGCCGAGGTCAACATCAAACAACCACGATAGCGGGTCAGCCCGGTAACTCCTTGTGGGTTACGCTTAGTGTCTCAAACGGTCTACAATCGTGGGTGATGCTTGGTGTACCTCAACGACTCACAGGCTGTAGGTGTGCCGGTACATAGCGTTATCTCACTTGGGATTCCACCGAGAACGACCTTAGTGAGAATTAGAGGCGTGTTTTCACACTATCTTGTTAACACTCGAAGTTCAAACTTATGGCTGGATTATTTCTAACCCATGTTTTATGTTTTCTTCTTATGGATGCTCGCGGGAGGAAAAGATCATGCAGATTCTTCGCATACTCATACCAACAACAACACTAATTGAAGTTCTCTCGAAAGGCAACCTGAAAGTCGAATGATTCTTAATCAAAGTCAAAGAATCTACAAAGTTCTGAGACTAAAGAGAACTACATCGATCGAAATCCAACATTAAAGGCGTGTGAGCATGTTGGAGAAAGGCGTGGAGACCTTTGAGCAGCGAAGCGGACATGATCACGAGATAACCACAACATACTATCACTACCACCACAAAGAATAAAGATCAAAGAACAAAGAAAATGAAGGCGTCAAAGGCGCAAAACTTCAAAGTAAACAAGATCCCTACACTAGGGAGATTGTTGGAATCAAGACACTTCTTCTCACAAGAAGAAGAATGTCGGAAGACGTCGAAGCTACTATTACATCGGCACACTGGCGTTTTTCCTCTAATCATTAATCGGCCAACACTTAGGGAGATTGTTGGAATCACTCCTAAACTAGATTTCAAGTGTTCTTGTGTTAGTAATTAATATGTAATAGTTAGCTTAATTAGGCTTTTATGTTAGTAATTATGGCAAGGCTTATGTAGAAAGCCCATAAGCCTTGGCCCAAGCCAATAAGGAAAGGAAGGAACTTGCATGTTGCCTAGTTCCTTCCTATAAATAATCTTGTAAACTCCCATTTGGGGTTGGTTGTTCATTTTCTCTCGATACCTCGCATATCCTTTCCATATTCATTCGTGTATTGTGTGTTCTTGTTCAACCGATCTTTCTCTTCTACATTTCTTTATATTGATGCTTGTGTTATATAGATGGGAACCTAACAAGTTTCATATAGTATTTTGGTCCATCAGTAGAGTCTAAGTTATCACCCAAATCTCGAGTCCAAATAGTTCGAGTTGAAGTCCAATTGATATTCACCCGATATAAGTTCAATAAATTTAAGTCATGTTTCGATATTTATCATTTGTTAAGTACCATTATCTAAAGAAATTAAGACTTGTTAGTTGGATATCTGATAATATATTAAACATAGCAAAATAACTTCAAACTTCTAAATAATTAACACAATATAGAATAATGATATTAATAAATTTGTAAAACAATTAAACATAACACACCTTTAACATATTTTAAGTTTAGCCTATTATAAACTATTTGAATCCCACTAGTTCACTTGGCTTTGGGCCTAATACTCATATAACCACCCATTTGAGCTCGGGCCGATACTAAATCCGTTACCAATCATGACCCATACCAACACCCTTCGTGTGTGTGGGTGAACAAGACTCGAAACTAACGAATGAAAAATGCAAGTCAACACAAGACTAAATCCAATTTAACCATGAAACTCAAACTAAATCATGACCAAAATAAAAGCGCAGCGTTCCCAAGGCGATAAGCAACAACCCAATCCAAACCCATATCACTAATATTAGCAACTATAACTAGTTTATCAAAGTAAAATCCCTTCCGTAGCTAGTGCGGTCCTCAACCCAACATCAATTATCAAGAACACACAACCTTTTGAGCTTTAACACCACACGAATAAGAGTTAACACCACACTTGTCTATTTCTTTGACCAACAAAATCTTTAATTCAAACTTACCACCGAAGTTTATATCGAAGCGTTTTAACTCATTTTTTCCACGAAAGCATATAAATTATGTTTATCATCGATTCTTAACAAAGAAAAATAGCAGCTAGGTGGTGTATAGGCATACCAAATGAGATGACGAGGGGGAGAGATTCGAACCGGGGAACACAACAGGTTCCGTCGACTTCAACCAAAACCCAATCAATTTCTTCAATGAAGAGTCGATTATAAAGAAAACTTTCACTTGTATTGAATAATTAGCCAATTTAATTACAAAACTCCCAATTCAATTTTAAGAAACCACAACTTACAAACCCTAGTTTTTATGTGATTGTGTGTGTGAAGTGAAGAAAACACATGGAAAATCGACCCTATTTATAGATGAATAAGGAGAAAGTCGTGTCCTTTCTTTCTTGTCTCGTTTGTGGGGCGATACCCGTTCTTTGCTCATGTCACTATCCTGCAGCCACGCTCCCAACATCATCATGTGACTTCTATGATGATAGCTTTGCTGATTGGAGGATATGACAAGAGTATTTTCTTGGAGTTGACTATCAAAAGAGGAGATGATACTATTTTGATGTTTCTGTCTTTGTGTGGGTCGAAAAAGAGAGAGATGCCAGTTGGTAGGGTATCACCAAGAGAGTGGGGTGTTGGTTTTGAGATGAAAGTGATATCTCACTTCTTGAGTTTGTTTGGGATTGGCGAAGGAGAAGGAGGCGAAGATGAAGAGACTTTGGAGGAGATGAGCAGAAGTGGGGGCGTGGGTTTGGTAGGGATAAGGGTATATGTTTATTTTTTATTATTAAGTACAGTATAATCCGTACCCCGTGTTTTGTCGAGTTTTCGCGTAAACATACCTCCCCGGTACGCGTATAATATGAAAAATATATTTTTGGAAACGTTTTTGCGAACGTAATAATAAGGCATCATTATTACTTGGAAAATAAATGATTAAAATTTGTGCCGTTATTAATTTGGTGTCGGTATGTGGGCGGTCTCATTTATCGAGATAACCTCTCGTTGTCGTGTTTAGATCATCAGCAAAAATTAGGAAATAACTATTTTGCATTATTCGTTTATCAATGTTTCCCGTGATTGCGTATTTCAATTAAAAAGTAAAAATTTAGGTGTGAAAATGTATAAGAGCGTTTTATTAAATCGGATAAACAATTACTTCATTCTTTCTGGTGAATAATGACTTGGAAATTCTGGTGGTTACACTAGACTTTTAAGAACATCATAATGCACTTACACCACAGTTATACAAAGTATATATATTCGGCCTCATAACCACATATGAAACTCTAAAAGATATCACAAAGCTTGAACAAACAAAAACACACATCAAGATATCCTTTTCACACGATACGGCATCAATGGCGAGCTTAAAACATAGATTCAACTATCATACATATCCATAATAACCCTCATGACCCTAAGAGCGATCCGAAACTACTGCTTGAAGGACATTAACCGATATAAACTAATTTGTAAAGCAAAAATTAGTTTTCAATTTTAATTAACAACACTTATTAAAGCAACACCAAACAAACTAAAAAATATTACGAAACACAATGAGCGGAAATGAAAGCGTACACGAAAACCAAGTTTTAAGTATTAAATAACGTGAATGCCATTGAAATAGTTTGACTAAGACTTTTACAAGTCAGGAGACTTGATATGATTGGTTATTCAATGAGAGTTAAGTTGTAGTCAAACCCGATAGTCAAACTAATAGTCAAAGAATGTGTAATGTGGTTATAGAAATATGATACATATACTTAAGAGACCTAAGTTTCCAAGTTATAAATATGTTATAGAAGTAATTGTGGCTAAATTGAAAGTATGGAACTTGAAGGACCATTTATGTTATTTAGGCAAAGTTGCCTCCTACATATTACGGATAATTCTTTACATTTCTAAATATATCCATAAATAAATGAGTGTGTGTGTGTGATAGAGAAAAGGATGGAAAGAGAGAATTGTCGTAATGATCAAATTATGAAGGAATTTGTGTTTCTAGTCATGATACAAGCTAGTATCTATGATTCTTGCAAGTAAGTATACTTAATTGATGAGTTAAATGTGATTTAAAAGTTAGGGTTCTTATACCCAATTGGGGTTTAGGTAATTTTGTTTTAAACACTAATTGAGATGTTATAGAGTAATTGGGTGAAGCCCTTTAATTAAATTGAAGGTAAATGAGCAAATTGGGATATGATCATGTTATGATCATTTAAATAATTAAAGAGTTATAGTAATCTTGGGGTAAAAGTATTTTGGGCAAAGGTTAGGTTATTTATGGTTTGGATCATCACATAATCAATATATGATTATATGATGATTAGAGCTTGTAATGGTAAACCAAATGGTTATGTAAACCATGGCTATAGTTATTTGATGTGATTTTAAATGTACTTTGAATATGGTGTTTAAGGTGTTACCTTTGGATGATGATAGAGTTTGACTATGAAAGATGATGGTAATTGTGTATGGCTTAGCATGGATTGCTAAAGTAAGTAATTTGACTACTACTTGCTTAATGTGAAATTTATCATATAATGTGTTATTCATGTTGTGGTTAAGTTTTGGTTATAGTTAAGTAAAAGAATTAATGGATCAAGATTGGAATTGATGATAATTATAGAATTAGTTGCCTTATGGAAGACTAAGGTATGTGTTATATGCCTTATGTGCTAAATGTGTTATAGTTGGTGCTAGTTATGCTTTTGTGAAATTATATGATGATAGAAGCATTATCATGTTTTAATCTAATTACTTACTAAGCGTTTTTGCTTATGTTATAGTTGACTAAATTCTGTAGGTTCTCTTGTATTGAAGATGCTAAGGTTTGTTCTTTGGATCATGGCTAAATCATGGATTAGTTGTGAAGAATGGGAAGGTAGTAAGAAAGTTAGGAGCTAGGTAGATGTCTGGAGCTCATTGTCAAAGATTGTTCCGGGAGTTTTAAATGGGTTAAATGTTTGTAATATCAAGTCTTTGGAATGGTTTAAGAGTCATTTTACCGTCTAAATCATGTTAAAGAGTTATGATTAAGTGGTGTATGCAAACGGGTCAAAACGGGTGTTTGGCATAACACCCGTTACTTTGTAAAGCACGTTTCTGCGGGTCATTATGACCATGTTTATACATATATTTGATTTTTATAATGTTCTAATGATTTCTAGAAGTTTTGGTGCTATGTCATGATATAGAAGTCATTTTCCGAAAAATGGGTCAAAAGTGTGCAAAGAGGTATGCAAAGAGGTTTGGTGCGAAATTTGGAACAAAACTCAAATTTCGGTTTGGTGTCAAAATTTAGAACCAAAATACTAAATTTCTGTTTGGTACCGAAATTTGGAACCAAAACTCCAAATTTCGGTATGCCAATTTAGATTTTGTTGGTTTTCGAAAAATCATATTTTTTTAACCGTAAGTCGTCACGGGTCGTGCCACTCGTCATTTCGAAGGTAATTGAGTCTAGTTTGATTTAAAAATAGTCTCAAGGTCCAGATGTTTATAGATTTTTGTCGATTGTAAAGAGTGATAGTGGGTCGAGTTTTGGTGTACTTTTGCGAAAATTTTTACGTTTTAGTCGAGGGCGTTCAAGGGTATTCTGAAACCCGACTTGTACCACATTAGCAACTATTACCAAAAATTAAAAACCTAGAAACTATTACCAAAAAATGAAATCAGTAACCGTGATGCGGCTAATCTGCGTGCGTAAAACTTTTGGTTTTGTTGTGCACATAATCCACACAATATCAACCCTAAAACCTGCATTCATATATAAGAAAAATATTATTAATGAGCTCTGGAACTCAAAAGATGATCGAAAAACTATATTGAAGAACATAAAGTGCAAAAACGGAATACATCCACATATTGTAAATTCAAAGCCCCTTTATACAAGCTTGATAAATCTCCCTTACTATAACCTCAAATTGCACGAACATAACAGACCTAATGAAACAATAAACTAAAAACCTGCAGCAAACAAAACATCGGTTAATTGAAGTAAATTACATAGGTACACCTTCTAAAAAACATTCTCTATCTCACATTCTCTAACCCCTAATTAAAACAAAGATTTCCAAGCAAGTACTTTATGCCATACGGTTCTTAGCACTCCAAAACTACATTTACCTTCAAAACACAATTACATTTCATGCCAACCAATTTTGGTACTATCAATACCAATGCTCAAACAAACATAACACATATCCTTAAATCTTTCAACAGTGATACAAAAAAAAAAATACATAAAGATCATGCAAGCCAAATAAAATACAACTTGTAGCAAAGCATATAAATGCGACAATCATGATCACATATCGGACTTATCACAAAGATTAAACATATGCAAACACATATCAACAAATCCATGAAACTAATAAAATGAACCGAAATGCCTTACATCAACGAATTAGATGGCAGCGAAACCTTTCTATTGATTCTTCAAACACAAAACCCTAAAACTCATGACTCTCGGATATAACTTAGCAACAACCAATGTGTGTGTAGAGAGAGAAATTACGGACTAAACAAACAAACAATCAATTGCATTTGTACATAGTTCTAGCATTGATATAATGGAAAACATATATACACATGGAACCAACCCTAGATAAGTGACAAGTGAATCGACAATAGAGAACAGTGTACAACATGCCGCGATGCCCAACAACTAAATGCCGACAAAATATAAAACCGCTAATATTTTTTAATTCCTATAAGCCGATAGCTTGGCTCGGCGATGTGTGAATAATGTCGGATCAAGGCGACTCCACAATCTTTGCCTAGCCTTACTCACTCCTTTGAGTCGACCTCCCGATCGGCAACTTTGGAATAGTGCCGACTCGAGTTCTACTTCAATAAATGTTGAATAGTATAATATAGATAGATTTTAGACCTTTGCGTAGTTTTGAGTTATTGAAGAATTATAATGTTAAATAAAGATTCATTTATCATGTATTCTATTCTTTGTGAAACAACGATTAAGTAATAATTTAAGGATTTTAATTAGGGATGGCAACAAGCAAGAAAAAACAATAACTGTGGGTACCGCATTGTGATGATGGGTGTGTAACAGGGTGTAGGGTGGGTGGTGAGTAATATATACCGTTGTGGGTAAACCCATTACACTGTTTTAAAATACCATAAATGTACCTTTCAAAATACCCATGAACCCATTTTTTAATTAAACTTACATCTATTATATTACTTTAATATTTGTCAAGTTATAAGTAATATATTTAATGAGAAGAGTTATTTTATATACCAAACTTTTAATATATCGGGGAGAAATCACGAATTCATTTTCTTTTGAGAAAAAGGGGATATTAATAAATATTTAAAATAAAAATTCAATTACACCTATTTTTTATAATCTACATATCGAGATGAGCTGTTTATCGTTAGACAAAATAAATTATATCGTTATAATGACGCATTTAATTATCTTTCTATAGATAGTAACTTTATTTACTTTCGGCAAACTTTTTTTTGGTCATTTTTTCACGTTTTATTTTCAGTATTGAAATTCACATGACATATAACATGTGATTTAACCCTAATTCGAGTTCGAACACTAAACATACGTACTAAAATTGACATAAGTATTTGTCTATAAATTAAAACTTTTCCTATTTTTGCAATGAAAACACACATTCATGGCTTTTCAACCATATATCGGACATTGTATTCGAATCATATATTATAGCGGTTCATTGTGAAACTTCTATAATCACATGTAATAACAAGACATCTAGAAAAATCACATCCGATTGAGATCACGTGTGGTTAAAATCACAAATGATTTTATGTTTTAATCCAACTTTGATGAATCAAGTGGACCAATCTACAACTCGAAATATAATGTGTTATATATGGTTAGAAAGCTATGAATGGCTGGATTCCATAAAAACGATGAAACTTTTAAAATATTGTAGAAAAGTTTATGATCATTTTATTACATGTTTAGATAATCAAATATTCAAATTAGTATTTAATCACATGTGATTTCTAATGCAAGTTTCACCAACGAAAGAAAAAGATGAAAAAAGACGAAGAAACGTAAAAAAAAAAAAAAAAAAAAAAAAAAAAAAAAGTTTTGAAAATATATCAAAATGCAAAGATAATTAAATCTTTAAATCGTGATGTTGTAAGTTTTTTCGATTAAGGATTAGCGGTTTAAGAGATATTAATTTTTTTAAAAGAATTTGATAAGTTTGTTATCTAATCTAAAAAATGAGTGGATAGGATTGATCTCTTAATATGTAAGTAAATATTTGATATGTAAATAAACTTAAATCATATTTAATAGTCACCTAAACCTATTAAGAAACAAAACATACTAAAAGTCCCTTTTGAGATCCAAGACTATAATATCTCAATTCCAAGACTATAAAATAATATGAATCATCAAAGTAACAAATATATATATATATATATATATATATATATATATATATATATATATATATATATATATATATATATATATATATATATATATATATATATATATATATGAGGAGGATCAACACGGATTTTTTAATTAATGCGAGATGGATCCTGACCGCCCATTCCAGATCATTCACTTTTGTAAAAAGTCAAGAGTCTATTAATTCACAGGTAGCAATTGACCATATAACCGATTTTTAATTTTTTTCCTTTTGAGGGATCGTTCTATTGTTATCTTCTTTCATTTTTAATTTTTGATTTTTCCGAGCAATTTTTGTTTTTGATTATGAGTTCTATCGTGATATTAACGATATTATGAGTCCCATGTGATATTAACAATTTTACTTAATATCACTTGCCTTTTTATTACGATATTAAGAAAACTTACGGTGATATTAAAAATTAACTTTGATATTAAGAAAACATGTAAAAAGTAGCGGGATATTAACAATTTTACTTAAAAAGTTACTTTGATATTAGAAAAAACTTAATATCATCTGCTAGTTTAGAAACTATCTTAGCCTTAGTGAAACTACTGCTGGCCTTAGTTAGTGATATTAAGAAAACGATAATTACGGTGATATTAACAAAATTCATAATATCATTGTATCTGCTTAACCATGAAAATGATTTTTTTTCCGAATTTTTTCACGATTCTTAATAAATTGTTGTCCTCTTTCTTTTTAATTTTTGATTTTTTTTGAATTAATTTTTTTTGAATGTTCTTGTGATATTATCCGCACCATCCCTACTTAAAATGTAATCCACTTGAGATCCCTTCCCTATATATATATATATATATATATATATATATATATATATATATATATATATATATATATATATATATATATATATATATATATATATATATATATATATATATATATATATACATACTTAATATCTCAATTCTCAAGCTAAGTTCGTCTAAACTTGATCTTGCGATTTTAATGCACAAGTAACCACTAGTCTTGATCAATAATTCATACATCACAAAAGTAGAATTTATACTTTTTTGTACGTATTAATGCTACTAGTAATATATAATTAGTGAATATTGTCTAATTGTGTGCATATTTATCAATATGTCGTAAGTTATGCACCTTTTAATCAAGTTTGATTTTCAAAACATTTGAAAACATGTGTGTAAATGTTATGTTTCACAAACCCATGGGGTTTACAGAAGCATAGGCATTAGGAAAATTGTACCATGCAGACGGGGGCATGGCGGATGATGAACAAGAGAAAATCACCGATGCGAGTAAAGAGTTAAAGATTCCTATGCCATTGCTCACATATGTCGTCTCTAATTATTATATATACTATAAAAGGCAAAAGAAAAGTCGCAAAAGCGCGTTATTACAAACTTTACCGTGGAAAAGCAGTCGCGAGGTTCAAGTGGTGACTGCAAAATAAGTCCTGAATCATTAATTCTATTTATAGCAATTTGGCAAAATAGTCCTAAGGTTTAGCGATGTTGCAAGGTAAGTCCTAACCAAACATTAAATGCAAAGTTTCATGAACTTGCAAAAAGCAGTCTACGAGGTTTAAGTGTCGTTCTAAGTAAGCGCTGGCGTTAATTCTTTATCTATGTGATTTAAGAAAATAATCTCTAAGGTTTAAGTTGTCGTTCTAGTAAGTTCGGCTGAAAGCCGTCCACGCGCAGCGGGTTTCTACACGCTTTAACTGATCACTAAATCTTCACGCTTTTATATGCAAAATTGAGTAATTTAATTATGAATTAGTACATCCAATTTTAAAAGAATAAACAATACTCCTACATAACATAAAAACAAAACAAATAATTAATAAAGCATAGGATCCCCACTTTAGTACAGTAATTTTTAATGTTTTGTCTTTTGTGTTTTCTTCCTTCTTTTCTTTATAGACGTAAACCGGATGGCATAAGCTCCACTAAAACCAGATGGTTGGTAATGCTATTAGATAGTGGCTTGTGGTAAGTGAAAAGATTTCCTAAATATTTACTCAATAAGAAAATTACAAAATTGGCTTACGAATATAGGTTCCAAGTTTAACTACTACCATGAAAACTAAATCTTGCCCATAGCACTAAACATTACTTTCTGCATGTAAGGATCCGTGCACTGATCAGTTTAGAGTAGGAAGCTTAAGTGGAAGTTCTAAACTCAACTTCAGGTTATCGAAATTTTTTCGTTTCTTGAGAGTGAAAGGGACAAAAGAAATGAAATTTCAGCTGTTTTTCTGTTGAATCCAGTTAGAGAAAGCTTGGAGGGTATTCATATCGGCTCGGTAATGCTTCTGTGTGAATTCCAGAAAGGTAGACCAAGTAAAATCTGGATATATTCTCGGGTTGTTTTCGTCCACCAGTTCATCTGGTGGGCTCACGACCTTATCCTTTTTTGGACATAAAAAGAATGCAAGTGACTTCCTATGAATTCTGTTGTTAACCACAGCTCGATGTAAGCAACTTTTGTATCTTCCATTTGAAAGTGCCTGAAAAGGACAAAACAAATTTAAATACAATCCAACAAAAAAAAAAACCTAGTCTTGGAGTTTTATATGGACAAAAGCTTACCATGAATGTATCACCAATGTTAACGACAAAAGCGTTTGAATTTGGAGCAATTGATCGCCACTCGTTGTCTATGAACACTTCTAGACCACCAACGGAGTCTTGGTGAAGAATTGTTAAGGATGTTGGATCACAATGTGGCCCCGTTCCTAAGGTCTGGTCAGGTTTTTGGCACCGTGGGTAGTAGTTCAGCCTCATTATTGAATCATTTTCCTCGAAAAATTCCTTGAAGTGAGTTCGGTGTACGCCAAGGCTCATCCCCAATAACTCCATGATCCCAAGTGATAGTCTACTCATGGCATTGCAATATTCTTGGTAAACTTTCCTATAATGATCACAAAATGGAAAAAAATGTATTTAGTGTAAATAAAGTTCAAAAAGATATAATTACAAATAAATATAAAGTTAGTAAAATCACATACCCCAGTCTAGTAAATTCTTTTCCCAGTGTGTTCTCAAAGTAATCCTTCACCCCGTTGGCTGAGCTTTTTTCACCTGAGAATTGAAAAGAGAGTGTTTCCTTCCAGGGTAGTTTAGAGGTGAACCGTCCGGTGAAGCTGCTAGCATATCCACAACTTTCGCCTAATTTTCTTTGTGCTCGTTGTTTATCCGAAAGTGGAAGCTCAAAGAACAAGTCCATGTACCTATGAGCATCCGCTATGAGGCTTGCATCTACTCCATGGTTGGTCACCAGAAAGAAACCATGTTTCTTGCAAGCATCACCAACGACCAGGGAGGCTTCCTTGGCTGAACTAGGTCGTCCAGAAAGGAAGCCTCCTAGGTCAACTAAAGGAACAACGAGCTCCTTGGTTTTCTGTAAGTTGGGTTTTTCGTGATCGGGCCATATGAACTGTTGGGGTATGTTGGTTTCATGTTGTAGGATCAAAGAATCGAAAACAAGTGGTGTCTTTTGGCAATCCATAAGTTCTTTATGCGAAGAAAGCAGGGACGAGTGACTCTTGATCATGTAATAATACCTATTAACTTTGCATAAAATTTCTTCTAGAACTAGTGGGAGAGAGAATAGATGAGAGCTCGTATAAATTTGCGAGGTATGATAAAAGAAAAGCCAAGACAGTTTATAGGGGCAATGGGCGAACCCCACAATTTTGGAATGTTGTAGGTGCATAGCATTAAAACACATAAAATATGTACGTTTGCAAACAAGGGATTCATTATATTTTTCAAGTGAGGAATCAATGTATTGACAAAATAAGCATACGTTCAAAGTCTATTTGTCTTTTAGAATGTTGACAGGATAGCTGTTCCCGATGGCTTTTTGGCTTTTCCTTTGGGAGAGCAAATCAAAAACCTTTTAACCCTCTTTCTTTTCTTCACACCGTAAGATCCCATCTTTAACTCTATTTTCAAATTAACTCAAGATCAAGTCACTCGCGTGTTGCAACGACGAGTATTCTGAAATAAAAATTTTCGATAAATTATGCATTTTAGTTTATTATGTTCTTTTTAACAATAAATTTATGGATATTAAGAATTTCGTTTATCCCGTCTTTCGTTCGCCGAAACCCGTTTACTACGTCGTTTCGTTGGGCGCCGACCCGTTTACCCGTTCTTCATTCGGACTTGAATATTTGTATAATGCGCTTTATCTATATATATAATAAAAGAAAGTTTTTTTGAAATGTATGCCATGTCATTTAATCCAAGTTGGCACTTAAGCCACGTCATTTAAGCCAACTCAACAAAGCCATGTCATATCTCACAATTGAATTGTTCCACCATTTAGTTGACATTGTTGACTTTATGCATTCATTCAATAACAACTACTCCGTAATAATTAGGAAAGTTACTATTCATTGTCTTTCATCACAAAATTCACACTTCCGTTAATCTCTAATTTGTTCAAGGATTAATTCGATTTTTTATGGGCACTCATAATAACAAGGTATGTTTACAATCTATATATATAATAAAAGAAAGTTTTTTGAAATGTATGCCATGTAATTTAATCCAAGTTGGCACTTAAGCACGCCATTTAAGCCAACTCAACAAAGTTTACGCCATATCTCACAATTGAATTGTTCCACCATTTAGTTGACATTGTTGACTTTCTGCATTCATTCAATAACAACTACTCCGTAATAATTAGAAAAGTTACTATTCATTGTCTTTCATCACAAAATTCACACTTAGTTAATCTCTAATTTGTTCAAGGATTAATTCGATTTTTATGGGCACTCATAATAACAAGGTATGTTTACAATCATAATATTAACATCAAACGAATTATACAATTTAGTGAATACTCAATTTGTTTTTTTTCTTTGAACCACATGTTTCATTTTTTATTTTTTTGGGGGTGGTTGCATAGAAAATAATGTTACTCAATTTTGATTAGTAGTTTTGAGGTGGTTTTTTATGGGTACTAATTATCAGTTGATCGATAGATACCTTTTAGGAATCTCACAAATAAGTTTTTTGGGTTTTGATTGATTTTGGTGGGGTTTTGTTTTGTTTTTATTTTTGTTTTGTTTTGTTTGTTTTTTTTTGTTTTTTTTTTTAATCTTGTAAATATAAAATGATTTTTTTATTGATTTTTGGTGATTTTTTTAGTCTCGCAAATATAAAACGATTTGATCATATCTTTTTAACAACTTCGTATATTTGCCTAATTTGTATCACGCTTTATTGCCTTATACATGTATAACAACCTTTGAAGTAGTATTGGTTTGTATATTTGTAATTATGTTTCAAATAATATTTTGAAGATACATGAATTGATCATATCTTCACACATTTTGTCTCAACCTTATAGATTGATGCATATGAGGTACGACACATTCACAATTTTCGTTCCATTGTTTACACCTCCTTTGTATTCTATCACTCGAAAATGTCCTCATGGTTACCAAACTAACATGATCAAGGAGTTAACACCATTGAAAGATGATTGGTGTATCACGGTAAGGATTATACGTTTATGAAATTTAATCGTGTTCAAAACCTATTGGAAACTTGGAAGATTGAGATGGTTACGCAAGACGAGGAGGTAATATATATGTTTTGTGGTTTTTTGTTGTATAATTATTTTCATAATTTTGAGGGTAGTAATAGTTTCATTATGCATTAAAATGTTAGAAAAACAAGATTGTTGCTATTGTGAAGCTAAGTTTTGTCCTAAGTTTAAAAGTGAGTTTTTGTCCTAAGTTTGAAAAGTGTCGGAAGAAGGAAAATGCGTCTATATATCTACTTTTGGAGTTGGGAGAGCTTAGGAAGTCCCTATATCGTCGAAAATTCTAATAAAATTAACTTTTATAAGTCAACCGTGAGTCACTCCATGTGACACTTATATGGACCAATCTATGGCTTCGTGTTTAAAAGTTTTGATAGCCTTCTTCAAGAGGAACAAGCATCTAATGTGTCTTATGGTTTAAAACTATCCACTTCAACTTGAAATATATATCGGTCATAGTAAACCTTTTGGTTGTTCATGTATGCTTACTTTTGCTTATGTATCTATCTGCATCTCATAGGAGACCTAACCTCTTGTGGTAACATCGACCATGCTATGGTTGATGGACTCAAATGGATTAGTTTCACTCACTTTGTTTGACAGACAAGCATAACCGATACTTGACAAGAGTGCATCCGAACTTTTGCGAGAAGAGGAGAAGGCATGACATAAAACCAAAGTGTAATTTCATGTTTTGTCACTATATATATTTTGGTTACTATACTCATTAAACTACTTCCGACTTCTAGAAGGAGACATGGACATTCTCCCCAAGGACTTTAACAAACTCCTTGAAAATACTTATGATTTCAAAGTTGATATCAAAGAATTCAATATCAATAACAAACAAGCATGTGTACGGTATTTCCCAGTTGACTAATGATACTGATATAATAAAGGAGCTAATTAAGAAAGAATCGATGAACACGTAGCGCTTTTTACGTGACTTTATTCATGAAGCGTCCATTATTTTATTTAACAATAAACTTTTGTATAAACAGAAATACAATCCAACTCTCAATCTACATCTATTGAATTGATGTCACAACCTTCAAGCTCATTCATGTCCCTCCTTTAGGAAGCAAACACGCCAACGTCATTATATCATACATGATCAACGTTATTGAATGTCGGTCACACTACTATCATCCCACGCTTGAAACTCGGCCCTTCATACAAGAGGCTTCTCTCAAGATTAATCGGCGCCAACTCTGTTGTATGTTATGCCATGACCATCAACAAAAGTCAAGGTCGGTCTTTACCAGGTCGGAATTTTTTTACGAGCGAGTCTTCACATGGTCGACTTTACGTCCGATTCTAGAGTCAAAAGTCGGAAAGGATTGAAGGTTTTGATATACGACAAGGATGGCAAAGTTTCAAAACAATACTTTGAACGTTGTTTACCATGAAATACTACAAAAGATTTGTTCCAATGCATAATTAAAATAGCTATTTTTGTTTTAGCCAACTGATATGAACGATATGTTTAACATTATTCGTTTTGGAGATTCTTGGTTTATTCTTCTTTGTTATTTTTTAACAAATTCACTATTCTCTTACTTTTTTTATTAGGAAAGTGAACAATATTATTTGTGAGTTTATATTAGTTAGTTTTTTTTAATAATTTTTAAGGTTATAATTTTTAACTTTTTATAAGCTACCCGTGATTTATCACGGGTTTATAGGCTAGTTATTTATATTAGTGACATTTAATAATTGTGGTTGTACAATATGCTTGATAAATTGTATTTCTTATATAAGATGTGTTTTAATAACTGCACTAATTGTATTTATTTATCAGTTACTTAATTGACTACATTAAAAATCCTGACCAGATTAGTTGTGTTTTAATTATAAGCATACTATTGTATCTTACTATAATAAGCAATGCTAAATTTTAAGTATTTTTAAATTTAAAAAACCTTTGTGCATTATAAAATAGTATAACTTAGAAATGAAAAGGATTATTTAAACGACATGGGAAGTTGAGGGACCTTCAATTCTCCACCAAAACCATTGAGATCATTTCTCTTCAAGAATCATTATATAACAATGAAGATGGATTGGGCTAGTGATCTTTTAACCATGTTTGTCAGGATCTCGATTCTGATTTTAGGATCTTATGATTTTACGATACTATAAAGCAAAAACTATCCGGATCTTACGTAGAATCTTAGTAAGATTAAGATCTTATAGGATCCCGATCTTGACCATAGAATCTTAAGATCTAATCCGATCCGATTTTACTTTTCTCGAACGGCAAGCTAAAAAACTACAAAATTATGAATTATGTTTTATAGAATCTAAAAAACAACATGTTAATATTCTTAAACATTCCGTATTCATAATCTATGACAACATTCGCATGAAACATTCATATAACTTTGTGTTTATAATTTATTATAATTTGTGGATTTGAATAATATTACAAAGAATATTAAGAAAAGGATGTTGTAGGATATTAGGATCCCGATCCGATCTTACGATCTCAATCTTGTAAAATCGAAAACCAGTTGCTTTTTAACGCAAACAAACACTTCTTCCTCCTAAATTATATGTTTTATCTTTTTGTTTTGGTTTGTCACTAGATAAGTGTTCATTTTCAGATTTTAAGCGATCAAATTGTTTTGAAAAGTAAACATGAGATTTCATTGATGCACATAGTAATATATTAAATTACATTTTCCAAATCCGCGTACAATTTAGAAATAGACATTTAATTATTTGGGACACTGTGAGAGGATCGGATATGATTTCACTCCGAGAATCTTGTTTTACTAGTAGTGTTCAACTGAATTTGATAGAACTACTTAGTAGTTTAGGACAACAAATATATATTAGTAAACAAGAGGAATTTTCATTTGCATACTCTTATTTTGGTGCTTATCAAGGGACAAATTCTCACCTTCTATTTAGATTGATCTAATGGTTGAGATTAATCTAAGATTTAATATTTTTAACCTTAATCTTTCAACTATATAAAGCCTTTATTTATTTTTCTTTTTACCATTCGTCCTTTTTTACACACACTTTGTATGTGTTTTCCTCTCGCTCTCATTTTTCCCTCCAAAATTAGTTATCCCGATCCACAATTACTATTCCGATCATCATCACCGCTCGATCATCATCACCATCACCATTCCAATCACCATCACCGCTCCGATCATTATCTCATCATCACATCCGTAAGTAGCGATTTTGATTTGAATGAACCGCTTGTTTCGTAAGCTTATTTGATTTATATTGTTGTGGTTGATAATGATGTTGAATCACTTGTTAGTTATGTGGATCAAGTTGTGTAACAATCCTTCTTATCAAGTTGCACACCAAGTGTTTGATAAAATGTGTGAGTGAAAAATATTTGATAATCTTGTTATATGTTCCCGTAATTTTACTTATTAATTAAGTTGTTAATTGAATTTATGTTTTAACAAGACCGAAATGCTATTTTATGTCCGATTCTTTGCTTTTGAATCGCTTCTATCGTGACGTGTGGTATCACCAGTGATATCCGGGTTAATGGTATTATAATTTTGTTGTTTTATGTGCTTCTCAAGATACAACCATTGGATGCGTAGAAGCTCTCATGTCTGGGAGATGATTATAATGGTGGGCATGGAAGTTTAAATTATGGAAATAAATTAGCTAACCGAAGTTCGTGGTGTTCACTCTGCTTGGCTTGAACCGGAGATGCATGGTAATGTTTTTCTTATGAAACTTAGTGCTTGTTAAGATAGGTTCTATTAATGTATGCGATGTATGAATGCTTTAACTTTGTCGAGATCACGGTAAATATGTATTCGAGATGCGTGGTGAAGCTCGTGATCTAATTTATACTTTTAACACCGAACTAAATTTTCTCTCGAATGATGTCAGAAACACATTGGAAAAGTTTTAGAACCATTCAAGGCCCTTTCACCTTATTGGACAAGGTAAAACACTTTATGATATATTTATTTCCTAGTAAAATGCTTTTGGTTGTTATCCTTGTGGAGGTCGTTGCCTAGGTGTTATCTACCTTTACATCTTGGTCTCGTCTTGAATGGTACAACATAATTGTTATAGTATGCACATATCTTTGTGAGTTCGGTTCGATAAGATATTTAATGTACAATTGAAATTGAGAGGAATCAATGGGTATAAAGAGTTACCAAGAAACAAAATTCTTGCTTTTGAACTCAGTAGCTTTGTAGTATCACTTGTGATATTTTGTTTTTATACGCTTTGATATTTATAGGTTAAACTTTATTATATGTCATGTAAATTATCACTAGTGATATTTCATTGTTATTGTTTTATAATTATTCTTAAATCTTATTTTTTTAAGTTGTGATAATACCCTATTTACCGTATGTTTACCTTTGTTTACAACTTCTTATAGTGTGAAAACACATAAGTCGTTTAATCATCATGAGTTTATGGACACTCCTGGGGATAAGTTTTTTTGGGTTCCTGAGTTTCGCTAGTCGCTACAGATTCTCTAGTCATTGCCCCGGGGCGTGTTCTGAGGCGGCTCCGCTGAAAGTGAATCACTGCAATCAAGTCTCGATTTTACATTTTTTTAATTTATTTTGTTTGATGTAACACTCGTAATTCATAGCTTTTCAATATTGCTAAAAAACTTACGCTCAATAGTTTGGAATGATTTTATGAGGATTTTGTAATTCATACAGTTCTTTGTATCCGTATCACTTATGATATTCTGTTAAAAATGAGGCAACGCTTGGTTTTCATTTTGATGTTTATACCACTTATGATATGTGTTAAATTTGATGTAACACTTTCTTTGATTTTAGATATGTCAAGTTTTTATTTTGTAGTTTTATTTCTTGTTTTATACATATTTGGTATATGTAATATGCGATGTTATATCTCTTAGAGCTAACGATTCAAACGAATTTTCTTTGGGCACCCTTCCCTATTGCAAACTAAATACTTCTCTTTCACAAATCCATCCCTTAATCTTTTCTCGAGTAGACTTTCTAATACCAAATCCTTCCTCTGAAGCATATCTCATGTGCATACTAATGCAATCCTCAATGTAATCATAAACACTAAACAAAACGGTAGCACACTAGCAAAGAACTCTAGGAACCAAAAACCGATCCACGTGAGTATCAATAAAATCATGATGAATAAAAGAAGGAGGAGTTTTCAAACCACTAGAAGTCAGTAAAGAAGGTGATAAAACACAAAGTCAAAAGCATAACACAATAACTTCAAAATTATCTTAAAATATCACCGGTGATACTATACATTACTTGAAATATCACTTTGGTGATACTATGAATCAAAAATATCACCAAGGACAATATAATGATGATTCAACAAAAGACTAAACCGAAACAACAACACATCCAATCAAAAACTAACGACTTATTTAAAAGCAATATAACATCTACATTAATATACTTAAGCACTATCATAACAAAAACACAAAAACCTATAACTCGAATTCAAGAACATAAATTGACAACAACTATAACTCATTTTCACCAATATATGCAACAACCGCAAACACGACTATTCTTCTTAAATATGCAACAATTGCTTTACTTAAATCTCTTCCAAAACACTAGATTTACGACTACTTTGACTACACAAAGAAAACGCTTCCGATATGGCGACTTTGTGAACTGGAGGTTGTTTTCTTACTTTTCTTTTTCATTTCATTTAGACTTGTATTCCAATCGCACAAAACAAATCCCAAGTAAGTTTTATGAATATTTATTCCCGATAAATATAAACTCGAATGTTTATCGTCATACAATTTTATAACATTCTCGCAAGTATGTCATATCAATTTGTATCACGGTGATATAACACGGCTAAATGTCAAAACAAGTATGCCGCATACATACGTGGTTTATCACAGTTGATATTTTTCTAAATGAGACATGCTTATATGTTGCAATTTACCTTTTTCCTTATCAATCTCTCGAGAGAGGCTCAAAATTTGCTTGTCGACAAAACGCATTTACAAATTTTTTAGAAACAAACATAATGTCTCGCAATTTTATGTTTAAAGATTTATTAGCGACAAAACCTGATCGCTTAAAGCTTGTATTGCCTCCGGATACTTGTAAATATCATCTTCTACATTTTTTTCAAAATCAAAATTTTAATGTCTTATGTTATATAAAACAAAAAGACACTATAAATTATAATCAAGATTTATTTGAAATATAGTTATTTCAAGTATAACGGCTTATCATCACGTTGTTATACTAACAAAAATAAAATAAAAATCACTATATTTGTTTTATCACCGTGATATACCATTAAATATTTAAGTTATCCATGATCGCTCTTCATCATCACCACTACCATCATTACCACTACCACTACCACTACCAAAATTCAAAACTAAACCACCACCACTACCACGAAGAACACTAAAATGTATCGATTATCGCTACATGATCAATAATCGTGTGATAACTAATCAATAATCGCTACATCTGTTTTTATCACTAGTGACATACCATAAAATATTTCTCTGTCACACTCAAAAACGCATCATAAGTTATATCAAAAATTATACTTGTAACAAGCTACCACTACCACCACCACCACCACTACCACTACCACTACCACTACCACTACTAAAAATCAAAACTAAACCACTACCGTTTTTTTCACCATATTCAAATCAGTACCACATCTACCACATCTGTTTTTATTACTAGTGATATTTTTCCAAAATCTTTAATAAATCATGAAAAACATCTAAAAACATCTTAAATCAGCAAAAACTGAAAAATCTTAATAAATATCTTCTTCTTTTACAGTATGACAGCAAAATCTCAAATAAATACATAATCATCAATTTCATGACAGTAATACAACAAAAAAATACAGAAAAATGTTCATAAATAGCAATAACATTCATAAATAAGTATAAAATCTGTAGAGATACATAAATAACATCTAAATAATTAGTTTGAAGCTTCATACCATCATTTTCGGAGTCGGTAGGTTTATTTTGATCCATTTTTTTGTGCTTCTGCTTTTTCAGTTGAAGATTGCTGCATTTTTGTGTTTTTTTTTTGACTTTGTGGTTAATTGTTGGTTGATTTTGATAGTTAGGGTTTGTTTTAGTGAGAGAATTAAGAGAGAAAAGGAGGTTTTGTTTTTATGGTGAAATGAGTGCTCGTGTTGTGTTTTGTGGTGGGGAAAGTTTGACTTTTGGCAAGAATGGTCCTCCGTGTTTTAATCCTTAAAAATGTTTGATTGATCCAACGGCTAAGAATTGTCCTTTGGTAAGTAGTGATTTTGAGTATGTGAAATAAAGCGCCTCTAGTAAACAAAGTAAATATACTAACAAACTTATTCACTTCTTACACACTTTTAAATGCATTTTCATTTAAACTTATCAAAGAGAATATCGGATTAACAATGGTAAACTCGTTTTATGACTTATAGATGTATTTCATTTAAACTAATCCAAGAGTGTTAACAAATTTATTACTGGTAATTACACACTTATAGATGCATTTTAATTTTAATTACACATTACAATGCATTAATCCTAACTTTTCTCATTGAAGTCCGATTAAACTTTGTCAACCAATTTTTTTAACATCAAGATGTACTTAGAAAAACCCAAGCTTACATGATTTATATCTTCGTTATGAAGGTAATTTCAACACGAAGTTATATATCATCCCAAATTTACTGGTGAATCACAAGCAACTTTTGCTACATAAACCGCCACAAGGTTGAGCATTACGAAGAGTCCAAATAAATTGAAAATTTATTTGAGATGTCGAGATCGATATTTGAAACCAATCCGCCAATGCTCAAAGCAAAAATTTAATGTATATGCGGCGAAATCACCGGTTGAAAATCAAAATCAATAATAGCATGAAACAATGTTTGTAACAAGGAAACTCTACTTATTGGTAAACGCTATTGTGATTCTTGAAATCTTGTATGTTGAATTAATTGTTTGTTATAATGGTTGTCTCGACTAATTTAAAAGGGTACACACGTAATCGATCCATGTTGAATTAATTTTTTAATGCTCATGCACACGCCTCGTGGTCGTTTTCAAAATTTTATCACGGTCATCCAAACTTTTTTACTCAACGACGTTTGAACCTTGTTCTCTTCTAAGACTTCGAGAACACCTTACCACTATGATTGTTGGATCATAAACTTGATTAAGTCTAATAAAGATTGGACCATCCATAAAAGCACGAGCCCATGACGAAGAAGCTTCTAAAATAACGGAGAATGATCATAGCATAGAAAATATTTAAGTGAAATATCTAGATTGTTGGTAAAAATATCTAGTTAAGATTATCTAAATGGAAGTATCTAGGTCGTAGTAGAAATTCATGGAAATATCTAGTTAAAATTATCTAGATAGAAATATCTAGATCATAGTAGAAGTCCATGAAAATATCTCGTCTCTAGAACATTTCATGGGGTAGTATAAATAGGTGTTAGGGTGAAGCATTTGTAAGTAATCAAGCAAATTTAAGTAATAAAGTTACATTGTAAAGTTCTCTAATTGTTATTCTCTTCATCTAATATAAGCTCAAGGCCATTGTGTTTCCAACAAACGGTATCGTAGCTAGAAGATCGCGAGGTCAAGCATGATGGACTTGTTCTAATTTTCTCGTCTTACCAAAGACAACTATGGTAGTTGAAGCATTCGGTGAAGGCATTACTAGGCTGACATGATGTGTGTGAGATAGTCGAGAAAGGTGTTGAGAAAGTTGATGGTGAAAGTTCCTTGAGTGCCACCCAAATGAGAGAATTGCTAAAAGCAAAAAAGAGGATCAAAGTGCTCTTACACTCATCAATTAATGTCTTGATGATGCATTGTTTGAGAAAGTTGCAAATGCAACTACTTCTAAGGAAGCGTGGGAGATCCTTTAAAATGCTTTTAAAGGAATTGATAAGGTGAAAAAGGTACGTCTTCAAACTCTTAGAGAAGAGTTCGAAAAACTTTAAATGGAGGAATCAAACCATTTCGGATTATTCCACTCGTGTCTTGACCATTTCAAATGAAATGAAGCGAAATGATGAAAGCTTGAGTGACAGGGTGATAGAAGATTCTTCGCTCTTTGCCGAAAGCTTTGATTATATTTTCTTGGCCATAGAGAGTCAAAAGACATAGACTTTATGACCATTGATCAAATCATGGGATCCTTACAAGCCCATAAAGAGAATTTAAAGAAAAGAAGGGAAAGAACCCTGGAGCAAGCTTTATAGTCTTTTTCAAAGAAAAGAAAATAGCTTTCACATGGAAAGGAGCAAGGACGAGGACGAGGTACTTTTGAGGTCATGGTGGTTTCAAGGCCGAGGATGAGGAGGAGGAATAGAAGATGTCAACAAAGAAGATAAAACCAATGGTATCCATATCGAGGTCGTGGAGAGTCTTTCAATCTCAAAGAGGAGGTAAGCCCCAAATAAAATGTTACAATTGTCGAAATATGGTCATTATGCCAATGAGTGTAGTAGATCAAAACAAGTGGAAGAAATAGCTAATCTTGTGGAGGTAGAAGACAAAGATGAGTTTACCTTGCTAATGCAAAGACATGACGAACAAGAAGAGAAGATAAAGACATAACATATAGATTCCGCCACTGAGCAATCATATGACGGGTGAAGAATACTTGTTCGTGGAGATGGAGAAAAGTAAAGGTAATGTCACCTTCGAGAAGAATCAAAGGCATCGGTGAAAGAAAATGTAAGATACTTATCCGAGCTAAATATGGAAGTCACCAATATATTTTGACGTGTATAATGTGCCCAAACTTAAAAGTAACATTTTAAGTGTGGGACAGCTTTTAGAGAAAAATTACAATATTCATTTCAAGGATTGTAGTGCTACAATAAGAAATCCTGGAGAAAAGCTCATAGCAAAAGTGCCTATTAGGGCTGTAAACGAACCGGACGAACACGAACTGAGCCTTGTTCATGTTCGTTCGTTTAATTTTAACCGGACAAATAAACGGACACGAACACTTAAACGGAAAAATTTTCTTATTCATGTTCGTTTATTAAAAATGCGAGTTGTTCATTTTCGTTTATGTCCGTTCATTAAGACACTAAAAGAACGCTAAATGAACATAAATAAACATAAATTTTATTAAATTGTGCACAATATATTATTTTACATGTGTTTTGTTTAAGTAAACCAATTTTAAAATTATACAATTAAAAGATATGATATATGAATATAAATAAACAAATGAACATAAACGAACAATAACGAGCAGAATCGGATGTTCATGAACATAAATGAATGAACGCGACTTTTGTTCATGTTTATTTATTTAACTAAATGAATGTAAAATATTGTTCATGTTCGTTCATTTAATAAATAAAAAACATAAATTAACTTTTATCAAACGTGTTAGTGCAAATATTACGATATTTAATCTATACATTCTCATTTGTTTTGTTGATGACAAACATGTAACTTGTAATACATAACGTAAAATGTATAAGTTACTTGTAATTATATTTTGTCTCAACATACCTCAACACCTCTCAACAACTCAAGTCCTTGTATGCTACAACAGAGTTCGTACATGTTTGTTATGTTGAGTTATGATCAAACCCCTAACAAACCATTAAAAATGTTTAGTTAAATAGTTTATAAAACACTTAAGTAAACATAAGTAAATGTGTTGGGTAAAACCCATGACCCAAGACCCATACCCATTTGACTAGATGCATTGCATCTATTAGATACATTGTATCTCATGAAATACCCATGGACCAACCCATAACCCATAACCCATGACACAAAACGCATGGGCAAAAGGGCGCCCTACAAATCCCTCAAAGTGCCCACGGATCCCTGAATTACAAGTGCGGATCCTCCGAGAAGGATCCTGGGGCGAACATGGTTTTGGCCTTTTGCCTATAAATAGCAAGCCACTTCTTACCATTTCTTCACACCTTCACACATAGTTTTCTCCACCATTTCTAGGATATTTAGATCATTAGAAACATGTAAACCACCCTCATCTCATATGATCATAATGCTTCTAACTCTCATTTATTGTAAGCATACTCCTAAGTGATCCTCCAAAGCAAGCTTAGAGATCTTTCTTCCTTACCTCTTGAAGTGATCACCATCACAAGATACAAGCACATGAAGATCTTCTACAACAAGTTTGGGAAACTTGTCATCTTAATTCATAGAAGACTAACTACATCATGCTTTGTATTCTTGATGTTTAGTTTAGATTTCATATCCATTAGACACATTGTCTTGGATATTGTCTAGTATCATATTCTTGTATCTATGACTAGACTAGATGGTTTATGTGTTTGTGCCATAAAATACAAGGTTTGTTATGTTGGGCCACAAAACATAACGGGTATCATAGATGTGTTATATATCTATGACTAGACTAGATGGTTTATGTGTTTGTGCCATAAAACACAAGGTTTGTTATGTTAGGCCACAAAACATAACGGGTGTCATAGATGTGTCAAAGGCATTAGTGAAGAATGATAAAAGAGTCAAGATGAAGGCATTAGTGAAGGGTGCCGAGTAATCTAACCAAGGGCATTAGTGAAAGGTGCCTAAGGTGTACATTCAATATGGTGTATTTCGATGTACAAGATAGAGTAGTATTGGATCCAAGGATATTGATATCCTTGATGTTGTTGTAATAAGGAGTTAGTCTCCTTAGGGGTATAGGTGTTGTGTAGTGTTGGGTAGTAGTTCCTCCATTGTAATGGAACCGGTGCACTTAGCCTAGCACCGGATAAAGGCGACGACGTTGTGGTAGGTGTGGTTCACCTTGGTGTGAAAGAACCCGTGGTTAGACTAGTAGTGGGAAAAGAGTAGGCGACGCCAGAAGGCTTCTCCGCCATAAGGAGTTGGTGTCGTAGTGTTTACGAACTCGAGTAGGTGACTCGGGGAGTGGATTAGGGTAAGGAAGGTGTCCTTGTAAATGAACCACTATAAATCCTCGTGTTGGTTTGTCTATCCTTTACTTAACGCTTTACTCTTATTCTTGTATTACATTGTTTATTTTCTAGGTGGTTGATGTATATGTTTGTGATACATACTTGGTATTTCATATAGTCATAAACTATATTTAACACTTTACATATTATGACACGCTTGATCTATAAAAAGCAACCGGACTAATAACGGTGAAACTTGATTTATAATGAACCATTAATCTTGCGGAATCTTATGTGATATTAAGGGGTTGGCCTTACATGCCGTAATATGTTAAATGCATCCTCGCGTCGAGATTAGCAAATTCAATGGTTTATACTATATTTGATACAAAAGTTTTAAGTTTTAATTGAAACGATTCACCCCTCTACATTTTCACAATTAGTATCGAGCGGGTTGGCTCTAGTTTTTAAAACAAATGGTTTTCAAAATGAGTAAGATGCTTGTATCAAATTTTGGTGCAAGACATAATATGAAAGGTGTTTTGTTGATTTTTTTTCTTTGAAGTTTTGTTGTTAGATATCTTGTTAGATATCTTTGAAAAACCCCATGGATGGGTTTGGGATTCCTAGTGAAGCCACACTCCTTTCCTGCTTTATCCACTTTGGATGTTGGTTGAGTGGTTAAATAGGGAGGAGATGTAGAAATGTAGCTAGATGGTTGGTGCAACTTATAGGTGAATCAAGGGTCGGTGGCATGGTTTTCAACACGGGCGACTAATGGCTCTATGAGGAAGTTCTCCGTGATGAGCGAGTTGGATGCAAATGTCGGTATTGGATGGAAAGCTTCTTTGGTGTCCGATATCGCTAGAATAGTAAAATTTTATGTTTTTATTGTATTTCTCTACGGATAATAATCCAAGAGAGTTTCGAATTGTATTGTAATTTGTTGTGTTGATATTAATATAATGATTAACCTTTTGCACCAAATCTTGTTAATCAAGCTTGAATAAAGGTAAAATAGATAATATAACTTCACTAAAAAGTCTACAAAGGTTAAACCTTTTCGTCGGGTCAAAACATGCATTTTGTAATTCGTGTCGATCCAGCGGATCCTCGAGTTACATTGGATGCATCCTCGACAAGGGATCCGTGTACGTAAGACGCTTTTGTCTCAATTTCAAAATTCATAACTATCGCTTTTAAAGGTATTTGAGTCTACTTTCATTTAAAAATGATTTCATAAACCGATTCAAAACAAAATTTCTGAATCATTGATTTATAATAGAAAGTCATTTTTGGTCATAACTTTGCACAAACTTTTGATCTAATTGGAGATGGATGTTTTCATCTTTTGAATAACAATGTGTCCTCTTTGAAATTAAGGTTTTGATCATATTTATAAAAGAAACTAATCAAGCTTGGTATACATGTTTATATTTAACACAAAGCGATGAAAAGAACTTTCAGATGCTATGCTAAATGATAAATTGTCGTTCCTTGCATTACTTGATTATTTGCTTATCTCAAATAGCTTTTGTGCTTGTTTGATTGAATAACATATGTGGTTTGCTTACCTTGCTATTCACACTCTTGCTTGTCGATTTAGTAATTTTCTACTAATCAATGTGCTACTTTGATGGATCTAAACACACACCTTGTGTTAGTGATATTTTGAGTTATATTACTAAGCACTGGAATATACTTAGTAATACTTAGAAGATAGATTATATGTTGTAATGTAAGTAAGAACAATAAACACAAAGCTCAATATTATTAAGAAATAATACTGAGTGATCTTGCTTATCACTAGGGTTACACCTGAGCTAATATGAATAATACGTGTTAGCAATGACCTAGGATCTCCTTTTATAGCACAAGGAGTCCTTTACAAGATAAGTATAAACCTAACAATATAGAATATACACAAGATCTTTCTATACTTATCAATACGAATACATAACATTTATCCTAATAGAAGTGGTAATATTTGTCTTGGCGGTGGTAATGAGTTTCCACCGCTAGTGTAATCTTTAGCGATGTTAACCACAAGACTATCAATTGGTAATCGTTAGTATTATTCCAACAATCCTCCCTAAACTTATGATTTTCTGCAAATCAATAAGTTTCTTCAATGTTCATTATCTCGCAAGGATTTGGGAATTCTTTCAAACACTTGACTTCTTCTCAATGCTTGTATAGCTCTTGAACATTGATCTTGAAGTCTGTAACAATGCTCGACTTTCACTATCTTCATGAACTATTATAGTAGTACACATCATCACGCTGGAGAGTTCCACTTTGAGTGGATATTCTTTCTCAAAGAAGCATGAATGCATCTACTCCATTTGTCAGAGAAACATGATGAACTTCACATGAATCGTAGTAGAACCATTTAGTACTGTGACATGAACATGAGAATTTCAAATCATCATTAACATCCGTTCATAGAGCCTTCTAAGATTAACCCATAAGCGCATCTCCTTCATATCTTTGAGATCTTGAGATCAAACCTTTCTTGAACTAACTTCCATAGTGTATCAAGATCATCTTTATCAAAAGCTTTGATGAGATCTTCAAACTAAATAAATGATGAAGTTTCACCACCCAGCCGTGTAATCTTCCATGTTGGAGCAAAGTTGCTAGCAAGAAAACTTCCTACCAATGATAGGATGTCTAACTTGCAATGGTTCGGGTAAAATCTTCTTCTTCTATCACAATCATCTCATCATTGTTCTTCGATGAACTTCTCGGTTGGAACTTCTTGTTCTTCAAAGAAACTTTGTCTTCTTAAATGTCCGAGATTCACTATCTTTGGCCTTTCTTCAAATTAGGATACCTTCTTGCTTCTTCTTCAGAGTCCATTGTAATAAAGTCTTTATCATGTCTTTGAACTCTATACTAGATACTTTCAACTTTATCATCAGGCATTCCTTTGAATTGATGTCTTTTCCAACCACCAACCATGCAACAATAATCTTTCATCATTGAAATCACCTATGCCTTTGTTGGTTGTCTTGGTTTCTTTTGGCCCTTCTTGACTGAAACAATAGCATCTTGAAGTGCTTGATTATTATTCATCTGAATAAAGTCCTTTAACTGTGCTGTTCTTTGATCTTCGGTTAAAGACTTATCAGCCACCAGGTCAATTGTTTTCTTCTTGATCACTGGATCATTTGTAATCAAGAAATCGATTTCTTCTTGAAGAGGGTACATAGTGAACTCCGAGTCTTCTCTTAATCTTGTAGGTGGAACAGTGGAATCTCTCTTAATCTTGTAAGCTTGCAATCTCCAATTCTTCAAGCTTTTCTTTTCAAAGAACTTCAACTTCATAAATTTTTCTTTCAACTTTAGCATCATGAGCAATCGAACTTGTACTTTATTTGAAACCTTTCTTCTTGTTTGCTCTTGCTTTGCATAACAACTTTACCTTTGTCTTTCTTCGATTTATCAATTTCTTCACTTGCAGTGGCAATATCATGTCCAAGAGGTGGGAATATTTGGCTCTGCAGTGGAAATTGGATCGATGGTAAAATCATCGGTTGCAATACTAAAATATCTTGTTGCTCTTCTTAGGTACGCCCTCACACCTTTACTAGAAACACCTTCATCTTCAAAATCAATTCTCCTCCCTAAGTTTCAAAGATCTGCTTTCCTCCCTCTTTGGGAGAATTTCCCAAATCTTGATTAAACTCACCGAATCTCCACCATCCGTGAGGATGGAGATAATATCACAAACTTTGCGCTTTTCCTTTGCTTTTTCAACCCCTGCAACTCTTCTTTCAAGGTCTGAATCTCCTCTTTTAAGTGTGTAATGTCCTTGACATGCTACTTCTTAACTTGTGCCAGATTTTGTTGGAGAGATTCAACCTGCTTGGCTAATTTGGTACATATATCCATCAATTCCATTTGTTTCCCACGCCTCAACACTTCCAACTTTGTGACTGTTGGGAGAGGTGAATCATGGGGCAAAGGCTCGATTCCTCCCTAGTTGGACTATATTGAAGTCTAGAACCACCACCGCTTGTTCCTAAACCAAAAGAATCGGGACATGTTGTGTTGTAAAGAGAGGAGTTGGTTGTTTATGCCTCCTCTCATACGTGTGAGAACAGTGGTGTATAATCAATGTTGGGAACAAGTGATTATTGGCGAAGTTTGTACACCGTGAAATCTTTGCAAGCATTTGAGGAAAAGAGGTGTAATAGTCATGTTGCCATTTTTGTTCATGTTTTGAAAACTTTAGGCTTAAGGCAACGATTTTATAAACTCTAGTGTGGGGTTGCGGTTGAAACTCATTTAGCACCTTGCACAAACCTTGGATACATCAAAATTTGTTGAACTCCTTTACATTGCCTTGCATACTTTGAAAATATATTTTGACCAATTAAAAGTCCTATCTAAAGCTAGAAAACCAAAGGGTAAGCCATGGTTGAACCTGAATTGTTCATAAGAAGTTTCTTAGGACTTAGGCAATGAAAAGAGTATGTATCAAAAATCTCCAATGGGGACAAAACACTTTTTTGAAAGTAGCCTTTTTATGAGTGGTATCCTACCCCATGAATGAAAGATGTGTATGAATTTTGGGCATGGGTAATGTGATGATACCATTGAGATTATCCAATTGGAGAATTCTCCTCAAGGATGCCTCGATAACATCAATGGTTACCCCATCCACAGTGGCTCTAAAAGCATCCATTGCTTCATGTGTATCTCTATTTTCAATGGTTATCGTGGCGGCGTATACAAAACTGTTTGATTTGAGAGATATAGATTGTGGGATTAAGAATTAAAGCATACCTTATATGGGTAGTATTAAGAAAGTCTACAATCTGGTGAAAAACAGGGCCACTCTTCTCGTTTGACTTTTGTAAGTAGGCCACTTGGTTGTACTCATCTGCAAAAGTGATAGGTGCCATAGAATCTTTTGATAAAAAAGAGATTGTGTCAGTATGAATTGTATAAAGAACTCGCCAATTGAGAGAAAATATATAAACAGTTAGGGTTTTAGAGTTTTGAGCAAGAAAGACTATCTTTGGAAAATATTTATCTTAAGAAGATAAATGATAAGTAGGAAAGTAGATAATCTTGTAAAAATTTACCCTGTTTATATATGGAAAGCAATTAACTTTCAACGGCTAGTAAAAATTTTGTTACAAACACAACAGTTGTAACGGCTAGATCAACAGTGGTAAAAATAACACCGATGGAAACCGTGAACTAGCGGTGGGAATTTTCACAAAGATTTTCAAAGAGCAATGGTAAAGAAAACATATGAAAATTTGACCGCCCTTTATCGTAGTTTTTAGCAAACTATCGCCTATCAACGGATTTGATATGTCTTTACCATGAGCCGTTTGCTATGGACTAGCCAACTCTTAATCATAAAGAATATGGTGAGTTGATAACCATATAGTTTTGGTAAACTATCAACCATAAACGGATTTGTCAAGTCTTTACCAAGAGTTTGCTATAGACTAGTTGATTCTTATGTGGATTAGACATGGTGAATCAATAACCATTTATTGTGTATCTCGGTTATACACCTTTAAGATCAACTCCCATCTATGCTGCATAAAAGTTATTGAACAAGCAAAAACACAAGCACAAAAACATATACAAACTAATACAATAATGTCAGTACCCAGAGATTTCCACTCAACACCAAAGACCATTAGACACAAAAAGTTTATGGATTTAGCAATCCAATACTTGTTACCAGAGTGGGAAATGCTTTAAGATATCTGAAAATATTCTTCACAGCAGTCAAGTGAGAGAATCTGGGAGTGAATTGAAACCTTGCACATGCACACACTGCAAACATAATATCTGGTCTAGATGATGTAAGATACATCAAAGAACCAATCATAGACATGTACATGTGTACATCAACCGCTTCACCACTATTTTCCTTCAAGAGTTGATGTGTAGTCTTATCTCAGGGTTTGGATGACTTTGCATCGTTGAACTTGAACTTTTAGTATCTCAACCATATTTATCTTGATTGATGAAAATACCATCCGGCCTTTGTTGTACTTGAAGTCCCAAAAGAATGTGAGTTCACCCATAGAACTCATCTTAAATTCTTCCTTCATTAGCTTCTCAAATTCTTTGCACATCTCTCTTTGTAGATCCAAAATGATATCACCATCATATACCGAACTAACAAGATATCATTCTTGTCTTTCTTGATGAAGAAAGTTTGATCCACTCGCCTCTATGAAACCCATTATCAAGAAGATAAGTAGTTAAGGTTTCATACCATTTCCTTGGTGCCTCGATGCAAGCCATACAATGATTTAACCACCGCATACTTTATTAGGATAGTCGAGTCTTCAAAGCACGGAGGTTGTGAAACATATACCTCCTCATCAATCGCCCATATAGAAAAGCACTCTTTACATCCATTTGATATAATTTAAAGCCCATAAAGGATGCATAGGCTAAGAACGTACCGATGCTTCAATTTGTGCAACTGGGCAAACACTTCTTCATAGTCAATACCTCCTCCCGAGTGTATCCTTGCCATAAGCCTAGCTTTGTTTCGATAACAATTCCTCTTTCATCCTTCTTGTTTCGAACACCCATTTAGTACATATTTCTTTCTTGCGGAAGGCAAATCACAAAGCACCCAAACCTTTTGAAGCTTGAATAGAGCAACTCTTCTTGCATTGCTTCCACCCAACTTTCATCTTCAAGTGCCTTGTATACATTCTTTGGCTCTATTTGTGACAGAAGCACATAAAGAGACATTCATTCTGCCTTCATAAGTCTTAGATTCATATATTTCACTAATGAATCCATAAATATCGAGCGACTTTGTTTGTCTCCTAGTCTTCACAGTGAATTGACATCCCCAATCACATTTTCAAGAGGATGTGATTTATGAATAGAAGTGGGAGTCTCGAGGAACCCAATCTCACTTGGCATATTTGAGATTTCAACATCATTGGCTTGAGCTTCCTCTATAAATGGAGTTGTAATTTCCACTGGTGTTGTAGTGGAAACTCGGCCTAGCGATGGAATCGAATTTCCACCGCTTCAATTTTCAAGATTCAAGCTGCTACATCCTTCCTTTCCACAATCATTAGACGGTTGAGCATCTCCAATCTTTGGTATATCATCATTATCTACATAGTCCCAAAGTGGCGAATGAATTCATCTTGATCATCTGCATGATCATTGCTTGTTCATCATCATCAAGAAACTCTTACGAACGCAAAATCAAAAGAAGATGTACCCAGAGATAGGCACATAATTCATAGTATTGGTTAGAGTATCAAGATCAAACACCTTTTGGACCAGTTCCTTTGAGATTTACTTTGTTTTCCAGAACTCAACATGCGATTCTCTTCAATCTTCCGGGTTCTTAAGTTGAATACTCTAAAGCTTTATTGACCATGGAATACCCAAAAATACCCTTCATCCGATTTCTCTTCAAACTTGCCCGGATAATCTATGGTATTGAGAATAGATACATGACATCCAAATGGTCTCATGAAGTCAAGGATAGGAGGTCTACCCCAAATAACTCATAAGGTGTCTTGTTCTTTGTTTTACCACTAAAACCCTGCTTTGCACATAACATGCAGTGTTAATCGCTCCATTAAAATGTGATTGGCAATTTTGAATCGCCAACATGGTTCTAGCACCTCTATAAGTGTCTTGTTCCTCCTCTCAAGAACACCATTTTGTTGAGGAGTTCTTGCAACACTAAATTCTCTTTAATACCTTTATCTCGCAAAATCATCCATAACTCTATTCTTAAATTCATCCCATTGTCACACCTAATGATTTTAACTTTCATATCATATTGGTTTTCAACTTGTGTGATAAAGATCTTAAGAATGCCGGTTGTTTCATCCTTGGTATTAAGAAAGAAAACCCATGTAAACTCGCTAAAATCATCCGTCACTACAAGACAATATTTCTTTAGATTCAAGTCGCTCACCGATGTAGGACCAAATAAGTCCATATGTAACATTTGAAGTGGGTGAGTAATAGAGTTAAACATCTTAGACCTGCAAGAAGCTCTATGTTGTTTTCCTTTGAGACAAACCACACAGGTTTGATCATTTTCAAATCTTTTCTGACGTAAGCCTCTCACTAAACCATCTTTGACAATCTTATTAATGGTTTTGAAATTAACATGACCAAGTATTCTATGCCATATCATGGATTCATCCATTGTGGCCTTTGCAAGCAAGCAAACATAATCATCTTTAGCAACAATGTTGTTCATATCAAAGCTATATAAGTTGCCTTTTCTAGGAATCTTAAGAAGAATTTGACTTTCATCAGGCATTTTAAAATCCTTAGAGAACAAAGCACATATCTTTGGTAAAAGAACATTGTTCTTCTTGTCACACATTTGTGACACACTAAAAGATTATACTTAAGCTCTTTTACATAGTACATGAGTTCAAAGTCCAAGTTACCGCTTTGATTACTCCTTTACCAAAGAATTTTCCATTAACTCCACCTCCAAAGTGACATCTTGTCCATCATAATGTTCAAAATCGAGAGATAGGACTTGTTTCAGTCATGTTCGTTGAACATCCACTATCTGTAGCCTTGATCCGATCATTTTGTCCTTGGATGTTCTGCGCATAAAACTAAAGAGTTAGTTTCTTTTGGGACCCAAGCTATGATTGACTTGGATCCGCCTGTATCAATATAGTTAAATATATCAAAGGTCATTGATACACGATTGGGATTGGTTGATGAGTTAATTCCTTTAGGTTTCCATTCCCAACGTGTTGAGGCCTTTCTGACATTCCCCATGGCCCCTTTTCTTTTTACAACTCTTGCGTGTGAACTTTTGAATGAGCGGTGGGAACTCATTGGTTTGGTTTTAGGTACCCACTATTGGTTATAATGAACATTTTTATTTTGAAAAGTTCTTTTCCTTGTTTGTACAGATTTTGCAAAAGTTGTTTTGGATTTTGCACTTGTAACAGGTGACTTAGGGTGAGCAGTGCTAATAGTTTTTGTAGTGGCAAAAGTTTTGAGGCCACTTGTTAGTTGAACTGCTCTTGGGATCATTTTTCTGTGTGAATTAGGGTTTAAATTGTTTTGAAACCTGTTAGACTCCACCCTTTTATTCCCATGGACTTCCCTTCTCCCAACATGATAATCACAATAAGCATGTAAATGATCAAAACTACCACAACTACCACAAATATAGCATGCTTTATTGTACATCACAAAATCCCTACCTAGTTGTTGAGATTTAACATGATTCCAACTCCTCTGGTTACCCTAGGAGCCGTAGGCTTGTTTCTATACATCTCAAGATACCTTACGTTGATCTAGATTTATTAGCTTGTCTCTAGGTTCCTCCGTATAAAGATTAACAACTTTTGGGATAGAAGCCTCTACATTCTTTTTAACATTCTCATCAACAACTAATGAGTCACTAGTGTTAATACAAATAAGCCGTGAAAACGTTTATTCATATTTTACGATCTTCTAATGTTTTGTCGATAACAAATATAAAATCATTTTAACGAAACAAATAGAGTACGTAAATAGTTTGAGCTAATAGTTTTCTAACACACTTACGCTCTCACATAAAACACTAAAACAAGTATACGTGATTTTATGATTTAGATACATATGTACAACAACTAGTGTTTACATATTGGGTTAAACATATACTTAAACTAAGTATACTAAAATGGGTAAAAACTAAGTGTATGCTAAATTGGGTAAATACAAGTATATACTAAATAGGTAAGTACTAGCAAATGGTTTTGACCCATAACCTATGGTTTTATATATACCACTTAACCAAGTTCAATGTATCCTTAAGATACATTGTATCTAGAAAGAAAACCATGGATCAAACCATAACCCATGACCCATGACCCATAACCAAAAATACCCATGGGCAAAGAGGAGCGGACCACGGATCCCTAGCTTTGTGCTAGCCGGATCCCTTGTGGTAGGGATCCGTGGGATCCGGGGAAACAGAAGAGAATTTCCTCTATAAATAGAGAGCCATTTCTTCCTCTCTATGTGTGCTTTTTACATATACTTCCCCAAAGTATTCTAACCCTCTAACCTCAGATCTAAGTGATCTATGTAGTTTGTCTTTTGCTTTTGTGTGATATACTAGGTTCCTCTTAAAGGAAAGATCACCACCTCTTGAAGACGTGCAAGATCAAAGTACATGAGTTGCCATGCTTCGTCATCATCAAGACTACTAAGGTTATCTTGTTGATAGTTCTTTCTTTCTCCATAGATGTTGGGTTGAAGGCATTAGTGAAGAATGCCGAAAGTGTCAAGATGAAAGCATTAGTGAAAGATGCTAAAGGTGTCAAGACGAAGGAATTAGTGAAGGGTGCCAAGCGTTGTGTCAAAGGCATTAGTGAAGGATGCCAAAGAATCAAATCAAGTAGCATTTGGGAAGAATTCTAGGTCGTATAATCGATGAGGTGCATCGTTATACATATATGTATTTGTTTATATACAAGGATGGTGATATCCTGATGGTGTTGTAACAAGGAGTAGATCTCCTGAGATTAGGTGTTGTGTCGTGAAGGTATAGTTCACCTAAGGTGTGAAAGAACTAGGTGCTTAGCCTAGTACCTAATAAAGGGTAGGCGACGTTGTGAAGGATTAGTTCTCCTAAGGTGTGAAAGAACTCGGTGGTTAGCCTAGCACCGTCTAAAGGGTAGGCGACGTTGTGTTAGGTGTGGTTCGCCTTGGTGTGAAAGAACTTGGTATTTAGCTTAGTACCGGAAAAAGGTTAAGCGACGTTGTGAAGGCTTCTCCGCCATAAGGAGTTGGTGTAGTATTTACGAACTCTCGAGTAGGTGACTCGGGGAGTGGAGTAGGGCAAGGAAGGTGTCCTTGTAACCGAACCACTATAAATACTTGTGTCGTGGTGATGTGCTTCTTACTCTTTATCTTTCATTACACGTTTATATATCTATCTATCAACGTCCAACATAAACAATCAAATAGATTGACATAAGTCGATCTAAATATTTAAAAGGAAGTTTTAAATTGGTAAAACTATTCAACCCCCCTTTATAGTTTTCCACAATTGGCATCAGAGCTTCATTACCAAGTTTCTTAAAGTATGTTGTACTTTAAAGACTTGATTCGATCCGTGTATGTTTGAAAACTACAAAGAAGGATTTTTTTTGGGTCACATCTTTCTTAAAAATCATATTGTTGGACATTGATAGATGACTCTAACAACTTTTGTTCCTAAGAAATCTTCATGCTAGAATCTCTCCAAAATCTTCATTCAAAGAATAATGAAGTCAACATTTAAGGAAGGATCTAAAAGGTAATCACAACTCACGTACATCAAGTACAAAGGATTACTTTAAAAGCTCATGAAGTATCTTTGGCATTATGCCAAACCAAGAAGCATAGAGGTATGTTTTACTTTTCATTAGATAGGTTACATGAGTTCAATTTATTTTTCATAAATTTTCTTTGCTTATTTATCTCTAACATCATTAGAAGTCTCTTCGTCACTTTTTCGTCTTTTCATCATCGGAATAATACTCCTTTTGATTCGTCAAACTAACGTCGTCATCACATATGAACCTTTGATATGTGATTCATCAAAAGCCATCATCCAAAAACAATCTTCATCTAATACCTCCGAACTATCTTTTAATAAGCTAATTTATAAGTATACTACAAAAATAATGTCAAACAACCCTTTTTCATCCACGATGGCGGATCCCCTAGTTGTACTAGCCGGATCCCAAACATAAAGGATCCGGGGAACCGTGGAACAAAACACACTATCACGCTTTTAAAATTCACCTGATTGTTTTTCCTCTACTACACAATAACAAAAACGACCAAGCTACAAAATTCATCCTCATTGGCTTCCATACTTTCAAGTATCCTCCTAGAACACCATTGTAAGTAATTACATTAACTTGTTATAACTTTCATCATCCTCATCCTAGGGTTTATGGTTTCTTAATATCTAATCAATTAACTCAATTAGGTTTTTCAAACTAATCATGAAAGGGGATTTTAACAAAATCACTTTGTGTTCACAACATTATTAATACAAATCAAAACCATAAACCCATTCCAACTAATTTATCTTAATTGAAAATTTGTATTTTAGGAACAATCATGCCCAAAGCCACTCAACAAGATCACCATGACACCGTCCATTACCTTACCCACTACTATCGTAAAGGGATTGACCAAAACCGATCGTAAAATATTCAAAAGTCTTGTAAAACGACTTATCCACGAAGGTCGTGTAGTCAAGGAATGTTTCCTTGAAGATACCGACATTCGTCAAGTTTTCTCGACAATCAATTTTGATTGTCTCCTTGACATAGATGAACAAATTTGTCCGGTCTTCATTTTTGAATTTTACAAAAGCTTTAGGATCATTAGAAACAGAAATAGCATCTCAATCGCCTTCATCATCAACAAACAAAACTTTATTTTCCTCTCAACACCTTTGCCCAAATTCTTGGCGCTCCTTGTGAGGAATTTGTATGTACTCTCAAGATTGGGCAATTAACTCTCAAAACCATGCACTTGATCCCAAACCTCTATAACACTCCTCTCGACGATCCCGAAACCATTCGTGATACTATCTTTAAAATTAGGACCGACCAATCCCGTTGCGATCGTAACAAAAAGCTCATTCACCGTGATCCCTTTAAAATGGAACTTTTTGAAATGCATCCCATGTTTATAAAATGGGAAGAAATCCTTATGGAAAACATCATTAGCCTAGTTGGAAACAAAGATCATCCAAATGAATGTCTTGTGCAAATGATCTATTGTCTTACCCACCAAAGGCCATTTAATCTTGCCTACTACATGGTAAGGAGAATGGCTGGGGTATTCAAAGCTTCCAACATGGTACTCCCATATGGTATGCTCCTAACACGACTTTATAAGTATGTTAGTGCATTGCAACCATCCCTATCAACGATGATCATTACCTCTCCGATCACGTCATGGTACCTCTTACCAAACAACCTCTAAGCGGTTCATGGTCAATGGAGAAACACGAAGTTCTCTCGGACTCCTCGGCGGGAGAAGAAGAAGAAGAAGATGAGAAGACATCGACCCGTATCCAACATCAAATTGGAAATCCTTGAATACCACGAACAACTTCCAACCATTCCAAACGAGACCGCTGAATTTAAACAAATAAGAGGCATGATTCAAAACCTCGCTTACAACCTCACTCGAGTAGTCAAAAAGGAAAAGGAAGAATTGTGAAAGAGACAATAGGAATGTGCTTAGTTTCTTTTACTTTATGTTTGAATGATTTCTCTTTTTTTGGTTTATGGTATTTTGGATATTGTTACTTTATCTTGTAAGTGATGTTTTATGATAACTTGCTTGTTCCTATTGCTTGTTTTATATATTTAATAGTATACAAAATCGCACATCATTTTTGTGTAGGTTACGTGTTGGTTACGATCTGCAGGCCGGATCCTAGGATTATCCTAGCGGATCCTTCCCTTGAAGGAACCGTGGGATCCGTGACATCGGATCGACAATGCAAGATTCAAAGACATCAAAAAGCGCTCTAGATAACATCACATTAGCTTGGCATATGATTTTAGAACCCAACTAAGTCCACTTCAAGGATGAGAAAGGCTTAGACTCACTAAAGGCTTACTTAAGATCTTAGTCTGATTTTATCAACACATCTAAACTCACCATATTTCCGCTTCAACTACTCACAAACTATTTCTCACCTCTCAAAACACCTTAAGAAAACAAACTAAACAATTTTAGGAAATTTCTTCTAGTCTTTTATATCTCAAGGTAAGACAAAATTAGTTTTCAATTTTGAAATTTTAAGAATTTTTTTAATATCACCTCAAGCTAAAACACGATCACTAGGATCATTTATTATGACTTGACTTCCTCATAACTCTTAGTGTTATCCTTGGACATCCATTGGTAGTCTTCTTGTCCCATCCCTCTTCCATAAAAAAAAGCAATCATTTGCTATAACACTTATTACCTCTAATCATTCAAGTACCCTTTCTTCCTAAACCCTTAGGAGAACTGAAACATTCAAAATGAGATAGGCTTTAGCTCCTAGAAACCTCATATCAAACTGTCATAGCTGCGAGAGCGGATCCCTAGGATTAGCCTAGCGGATCCCTTCAAGGAGGAACCGTGGGATCCGGTGACGCTTTATGTCAAACATAGCTAAAACAATCATTTCAACTCATCTTCCTAACTCAAACAGTTCACCTCATCTTAAATGAGTTCCTAGATCAGTGAAACTCTGAATCTCAACCTTGTGCATGTCAATCATTACATTTCCAAGAACATTAGTGGATTAAGTCTTAAATACAATTACAAAGTTCTTCCCTTTATAACTCACATTGTCAAGAATACTTTAGTCATCAAACATATAGTTAGACTACCCAAAGTCAAATTTTATTGATCAAAACCATGATTAGGCACAATTACTTGTTAGGATTAAGGATTTGAGATATCCAACATCTAAAGACTTCAAAATTAAGTCTATCCATGATTAAACTAACCTTACAAACATAATAATTTCACCTAGTCCTTGTCGACAACCGGATCCACGGTCTTCACCGAGGCGGATCCTACGGAAAGGATCCGTGGGATCCGTAAATATAGAGAGCATAAACCTACTCCATATTTGAATTCAAGTCACCTTTTGGGTCTCCAACCACGCTTAGCATTCATTGATTATCCTCATAGAACTTATCAAAATCCCAAAAGCATGCCTAGCCTTCAAATGGCCAAGAATTTAATTTCCTAATTCAAATTACCCTTTATAAACCAAACAACCTTAGAGTTAAGGTACCACTCTCAAATCGCATCTCAAAATCAAGAACTAAAAGAGTTCTTACTAGCACCATCACTATGACTAAGGATCCTAGTGCTAACTCATCCACTCAAGAACCACCCAAGAAACTTGCTAGAATCATGCATGAAGTTTCCTCAACCAAATCACCTTGGGTAAGTCCACCAAAACTAGGATCTCTCCCACACTAAGAAAACCAATCAAACTAATTCACAAGAAGAGTGCTTCCACTAGGACTTCATCACATAATTCTACTAAACCTCCACAACTCAACCTACTTTATTAGTACCTAGAGCCACCACACAATCATTTGAAGATCCTCAACCCATTTCACTTGAACCTCCACTTCAAGAAACTCAAACCATGACAAAGAGTGCGATCATTGCAAACATGTTGAAAGATTGAAACATGAACTAGATGTATTAATACATGACCTACAAGCTCAAACCGAGAATGTTTAGAAACCTTTCATCCTTGATCATCATTAAGCTTTTAGTCGAATCTTAAGTTTGGGTTAACTTATTAGCATTAGTGGCACCTATTTGGCTAGTTCATTCTCTTAGTTTTTAGAGATTTGGTTGTGTATCTATTGTTTTATTGAATGAATACTTATATGCTATGATTATTATGTGTGTTGTGCTTGTTATATTGTACATATATCTCATTCCCTCAAATAGCACTCCTTGACATTTCTTCACAACTTGAAAGCGTAGCAGAATAGCCGGATCCCTTCCAGATAACTAGACGGATCCCTCCTTGAAGGGAACCGTGGGATCCGTGAATGCGGAGCACAAATTTCTACTAACTTGAGTCTCTTTTGCGGAAATTATGCATTATACTCTTGTTTTTCTAACCTTTGTTTTGTAGTTATTCAAAATACACATGAAGATATTGACACCATAAAGCTAGGGGAGCTTTGTGTCAAGCGACATTGCAAAATCATTTGCAAACTTAATCCAATTTTGGGTTACACTTCATGACACCCCATTGCAACATTGCAATATTCAAGGGGAGCACGTTCTCGTCACTTAGACGAACCATTTGCAAACTTAAATGCAAACACAATTAGTTTATTTTACGTTGTGTCCTTGGCGCCTTTCAAAGGGATGGACTGCGTCAAGAGGAGTTAAGACAGTACCATTCCCGTCACTTGCTCTCTTTACATTTTACATTTTTTTCTTTTATAAAATTGTGTTTAGTTTCTTTTAACACTTTTGTTTCGACAAAAGGGGAGAAGAAAGTTAAAACTACAAATTCAAACTTTTACAATTTTAGATTTTTCCTTAAAATAATTTTATGTTTTGTCATCAACAAAAGGGAGATTGTTAATACAAATAAGCCGTGAAAGCGTTTATTCATATTTTACGTTCTTCTAATGTTTTGTCGATAACAAATATAAAATCATTTTAACGAAACAAATAAATGCGTAAATAGTTTGAGTTAATAGTTTTCTAACACACTTACGCTCTCACATAAAACACTAAAACAAGTATAAGTGATTTTATGATTTAGATACATATGTACAACAACTAGTGTTTACATATTGGGTTAAACATATACTTAAACTAAGTATACTAAAATGGGTAAAAACTAAGTGTATGCTAAATTGGGTAAATACAAGTATATACTAAATAGGTAAATACTAGCAAATGGTTTTGACCCATAACCCATGGTTTTATATATACCACTTAACCAAGTTCATTGTATCCTTAAGATACATTGTATCTAGAAAGAAAACCATGGATCAACCCATAACCCATGGCCCATGACCCATAACCAAAAATACCCATGGGCAGGAGGAGCGGACCACGGATCCCTAGCTTTGTGCTAGCGGATCCCTTGTGGTAGGGATCCGTGGGATCCGGGAAGCAGAAGAGAATTTCCTCTATAAATAGAGAGCCATTTCTTCCTCTTTATGTGCTTTTACATATACTTCCCAAAGTATTCTAACCCTCTAACCTCAGATCTAAGTAATCTATGTAGTTTGTCTATTGCTTTTGTGTGATATACTAGGTTCCTCTTAAAGGAAAGATCACCACCTCTTGAAGACGTGCAAGCTCAAAGTCCATGAGTTGCTTAGCTTCGTCATCATCAAGACTACTAAGGTTATCTTGTTGATAGTTCTTTCTTTCTCCATAGATGTTGGGTTGAAGGCATTAGTGAAGAATGCCGAAAGTGTCAAGATGAAAGCATTAGTGAAAGATGCTAAAGTTGTCTAGACGAAGGAATTAGTGAAGGGTGCCAAGCGTTGTGTCAAAGGCATTAGTGAAGGATGCCAAAGAATCAAATCAAGTAGCATTTGGGAAGAATGTCTAGGTCGTATAATCGATGAGGTGCATCGTTATACATATATGTATTTGTTTATATACAAGGATGGTGATATCCTTGATGGTGTTGTAACAAGGAGTAGATCTCCTTGAGATTAGGTGTTGTGTCGTGAAGGTATAGTTCACCTAAGGTGTGAAAGAACTAGGTGCTTAGCCTAGTACCAAATAAAGGGTAGGCGACGTTGTGAAGGATTAGTTCTCCTAAGGTGTGAAAGAACTCAGTGGTTAGCTTAGCACCGTATAAAGGGTAGGCGACGTTGTGTTAGGTGTGGTTCGCCTTGGTGTGAAAGAACTCGGTATTTAGCTTAGTACCGGAAAAAGGTTAAGCGACGTTGTGAAGGTTTCTCCGCCATAAGGAGTTGGTGTAGTGTTTACGAACTCTCGAGTAGGTGACTCGGGGAGTGGAGTAGGGCAAGGAAGGTGTCCTTGTAACCGAACCACTATAAATACTTATGTCGTGGTGATGTGCTTCTTACTCTTTATCTTTCATTACACGTTTATATATCTATCTATCAACGTCCAACATAAACAATCAAATAGATTGACATAAGTCGATCTAAATATTTAAAAGGAAGTTTTAAATTGGTAAAACTATTCAACCCCCCCTTCTAGTTTTCCACAACTAGCACTTTCAAAAACATCATTATCATCCTTAACCTCTTCCTCACATTTCACAGTTTTGGGAGGACCATATTCAAGAATAGGTTCCTGAAAGTCTTCTAAACCTGTATGAGCTAAATCTATACCTGGAGGTGATGGAACACCTCTTAGTGGTGGAGGCACTGTATTATAACCCATACCAGACTTAACTTTTCTATGTATTTGAGCATTCCAAATTTTATCAATTGACTTAGACTGATAATAACAGGTGTCAACAGTTAAATTGACATTCTCATGTTTCTTTCTAATTTTTTCAAAATCTTCTTGGAAAGCCTCATTCACAGCTGTCGTATGATCTACCTCTCTTCTAAGAAGAATCATATCATTATTATATTTTGACTCATTATCTCTATAGTACTCTAGTTGTTTTTCTAATATAGCTATACCTCTCCTAAGGTTTGACACATCATAATTACCGCAAACAACTCGTTCTTTGACTTTCATAAGATTCATTAAGTCTTTCAACTTCTCTAGCGACCCTACATGTTTTAGAACAACTTTCAAAGTTTTGTACCTCGAGTCGAGAAAGCCATGAGAGCAAATTCGGTAGACATGGGAGCAAGATCAAGGTTCTTCCTCTTGTTCATCGACCATGAAACTTCAATCATAGCTCACACCATCAATTGCCAACATTTCCTTTGGTTCTTCCACAGTTGGTTCTTTCTTTTGCTTGTACCAAGTAGACATGTTGTCCTTCATCTTTGGTCTTCTGCATTCCCTAGCAAAATGCACCAACTTGTGACAATTGAAACATTCTACTTTCTTTTTGTCAAAGCCTGCAGTTTCACCACCATTGATATGAATAGGCTTGCCAGTCTTCTTGTAGAATTTCCTAGCCCTCATGCTAAGAAGAGCTATTTGCCATTTTATATCCATCTCCTCCAAGTCATCTTCATCAATTTGCTCTATGTCTTCATGCGTTAATATAGAGCCATTAACTTGAGTGGAGATAAAAGCATAAAGGTAGGGTCTCAATACTAGCAATCTTCTTCTTTGAACCCGTAGTGGTAACACTAACTTTACCAGTGGAAACATGAGAACCAAGAAGTGCCAATATCATCATCACGGTAATCTTGAATCATCACTTGTCAACAGAGGTTGACATCAAAGCCAAGCTATTTTGAGCTTGTACCAAGTTTCCACCTTCTTGGTCTTTTTCAATGAGTTTAAAGTTGTTGTAAAGATCATTGAGCTTCATTGTTTCAATATACGCTTTGTTTTCCCGGACTATAAAATTAGTATGAATCTCGAAAGGCAAACTTCTTAGAAACTTCAAATTGAGGTCTTACTTTTCTACCTCAATGCCAAACACGATCAGTTGTGTAACAATCTTCGAATTTTGGTGAAGATGCTATCAAGTGAGTCATTGCTTGAAGGAGAAGTTTTCATAACTTTGCTTCAACAATGTCTTTTGTGTCTTCTTTGTAGCATCATTACCACCAAACACCGAGCAAATCTCTTCAAAATTTCTTTAGCTATCTTGAACTTGTTGAATGCTATGATCCTGGTCTCTAGAGAGTCATCAAGAACAAACTTCTAGCCTTTAGATCATTCTTCTTGATGCCTTTTCAATATTAGTCTCGTGCACAAAACCTGCCACAACATCTGTGTCACCAACCTTCGAGTATTCGTCATGAGCTTGAAAGAATCACCGCTAAGATGATTTCCATAGAGCATAGTCTTGAATGAGAAAGTATTGCTCAATCATTATCCTCCACATCTCAAACTCATTAAGTTTGAGCTTAGGAAGTCTTGGAGTAGAAGAGTTGGACTGGTTGTTTTGCATCTCCATTGAATTGAGTGAGTAGGTTAAGTGTATTCCTTGGATCTTCTAAATCAAAATATCGAACCTCGCCTCGATACCACTTGATGGATCTAAACACACCTTGTGTTAGTGATATTTTGAGTTATATTACTAAGCACGCGGAATATACTTAGTAATACTTAGAAGACAGATTATATGTTGTAATGTAAGTAAGAACAATAAACACAAAGCTCCAATATTATTAAGAAATAATACGAGTGATATTGCTTATCACCAGGGTTACACCTTGAAGCTAATATGAATAATACGTGTGCTTAGCAATGACCTAGGATCTCCTTTTATAGCACAAGGAGTCCTTTACAAGATAAATATAAACCTAACAATATAGAATATACACAAGATCTTTTCTATACTTATCAATACACGGATACATAACATTTATCCTAATAGCAGTGGTAATATTTGTACTGGCAGTGGTAATGAGTTTCCACTGCTAGTGTAATCTTTAGCAGTGTTAACCACAAGACTATTAGTGGTAACTGTTAGTATTATTCCCAACATACTTGAAGGAGTATTTGGGATAACATCTAGTTATGTAGAAAATGTTAGTTTTATAAGTTGAAAAATGTTTAAAACATATAACACACTAAATGGCTTTTTGATTGAGTTTGTCATGTGTGCAACATAAATGTTTTATGTGCTTATATGATTACTTGATTTCATATTTTCTTGTATCGTTTTCTAAAAACAACAAGAATGTACATCGGATCATAAGCTACACTTGTGTTGATGATGTACTCTCCCGTTTTCCTTTTCATGATCGCTCTCTAAGCTTCATAGTAGGATTGACAACTTGATTATTTCATCCGATACACTCAAGTAAATTATTTTGCAACGCAAATATATTGTTCATATCCGAAAGTCCAAACTCAAGCTTTCCAACAACTTATGTTGAACTAGCTCACCCAACCATTTTTTCGTTCACCATATGGACAACTTTTAATTTTTTGACACCTTCGTCACCTTAGTTGTTTCAAGTATTATATTAATAAAAACAAAGCAAAGTATCATCATTGTTACTCTTTGATAGGTCATTGTATGAACATAAATTTTCCTAAGTTGAGAATGAATACTGGAGAACTCATTGCACTAGAAACTCAATTTGACCTAACTGTTGAATTGCTTCCTTGATAGAAGTTGGGTATGTGGAATCGCCCTTAAAAATGGTCGTGTTTAGCCGTAATTGAGCACCGCTAGTAATAGTCTCATATTCATTCTCTCACTTGAGAAATTTATACTCCTATGTTTTCCTAAAGTAAGTTTACAATGGAAATACTTTGCATTGTCTTAGGATTACTAATCAAAGAAGTTGTAAAATTAATTTTTCTTTTAGTTAATCACAACCACTTGCCTCATCAAGCGATTATCTTGCTTTGATCGAGAAGAGCTACATGACTTCATGGACGAAGCCCATCGTTGCTAATCACCATCCGTAATGACTAGATTCTCCTGAACTAACACCTCACAACTCTTTTGTCTTGAACACCATCATGTGCTCTTTTATTTCTAGACACATACCTTGCATATCATTGTTAGTGTAAATGATTTACTAATCTAGACTGTAAATCTGTTTTGGGCTTCTTGAATAGTGCTTTAAGTTTTCTAAACCTTTGTGTTATTTGTGAGCTCGATCTCATTTGATTGCCTATATGTGATCTCTACACGCTCTCCTTGCTTTTCTTAACGTGTATACATGTATGCTTGTTGTAGAAACAATTTGTTTCATAATTCGAAATATAGGGCAAAATTCTGCAACTATTCTGTTAAGAAAATCTGTCTTAGACGCCGGATCCCTTAGATGTAACTAGACGGATCCCTCAAGTGAAGGATCCGTGGGATCCGGGTGGACAGAAGTTCCTTTGTAGCCTCCTTGCATCAATCCAACATTCTAGACCTTATTGGACTAGTTAAACATGCTACATTAGGATCACTTAAACTTTCTTTAGGCTCAGTTGATCTCACATTCACTCATGGATGACTTAGGATCACATTCGAATTATTTTTTAATTTTTCATTAGTTCAAAACTCACCATCTTTCCTCTCCAATGTTTACACATTGTTCCTCTCATCTCAAAACACCTAGTTTGATGTTTCTCTCAATTTTAGCAAATTGATTTTAGGCATCCTTACCTCAAAATAGGCCAAAAACTAGCTTTTAATTTCTTATGATTTTTAAGGGATTTTTCAAATCTCTCTTAAGTCATCATCTGATCTCTAGGATCATTTAACACCACTTGACACTCTTAAATTTCTTAGTGTCATCTTTGATCATCCACTAGTGCTCATAAAGCCCCATCTCTTTCCATAAAAGGCAATCATTAGCTACCATCAATCATTTTCTCTTGATCATTTAAGTCCATCTTCATGTAAGACACTTAATAGACTGAGTAACTTAGGATATGTAGGTGCTAGAACTTGATAGAACCCAATCACCTCTTTTTCACCTCATCATTAGCCGGATCCCTAGACTTAAGCTATTTGGATCCTCTAGTGAGGAACCGGTGGAACAGTGGAATAGTAGGCACATTATCTCTTTAGATAATCATTTCAAATTTCCTTTTTCCACACAAGCACTTTTTCAAAACTTAGGATTATCATTTTCTTATAAGTTTATAAATGAGTTACATTTATATGATCCTTTACGTGTTCGTTTCATTTCATGATTTTATGTGAACACTTTATCCATTGTATAAATGTTTTCCTTTTGTACTAACTCTTTTGGATTCTTGTAGGATGACAATGGTCGATTTTATCATCAAGTCAAGTTGTGCTCATTCGCACATTTTCTTTTATTCCTAATCTTGCATCATCCTAACCATCTTACTCCACTTTTATCACTACTCACAAAGTCATCATGTCTACCACCTATAGTGAGTCATCAACCAAGTCAAAAATTCACCTTGATACCTTTCATCACCTCTACCACAACTTCCATACCTCTAAGTTATAATGATGATTTCTATCATTATCACCGTGTCCAAGGTCTACTTCATGAACTACGTGTTAAAGTATGTCTCATGTTCTACCACATTCTATTTGTGTCAACCACATCCTACAAGTGTCTCACTACCACTACAATTCATGGTCGCTCAACCATCCTTCACAAACATCTATGTTGTCAATAGCTAAGTGAACTTCGTAATGAAATGTGTCTCACCCCTAAGCACATTTTTCTCTCACCTTGAACAAACCTTACAACCTCTAAACCAACCATGAGATGCAAGTAGTAGGATTATTCTCTTTTTGACACTAATCCTTTCTTTGTTCTTCTTGACGCCCTCGAGCTAGGGGGAGCTTCCATCGAGCATTTATAAAGTGCATCATATGACTTACTCGTCCAAGGAAGAATATAATTTTGCACTAACTTTTTGTTTTGTAGATTTTCAAAACGCACTAGGAGAACTTGACGCTCTCAATAAAGGGGAGTTTTCGTCAAAGAAAAAACATTGCAAATTTTGCAATAATTTCGTCTTATCCTTCCTAAAATACTTAACGCCTTTAACAAGGGGGAGCATGCACACATTCATTCTTCAAAATTCCTTTATGTTTCAACAAAAGGGAGATTTCTTTCTCATCATATATTTTTCATTTTTCTTTTCTTCTTAACACTAACCTTGATGTAGGTTAAGCCTCAAAAATTTGATCCATTGAGCCGTTGGCAATAATGGTTATAATTCAAAGGATCTTTCTATTTTTTTTTTGTGTGTGTGTGATTCTCTAGGTTCCTCTTAAAGGCGAGATCACCACCTTTTGAAGATGTGCAAGTTCAAGGTCATGAGTTGCTAAGCTTCGTCATTAGCGTTTCGTGTTGAAAGTATTGGTGTGGTGTGCCAATTGGAGCAATAAGGTGTTTTCATTTTAACTTCACTAGGGATGATGCAAACTCGCCATTCTTGGGAGAAATTAAGTTTAAAGGACACACCCTTTTTGTTTCGACAAAATGGGGAGAAGAGTGTAAACTAAGAAGGTAATGTATAGGAAGTACGGACACAAGTAACTTTGACATTTTACCTATCTATTACGTTTACATATATTTTGTCATCATCAAAAAGGGGGAGATTGTTAGTGCAAATATTACGATATTTAATCTATACATTCTCATTTGTTTTGTTGATGACAAACATGTACCTTGTAATACATAACGTAAAATGTATAAGTTACTTGTAATAATATTTTGTCTCAACATACTCTCAACACCTCTCGACGACTCAAGTCCTTGTATGCTACAACACAGGTTCGTACATGTTTATTATGTTGCGTTATGATCAAACCCCTAACAAACCATTAAACATGTTTAGTTAAATAGTTTATAAAACACTTAAGTAAACATAAGTAAATGTGTTTGGTAAAACCCATGACCCAAGACCCATACCCACTTGACTAGATGCATTGCATCTATTAGATACATTGTATCTAATGAAATACCCATGGACCAACCCATAACCCATGACCCATGACCCAAAACCCTTGGGCAAAAGGGGCGTCCTACGGATCGCTCAAAGTGCCCACGGATCCCTGGAATTACAAGGGCCGGATCCCTCCAGAAGGCATCCTTGGGGCAGACATGGTTTTGGCCTTTTTGCCTATAAATAGCAAGCCACTTCTTACCATTTCTTCACACCTTCACACATAGTTTCTCTCCACCATTTCTAGGATATTTAGATCATTAGGAAACATGTAAACCACCCTCATCTCATATGATCATAATGCTTCTAACTCTCATTTGTTGTAAGCATACTCTGAAGTGATCCTCCAAAGCAAGCTTAGAGATCTTGCTTCCTTACCTCATCAAGTGATCACCCATCACAAGATACAAGCACATGAAGATCTTCTACAACAAGCTTGGGAAACTTGTCATCTTCATTCATAGAAGACTAACTACATCATGCTTTGTGTTCTTGATGTTTAGTTTAGGATTTCATATCCATTAGACACATTGTCTTGGATATTGTCTAGTATCATATTCTTGTATCTATGACTAGACTAGATGGTTTATGTGTTTGTGCTATAAAACACAAGGTTTGTTATGTTGGGCCATAAAACATAACGGGTATCATAGATGTGTTATATATCTATGACTAGACTAGATGGTTTATGTGTTTGTGTCATAAAACACAAGCTTTGTTATGTTGGGCCGCAAAACATAACGGGTGTCATAGATGTGTCAAAGGCATTAGTGAAGAATGATAAAAGAGTCAAGATGAAGGCATTAGTGAAGGGTGCCGAGTAATCTAACCATGGGCATTAGTAAAAGGTGCCTAAGGTGTACATTCGATATGGTGTGTTTCGATGTACAAGATAGAGTAGTATTGGATCCAAGGATATTGATATCCTTGATGGTGTTGTAATAAGGAGTTAGTCTCCTTAGGGGTATAGGTGTTGTGTAGTGTTGGGTAGTAGTTCCTCCATTGTAATGGAACTCGGTACTTAGCCTAGAACCGGATAAAGGGTAGGCGACGTTGTGGTAGGTGTGGTTCACCTTGGTGTGAAAGAACCCGGTGGTTAGCCTAGTACCGGAAAAAGAGTAGGCGACATTGTGAAGGCTTCTCCGCCATAAGGAGTTGGTGTCGTGTAGTGTTTACGAACTCTCGAGTAGGTGACTGGGGGAGTGGAGTAGGGTAAGGAAGGTGTCCTTGTAGCCGAACCACTATAAATGCTCGTGTTGGTTTGTCTATCCTTTTACTTATCGCTTTACTCTTATTCTTGCATTACATTGTTTATTTTCTATGTGGTTAATGTCTATGTTTGTGATACATACTTGGTCTTTCATATAGTCGTAAACTATATTTAACACTTTACATATTATGACACACTTGATCAATAAAAAGCAATCGGACTAATAATGGTGAAACTTGATTTATAATGAACCATTAATCTTGCAGAATCTTATGTGATACTAAGGGGTTGGCCTTACATGCCGTAATGCGTTAAATGCATCATCGCATCGAGATTAGCAAATGCAATGGTTTATACTATATTTGATACAAAAGTTTTAAGTTTTAAACGGAAATGTATTTTATCATGTTGCTCGTTTAGAAACTAGTAGAATGATTATTACTATTGCTGCTCAATATTAGTGGAAATCCACCAAATAGATGTGAAGTCTGCATTTCTGAATGGACTTCTCGAAGAAGAAGTTTATATGGAGCAATCAGATGGATATGTTTCTAAAATGCAAGAAGGTAAAGTGCTTAGGTTGAAGAAGGCCTTATATGATCTAAAGTAGGCACCACGTGCTTGGAATACTAGAATTGACAAGTATTTCCAAGAACATGGTTTTACTAAATGCATAAGTGAATATGCACTTTACGTAAAATTTGGAAATGGAAGTATTTTGCCCGTGTACTTGTACGTGGATGATTTGATCTTTATAGGAAATTCTCCAATTATGATTGATGACCTCAAGAAGTCAATGACAATAGAATTCGAGATGGCTGACATAGGACTTATGTCTTATTATCTTGGCATTAGGGTGAAGTAAACAGACAAAGGAATATTCATATTTCAAGAAGGATATGCCAAGGATATATTAAAGAAGTTCAGCATGGGGAAATGTAATCCCGTTGGCACCCCCATAGAATATAAGGCAAAGCCTTCTAAGCATGACGGAGGAGATGCGGTAGACTTAACTTTGTTCAAGAGTCTAGTTGAAAGTTTGCGCTATTTGACACGTACAAGACTGTAAGATATTGGATTTCACATACACATCAAACCATAACACAAAGTGGGCGTATAAGTGGAATTCTAGAGAGAGAAAGTTAGAGGTTTAGGGAACTTAGTGAGAGAAAGTGAAAGATATTATTATGAGCTCGATTCTCTACCTTGGGAGGTAGAGAGTATTTATAGTCTTACATAAACGCCACACAGCGGCGTGGATCGGGCATACAGATGGGTAAAGACCGTCCATCCTCCACGGTGTTACTTAACTAAATACTACTTAGCTTGAAATAACTACGACTACGAGCTTTCTAACGATTACATATACTTGAGGTGACCGACTCTTTAATACACGGAATTTCTAATTCCTAACAATCTCCCCAAGGAGGTCACCTCAAACATATACTAAAATTACATAGAATACAAGCGGATATTACATTAACAATTGTTCTTGTATTCTTGATGTAGTACTTTGCTCAAGCTCGTAGTCATTGATTCCACTCATTGCATGTTTGGTTAATCCAAGTGGAGGTATTTTCTTGATCCACGTGATAATAACATTATGCCGCTTTTGAGATCATCACTAACAAAATCTACGAGACATCCATTGTGGTGTTGGTATTATGTGATGTTGTGACTTTCGGACCGACATGCTCACATTACGGATCATGATATCTTCTCATCAAAGTAGCGGAAGCTTCGTTGATTTATGATATTGGCGGCGTAGCGAGAAGAATGGGGTGAAAATATCGAGTCATTGATGCACTAATCATGATTTCTCAAGAGATGAATGTGTAGAGTGAGCATGCGGCTATGGAATGACCGCTTCATTACGATCACCCAAACGTCGGGTGTACCGCATACAAAGCTAGCAATAAAGTGCACGAAAGTGTCTTTGATCACTTTCATTGAATTGAGGTACACGCCCACGGTTCCCGTTGATCGGTACAAATCTTTTGTGATCGTGTAAGATTCGAAGAACTTCCTTAGCGGGTTTCGCACCGCTCAAGTCGTTCTCGGACCGGAACGTCTCAAAGAAGACAACACGGAGTGAGTGAACCCGGTAATTTCGTCCACCGATTGATGAAAAGAGATTTGAAAACAATCGTGTATTACTCAATAGAAATTGTTTTGCAATACACCTAAGGTTTTATTAAAAAATCAATTATCAATCATAAAAACACCGTTTGATTTGAAAATTAGTACACGGTCGACGTCTTTGAAGAAAATATTTTTAAACACAAAGACCGGTTTTTCAAAGGTATCCGTCGATCCATAACTTCGAACCGTGATTGATTCAAAAGATTGAATCGCCCCATTGTTTACATTCGGTTGTCACATGGTTGATCTATTTGATAGATCTCACATGCCACCCACCGAGAGCTTGTTTGATGTTGGCTCGAGGCTTTCCATCTTCATTGTGAGTATGTTTGCATATCACTCGGATGTTACAGCAATACCACAAGGATAATGCGTAGGACTCAAGATATAATCTCTCTTCCACATTGTGTGAAAGCAGAGTCTTCATTGAAAGTGTCCTAATGAGATTTATAGATGATCTCGTGGCTCTAGACTCAATATGTGCATATTTGGTTCTGTGCGGAGACTAGGGAGAGGTCTCCTTCTTCAATATCAACAATCTCTAAGAGAAAGTCGATAGATAATGTCGGTTCCCGTGAGAATGAAACAAGTCCTTTTAAGAGGAACTTGAGTGGTTTGGAAAGTTGAGGTGCGAGAGCGTCCTTTGGGTCCATGACGCCTTGTCTTCAATACCAATGTTACCATCGGTAGCATATGAATTGTACCGGTTTACGCCAAGGTTGAATAAATGGAGGCTATTTGTTTTCACCCTTCTCATTCAATTCTTTTAATTCTTCAACCCTTCAAATGCTTACGAGACTTCATAGCTAGAACCTTGTTGGGTTTTATTCCGATTACTAGCTCGGTCTCATCCGCACTCTTCCCATATCTCATTTTTCTCCTTTATCATCATACCTAAGAACTCTACACTAACTAGTGGATAGTCCCTGGGTAGATCCTTCCGATTCGGCGGATCATGGGAACACATACCTAACCTTATCATCCTTATATCACCGTACATAAAGTAAAGTTGGTCGGTCTATTCGGTATTGTTCATCCGCCATTCGAACCAATTGAAAACCATTTGAAAATCAATCCGGATACTTGTGATATAATATCAAAGCATTTTGTACCGAATTATTTTTGATATTTTTAGAACGAGAACTCCCCTCAACATGGGCATCAAATATTTGAAATCGTTTTGCACATGGAGGCAAGAGAAAGAATTAACTTCTTTGATTACCATTTTCTAAAGATATCAACATCACTTCCTAATCAAGACAAGTAGATAATGCATTTTGGGAAGGATGAGATTTTCATAATTTTGCTCCCCTCAATATGTGCCTCGAGATTTGAAAAGAGTTTTGCACATACTAGAGGAACTGCACGATGAGATAAGTGATCACGTTTCAAATCATAGGTTTAAGATAGATGCTCCCCTCAACATGTGCATAGAAAATTTGAAATCGTTTGTCACATGTGGGAAGGATAGCATGTACATCCTTATAAAACCATTTATCAATTATCGGTTTAAATCCAATTTAAATCACATTCTCCCCGATCACAATTATCAAATCATTTGAGATTTGTGATCTCTTATAGATTTAAATTGATTTTGAAAGCTTTTAAGGAGAATTGTGACTTGATTATGAAAGCGATTTAAGCGATAAGGATCAATTTTAAGACTTTAAACTCCATTGATAAAACATGCATGTATATCTTTTGAAAACAATTTAATGCCAAATAACTTTTAATTTAATTGAAATCATTCTCCCCTCAATCAATGACATAGGTTGTTGATTGAGAGATTGATATTTTGACAAATAAGTCCGGATGATGATCAAAATAGAGTCCGAGTTATTTTCAAAACATTTAGTTTTCATCGGATAAATGTTTATAGAATCGAGCATGGAATTTTGAAAACATGATAAAGTATGGCTCGTTCTTTCTTTAAAAAGCAGTTCTTGCTCGAGATGACAATAAGCCATTGTTTCTCTTTCTCCCAAAATATTTTTTGATTTTTTTTTTTAAGAATTGAACAACATCTAAAGTCCGTGTCATTCTTTGAATGACAGACAAAGACCGTAGATATTGTCGAACCAGAAAAAGCATAATAAATTGATTTTTTTTTTTTTTTTTTTTTTGAATAGATATATACAAGAGATAGATGAAGATAGACCTTTACTCCTTGTCTTCCTTCTCGAAGGCGTTTGAGTGTTTCGGTTGAAGGCTTTTCAAGCCAAGGCGTGGAAGAATAAACTCAAAACGTTCTCTTGGAAGAGCTTTGGTGAAGATGTCGCTAGCGATATTCGAGACCTCACAAAATAGAGTTCCACCACACCTTTTCCACTTGCTCCTCGATGAAATGATGTCGAATGTCGATATGATTAGCTCTTGAGTGTTGAGCGTTATTGCATGAAAGAGCAATAGCACTTTTATTATCACGATGCGGAGGATTTTGTTGAATTCAAAGCCATAGTCGATAATTGAGATCTCATCGATAAGATTTGAGCACAACAAGATGACATGGCTAAGTATTCACCTCTGTAGAGGAAATAGAAGTACTCATTTGCTTCTTTGAAGACCACTCACAAGCTTATCACCCAAAAGCCGAGCACCTCCGGACGTGCCGACGTGTATCTTGACAACTGCATGATCGGCATAGGCGTTAGTGACATACCGGTGTCCTTGGTACCATAGTCCCATATTGATGGTTCCTTGGAGATACCGAAATACCCGCTTAACCGCTTCAAGGTGCTTTTAGTAGGCTTAGGCGATATCTAGCACACATGCACACATGAACAAGATGTCGGTCTACTAGCCGTGAGGTACATCGGGATCCAATCATACTACGATATTTTGTTTGATCTACCATGATCCCCGAGTGGTCCTCATCCGACAGAGTTCGTTCAATCATGGGAGTGTCAGCGGGTCACTAGAATCAAATCCAAATTTCTTTAAAATCTCATTTGCATATTTAGATTGATTTATGAAAATGCCTCCGGGACTTTGTGAAATTTGTAATCCCAAGAAAATGACATTTGTCCCATCATTGACATTTGAAATTTTGAACCCATTTCATTAGAAAACGATCACATTCCATTGGGTCGGTCGAGGCAAAAATAATATCATCAACATAAATTTGAGCGTGAATTAAGTGTTTGCACGACTTTACGGTGAACAAAGTAGGATCAGCTGCTCCTTTTTTGAATCCGTAGATAGAAGAAACTTTGACAACAGATCATACCATGCTCTAGGAGCTTGCTTCAAACCATATATGGCCTTTTTCAAGCGATAAACATGAGTAGGATGCTCGAATTCACAAAACCCTCTAGTGGTGGCGTAAACCACTTCTTTCGGATCTCCATTAAGAAATGTGGGTTTCACGTCCATCGATAAACAACCATGTTCTTGCTAGCAAGATTAGCCAAGAAGATTCGATAGCCTCGATACGAGCAACTGGAGCAAAAGATTCCTCAAAGTCTATACCTTCTTCTTGACGATAACCTTTAGCCACTAACCTAGCCTTATTTTCAAAACATCACCATGCTCATCAAGCTTTACTTTGAAGATCCACTTAAGAGCAATGATCATAGCACAATCTGGAGTCGGTACTAATTTCCATACATCTAATCGATCAAACTCATGAATGTCATCTTGCATGGCATTGAACATTGTCTTCATTCATAGCGGTTTTAACATCTTTAGGTTCGATCTTTGAGAGTACAGAGTTAAAGAAGCACCATAAGGCATCGAGCAAGTCATTTACGAGTGGATACCGGACGAGAGGATTTCCAATGATGTTGTCTAATGGATGATCGTGAGTCCATTTTACGAGGTGTTCATGTGGTAGTTGTTGAGGATGAAGTAGCGAGTCGATGTCTCCTGAAGAGGATGGTTACGATGAAGATTCGAGGAGCAAATATGTTTTCAAATGGAGCATCTTGAGGGTAGCAAAGGGATTAACTTCATCATTGATGCGAGCTTGGTTCCATGATGTACATTTGAATAATGATGATTTGTTGATGAGATTGAAGGATCGCAGCGGTGCTTCTTGACTTAAAGATATTGAGGCGAGGATTGACTTCATTCACGGGAATATGAGCGACCTTTGTTGTAGGAATCGATACCTCATTAGTACTTGGATCATAAAGTTCATCAAACATAGGATCAAACAATTTCTTTAAATCATCTTGGATGGAGGTACATATGGAGTTTCTTGAGAAGAGTTTGGAACAAGGGATGAACCAATGGGACTGTTTTGAAGTGCGGGTCTGAATCGAATTGTCCGGGAGCCATTTGACCGTCGACTCATAAAGCGTAACATGAATTGTTTCCATGATATTTGGGTTCTTTTGTTGTAGATTCGGTATCCCTTTTGTTAGATGCATACCCAACAAATACTCCAATGTCTCGCTTTAGCTCTAAGTTTGCCTAAGTCTTGTCCTCATTGGTTGGATAACACAATGCACCAAACACACGAAGGAAAAGAGATTAGGTTTTTGTTGTGGACAAGTTCATATGGAGTTTTCCATGAGCAGTGTGAATCAAGGAACGGTTTTGTGTGTAGCATGCGGTGGCAATAGCTTGACCCGGAGAAACATTGAAACCTTTGAGTAAATCGGCATAGTTCTAGTTGCTTCTACAAGAGTTCGATTTCGTCTTTCAACTACACCGTTACGTTGAGGAGTTCGTGGAACACTTCTTTGATGGTCGATTCCAACATTTTCATAAAATTCACTAAGTTGTTTGTTAACAAACTCGGTTCCATTGTCATTACGATAATTTTGATGGTTTTGTTAAGTCGAACTTGCAAATTGTTTGATGAGTTTGATGATGATATCGGAGTTTCATCCTTTGTCCTTAAGAACTTGACCCGGTGAATCTAGAGTAATCATCAACCACAACTAACACATATTTCTTCCCAAAGATATTACGCACCCTCATTGGTCCACATAAATCCATATGAATTGTATGAAGAACTTCGTGACGAGTTAGTAGGTTTGGGTTTATGGGCATACTTGCTTTTTCCTAATTGACATCTTGAACAAAGATGATCCTTTTCATACTTGAGTCTAGGTAAACCTACAACTAAGTCCTTTCGGAGAGATCATTAATGGTGCGAAGTTCAAGTGATTGAGGCGCGATGCCATAACCATGACTTTGTTTTAGAAGCCTTTGATAGCAAGCAAATTGAGAAGACTTCATCATATCTTCAATAGAGATGGTGTATAGATTTGAACAACGTGAACCTCTCAAAAGTTCCTTACCATCAAGTTCTCTAACGAAGCGGTATGTTTTCGAAGGCTACTTCTAGATCGAGAATCGCGAATTGACCAACAGAGAACAAGTTATGACCAAGACCTTCTACATAGTAAACCACGGAGATAACACTTTGCCAACAACATAATCTCAGAACCCATAATAGCACCAAATGATCATTCCGAATCTAATCGTCCCAATGAATTTGCTCACAAGTTCATGAGCGCGACCGTCGCCATCATATGCTTGGAACGACCGAGTCCGGTACCACGAGCGATTTGAACGATCTCGCGGTTGAACATGCACAAGAATGGATAAGCGGATAATTGGGATCCCCATGCAAGAATGGGTTCCATTTGGTTAGTAACAATGGTTGGAACACCCACATCGAAATAGAAGCATTCATATCGAAATTAAGGCAATGGAATCATTATGAATAGATGCGGTACTAGTGTCCGTATTAGCCTTATTCAAAGTATGCTCACTTTTTAAGGAATAGTTCTACGGTGGGCGCCCATTTTCTAGTGGGCATTGTCGATTAGTCTTATGACCAATGGTATCCAATGATAGCCTATCTTACTAAATGTTCTTCTGTGGGTTTCCCTTGTTTTCTAACTTTCTTTAGTTTTTGCCTTTTAGCCTTCTTAGCATGATTTTAGCATTAACAATATTAATCGGACAATTAACATCATTAGGAAAAAATTAACAACACATTCATGATTAGAAGCGTAATTCAAGCGGACATCGTACAAGGTTTGCAAATAGTTTCGTAATTCGAATTAATTACGATGCGCCTATGGCTAATACTAGAATCAACACGATTCGCTTTTATTAGGCTCAAACTTAAAGTTCACCGGTATGTCTTCTACTCTCTTCCAATGCACATTCTTAGCTCATGAGGTCGTGTACTTCCTTGTATTGTCTTGAGACTTTGACACGCTTGCTTTAATGTCACCGATTACTCTGTAGAGGAATGGGAACATTAGTTGGTTTTGCTACTCTTTGCATCTCCTGTTTAGATGTTCGGGATCCGAATTACATGTAGGCACACCAGGTTCACTTTCTTAAAACTAGAAGTCTTTGGATTTGTACTCCTAGAAGGCACATGAGTTCACATTCGTAACATTTGTCATTGAATGACTTGCATGCTTGGCACTAGGCATAGAACACGGTATCAAGGATTGACTTGCTCACCTAAGGTTTTAGGGCATATTGTAATTAGGCATTCTAGAAGTTCTTGAGATCGTTTGGCATATAAGCATGCATGGCCAATTGCATTATCATCGATTTTTCTAACTTATCCTCTTCTACAATCTCACCGGAGACATTCTAGGTCGTCTTTAAGATGTGAGAAATATGTTTGAATAGCAAGTTTGTTATTCCTAAGATGAGGAGGAACATATTTCACGCATAAAGCATATTTATTACGACATGTACCTTTGATACACCATTCTCCCATTGGTCATTGGCATCTTCCCTTTTACCCCGACTCTTTAGATTCTCAATTTCTTTTGTATCGAGGCTACCGTTTCGTTATTTTGTTATGAGTGACCTTTATAGATTCAAATAACTCACTGAAATGACGTTTAACCTTTTCATTTTCTTCTAGAAAACTTTCATTTTCCTTTTGTAATGCATTTACTAAGTTTTGAAGATGAAACGTTTGAGAGTTCTGAGAATCTAGAGGAGGAGGCATTTGGGAGCATGTCATATCATATTGTTCGTTTGACCCTTTAATTGAGAGATTTGGGCTTTCAACTTTATGATCGTGTTGCAATGAGCTTGAATCATTCATCACGCTTGTTAATTTGAAAAGCGCATCAAACTCGGAGCATCCGAGGATGTCTTGAAATTTGAAGTTTGACATTTTCTTTAAGATGTTGATATTTTAGTTGTAAATTAAAATGCTCAACTTCTAGTTTAGAAAAATGTTTAACCAAATTGTCGTGATCATCCATTTCAATTTTCTTATTTAGTTCAAATTAGTTTTTCAAGCTCAATGACACGATCATGGGAGACTTTCGAGGCAAGAGATAGTTCATGAAATTGGGAAGCATTAATAGAACAATTTGTAGCAATAAAAACATATCTTGAGCAACACATTCAATAATAAGAGTCTCATTTAATGTATGCAAGTTCTTCCTCTCAATCTCATTATATTTTAGTGCTCTCTCATAGTCACTAACTTCAACTATCATTGCATCAAATTCCTTTTCCATTCTCTTAATATCAAGATCTATCCCTTTTAAGACTCTCAAAGTGATCGTTTAGGAGTTTAAAGAAAGGCATGACCTCGATTAAATAGCATTCTTTGGTTTGTTCAAAACCCTTTCCCTTGATTATCCCAATGGGTGTGATCCTTTTCTTACAAGTTTCTCAAAATCAACAAATAGTTGAAAAATAACATATTGGTGATTAAGGTCTTGCTTTTAGTAGCAATAGTTCTAGGAACTAGATGCATTGGTGTATTGGGAGGATACACAGTTGCTTTAGGCATTTTCCTAAGGGGCGTTTGTTTCAACAATATTTTACGCTCGCTTATCTAAGTCCATTTTCCGAACACTTGTTCGGGAGTCAACAATGTTTGAGGCTTAAACATGTTCAAGGAGATCCAATTCTCCTTTTGTAGTCATTGGGAGTGATAATTACTTTCTTCTCTTTGCATTTAGGATCCTTTAGTTTCTTATTATTCTTCTCCCTAGTGATTTCATCTAATTTCTTATCTTCCTCTGTGCACTTAAAGCAACTAGATTTTTGTCTAGGTTTAAGAATCTCATTGCCATCATAGATCACACTTTGAGTCGCTTTTGCTATCTTCCGTACTCGGGGTTGGGTTTATCTATAATGGGAACACTATGCTTATCGCTTAGAACTCTATGCTTAGTGATCATGTGAGCGATCGAATGGTGTTCCTTGTATGTACAACTTGTTTTCAAGTTTGTTTTTCAAAGTTTTGATTAGAAAAATCTTTCAAGAGTTTTGATTCCTTGGCATTAAATTCTTGCTTAAGCATTTTCACATTTTCTTGAAGTTCTTGTTTTGTTTAGCGCTTTTAGAAAGCTTTTCTTGCAAGGAATTTAACTCTTGTTTTAATACTTCTTCTCTAAAATTACTTTTTCTAATGATTTACGCACTTGGTCATCCATTTCACCGCTCACGAGTGGTCAACTCAAATTTTGCACGTTGTTCATAAATAGCAACACGTTCTTTATAGGCATTTAGTTCGAAACTACGGAATCATCGGGGGCATGCGGTGAATTCATCAAAAACATAATCATTATTGATTGCGTAAGATGCATCACTTGGTACAACTTCACTTTCACTTTGTTTCACATATTGATCATATGGGACAATATTGATACTATCCATATTTTCAATATTTGATTCAAAAGTTTGATTGATTGTACTTTGTCATGCATCTTTTGCACATCAAGATCATCGTATAATTTTAATACCTCCGAGATGAGTTTGTCTTTGGATGGGCCAGCTTGTGGTGAAGATGAGACCTTGGGAGAAACCATTGAGAAATGCTAGCCATAAAAATTGTGTGCAGTGGGTCCGTCATCCACATCGAGTCGTATGCATCACAATCGGCGACTTGAAAGGCATTCGATGATTGTGACCTATCTCTGAATTGGTCGCTCATCCACATCTCGCATCATAGGTCTTGGCATTGCCTCAACAAGAAACAACAACTCCTCTTCATCCAAAGCGGCACCATTATCCCGAGCTTGTACAAGCAACATCTTATCTATGAAGTAATCAAGATTCGAGGCGTTTTGGCGATGTGCGTTCCTTGCAATGTGTCCCTCACCTCCACAATTGTAACATTTGATTGGCTTTGCTTGACCGATTTCCATTCCTTCCTCTATTCTCGATTTGAAAGATAACCTCTACCACTCCACTTCTTGCTTGTTCAGATCTTGCCGTTCTTGAACTGGCTGTACCATAACCTTCCCATCTCGGCGGTGGCTTGATTATGTGGGTTGGAAGCGGTTCGAGATTTTGTTGGTGTGTGGAAGAGAGTTCATGTTTTGACTAATCGAAGAGCTAGTTGATTAATGATGTTTCCACGTGTGCATCAAAGCATCGACTTGTTTGAACATAGGATCGGGAATGAGTTTGTGATTACCATTACCCATGGGTATGACTTGTGATGCTTTGGTTGTGATTCCGATGTTTGAGTAAAATGCGGTTGAATCATTTGATGAGCTTGTTTCACTCGGTTGGTTTTGAACCGATTAAAATCATTTTTCAAACATAGCATGTCTCTCATTTTGGAGAAGAAAGGCATACAGTTGCTCATAGTTTGTATTCTTCAATCCTTTAGTGAGCTTCACAGAAGTGACAAACTTGTGCCATTCTGGATTCATATTGTTCACAAACTTTGAGTTCAGCTGAATGTTTGGCATTGTCATCTTAATATTTCTCATGTCATTCACAAGTTTGTGGAACCTCACATAGTACTCATAGACACTCTCTGTAAAACCTGAAAATCTAAAATCTGAGTAAAGACTAAAATACCCTTGGAATTAAAAATTATAAAATACGTAAAATATATTTATAACATTTAAAGAAATTAAAAGATTAACTTGTGAATACTTAAAAACCTAACTAAAATATATTACGTAATTGATTTTGGTACGACGAAGATTTAATGTTTCGTGATTGATTTGGGTCGTGTTCTCTTATTTCGTATGGACTAGGGCCGAAGGCCATATGGTGCGTTTGGATTGAGATTCGGTTGGGCCAAAACCAAACCCAATTCCCTTTCCTAGTTCAACTCAAATACTACAACTATATATACCATACATAATCATAAGTTTGGAACCCTAGTTTTATTTGTCTCCCTTTTTCTTTTTCTCCCTATTCGGCCGAGCATAAACAAACACCCTTGGTGTCGAATTTTTGCTTCAACGAGTTAAGGTATAACATTTATTCGTCTTCCTTTAACGTACCTTGCATGTATATGTCAAGTTATATTTGTTTAGTCGCGTTTTGTTTTGTTTCTTTTGTGGCCGAGAGTGGTGAACCGAAAACAAGGAAAACCCTAATCAATTGAACTTGTAACTAATAAGGAACATGTAACGTGATAAGTATTATTAAATCGGGTCATGGTTGTGTTGATTTAATAAGGGCCGAAACATATGAATTAGGACCGAACCATGTTTAATTATCGAATAAGGTTTATAACTTAATAACTTGAATATGTGAAGTGTTTAGATGAGCTAGGACTAGTGTAAAACCTAATATCCGAAACCCTAGATGGAACCGAATCATATATATAAGTTTTGAAGATGCATTAATTAAGTAAAGGTTATGTTAGCATAAACCCTAGTTTGATATGCTAATTGAATAAGTTATGCTAAACCCTAATAGTGTAAATGTGTAATTAATACGAGTAATAAGTAACTTATATGTCACATAAAATCATAAACGCAGACGGTGAAACATTAAAAGGAAAGATTATTTTGTGACGTGTTAGGTTAAGTAGCGAGTCATTAAAGGACGTAACATGTAAGTTAATGTATATTAATGAGATATTAAAGAATGAAAAACCCTAAACTTTAATAAAAGACATATGAACCCTAATTTACGATATTAATATTAAAACATTTAAGTCTAAATTAATTATAGAAACCCTAAAGTATTATAAGATCATTGTGATGATTTCGGAATCATTAATAATATATATGACATTAATGTATATAGGTTCTGTGAAGAAGGAGTAATTCTTTGTTTTCCCTGTTTCTACTTTTGATCTTTTGCTTTGGAATAAGTACGGATATTCATCTTACTTTAAGACGCTTACGTTATCGTACAAACATTTTGACCTTTTCAAGAAGGTTTCGTATAAGTTTTCTTTTCGCTTTCATATTAGGATTTCCTAAGCCTTTGCTATGAACCCTAATGTGTCTATTTGAGTCGTTGCTTATCCGAACTTTGATTTTGAATCACAAAACATTTGATTTTGAACTATATGATATGAAGACTTTGATTTTGAAAACATGATTAAACGTTTGATAAAATATGATCTATGTCGATTATGACATTCTTATTTGACCTCGAGATAGTTTGACACCCGAGCCAATTATTAACTAGTCATGGGGTTCCATGTCCGTGTCAATAAATGCACTTCCGACATGACTCTAGGCGATGAGTGAAGTTCTCGCCACGCCCCTTATCTGTTATATCATTATGAGCTCGGTTTGAATTATATTATTAAAGTATATGCGTAGGGTATGGGTGCATCCTAGATCTATTATATGCTATATATTATATGTTTATGCTATATGTTATCTGATGATTGATGCTGCGTGCATGCACGTCCTTCATAACTCTGGTAGGTCTCCCCTACAAAAATGTTGCCTTATGTGATTATGATATGTTTCTGATATGGCATATGTGTCTGGGCTCGAGGTAGTTAGCTATAAAACTTATTCCTATATTCTGAATTATCTTTTGAAATGAGTATGACTTCACTATTTTTCTTTCACTATATTTCGTATTCGTTTTCGTTTCGTATTCGTTTTGCTTGTATATCTGTTCACTGGGCTTTTGAAGCTCAGCCGCACTTTTCTTTTCTTCCGCGGTATCTAAGCATTGGATGGTATTGCTTTGGGATGAGTCTTGAGTGGACTTACCTTAGAGATTTTAGCTTTGATCTTATGATGCCATTTAGACTTTATATTTTAGACATTTCATTTGGAGTTTATTTTCCATTGGGACCTATGTATTGAAGTCATTTGACTTGGATTATTTCCATATTTATGTTGAAGATTTCTTTTGGTTTATATGTTTGCTTTGATATGACACCATTACTTGTGATTCCTTTACCCTTGTGGGGTCGGGCGTTACAATTTATGGTTTTGAGCCAGTTTCTGACTTGTAGTCGGGACTGTGACATATGGAGCCTAGGTTTTGAGACCTTAGAGCTTAGGATTTGACTCGTGAGGATTTGGGTAGACCTTAGATTCCTTCGTACTTCCATTTCGTATCTCACCTTTATTCATTTTGCTAATCGTTTAGATGGTTCGAACTCATTACTCTTTGGTGGCGCGGATGGAGCGATGATCTTTGTTAACATGGATCTTTGCGATTGCGAATGCTCTCAACTCTATTTTCCTGGTTTGACTACACGAGATGATGGAGCAGTGATCAACAACATTCGTAATCGAATGGTGCTTGGGTAGTGGTGGAGGAAATCAACCCGTCGGTATTCATACTTGGCTCGAGCGTTTGATGAAGTCAAGCCTCTTTCGCTTAGCACCGCTACTCCCACCGAGGTCGAGGACTGGATCACTCATATTGAGAAGTCGTTTGAAGTCTTGGGTTGTGGAGGCGAGTTTAAGACTCGTTTGGCTTCATTCAAATTGGAAGGTGATGCTTTAAGTTGGTGGAAGGCGCTCGAACAAGCAAGAGGAGGAGACGCTTTTCTTGTGACTTGTACTTGGACCGAGTTTCGGACTATCTTCTATAATTACTTCCACGATCTTTGGCGACAAAGGTATGAGAGGATTATCGGCGATTTACCGGTTTGATCATGAGACCTCTAATGAGTACATGAGTAGGTTTATGAGGTTGGTGAGTTTTGTTGGAGTGATTCTTTGGAGATGGTAGGTGATGAGTGTCTAAATACTCATCATTTTTGTACCAATTAAAGCTCGCAAAACATCCGAAAACACTCGTAAATGCATCAAAATGATAAAAATATCACAAATAAGTGTTTTATGTGTTTTAAATGCAAAATGTCAAAATCGGTGAAAAACGTATCAAATTTGCATAATTGGCGCTTTAGTCCCCAGTTTCAAAAGTTGTCAAAACAGTCCTGGTAAATCTAAATAAAGAGAAATGTTATTCAAGGTCCCCGAAATATTCTAATTTGTCAAAATGGTCCTTGAATAAATCTTTTGTAAAATGGCGAAAAGGTCCCCGAACTTTTGAAATTGTCAAGTTTGGTCCACGAAATTTTGAAAATGTCAAAACAAGTCCTTGTACTTTTGAAGCTTGTCAATATTGGTCCTTGTATTAACTTTGAGAAAATTACGTGAATGGCCCTCAAGTTTGGAAGAATTACAAAACTAGTCCTTGTCTACTAAGCCTTGTCAAAATTAACAAAGACCCTTTTAATTGCGACCCCCACCTTTATCCTTTTGGACCCCTTTCCCCATTTGGACCCACGGTCAACAAAACAGTCAAACTCCACCTCTTTCCCTCCCTTGAGGTTTCCTTCCCCACTTGCTCTGTCTAGCCCTGCAACTCCTTTCACCCATCACCTCCCATCACCTTATCCCCTCAAAACTCTCACCCCCTCATCATATACCTAGCCACCCCCCCCTACCTGCAAAATTCAGACCTAAAGTCAAATTGTGCCTTTTCCCGCCAAAACAGATAAGATGGCCAAATTGCCTAAAACTCATCCATTGGCTGAGAGGAGTGGTGGGAAACACTCTAGAGGACACGTGGAATCAGATTGAAGTATAAAAGAGGAAGAAAATTGAGGAAACAAGGGTAGTTAGCTTTTCATTTTTTCTTTAATGTCGTATTTTAAATTAATATCTTAGTTTAATGTCAATTGTTGTAATTTCAAGTTCTATGTATTCCATTTAAGTTAAAAGACCTTTGTAATGTGTTTTTGATCATCAATCTAAGTTTTTATATAAGCTACAATTTTCAAGTTTGCTATTGAAAATTTCAGTTTCATTACCTTAAGCACAAGCTTCTATTAGCTTCTTTGAAAGCTTAAACAAGTTAGTCAAGCTTATCATAGTGTTTGATAAGCTTGTGATTTATTTTCAAGTAATTTTGTAAAAAAGTCAACAAAAGTCAACTTCCTTGATCAAATGCATCTTAGTATAAAATCTGTTTGGAGAATGTTATTTTGATGAGTTTGAATGTGTTTTGAGTAGTTGATTTAAGCTGAGTTCAGGTTCCCTTAATTTTCTGTTGTTAATTGGTAGATTGATGTTATTAAGGGGTGTTTGGATTGTCTGTTTTAAACTGCTTAGGAGGTCAAATAATGGATTAGATCAGTTGGTTATGTTTAATATAGCTATATGCATTCATACCTGTCTTTGGTTTGCTGTCTTTTGAGCCTTTAGTCAAAATACTCAGTCTACTGCTCTTGTTCTCCATCATGTGAAAGTCAGTTAATGAAATCTGTCAAATGGGTTTAGTATTTGATATGCTAGCTTGTTGAAGTCTTATTACATCAAATAACATTGAATTCAGTCCTTAGATTGCTTCTAAATCTCACAAAAGTCAAAATGTTAGTCTGATTTTAAAAGTCAAATCTGTCTATATATCAGAGTTTTGCAAAACTTTCAGCAAATGCACACTGTTCATTTCAAGGAGATAGGGTCTCATTTTTGGTAAATTTGTAGCTGGCTGGGTGGACTCAAAGTGGCCGGAAGTTCAGATCCACTTGTCTTCCTAGCTTATCCCAAATAAGCTCAAGGTACCCACATGGCTGGTTAGGAGCATGCGATCCTCGACCCATGTGTCAAGAACTTTTATTCTGTTTGCTTGATAGTGTTTACTTGCTGCTTAATAGGTGTACTCTAGTTCATTTAGGTGAGTTAGTTTAGCTAGCTCACAATTAGCTTATTGGATCCCCTCCAGTGCCTATACTATTTTGCATATCTACCCTTTTAGGAGTGATTGGCTCTGTTTGTTAACCAGAGTTTAAGGTTAGTTCAGTGTTGAAGGTTAGTTAAGTTAGTCTTGCATAGGTAATTTGCATCAATTTTAGCCTCGATTTGCATGCACTCATTTAAAGTCAAAATGGCATGTAACTGCATTCTTGTGATCGATTGTGTGAATTGGTGGCTACTTTCTTACATATAGGCTTAGAAAGTCTTGAAATAGCTTGCATTAGTCTTGGACAGTTCATAAAGATTACCACAATCTCACAAACTGTTTTAAAATTCACTTTGGTCAACTTTTCATTTACATTATTAAAGTCAAAATGACCATAAGCGTTTTTCTCGATTTTTGCGAGATCCTGTTCGGGGTCAAAATAGATTACTAAGGTGCAGTAAATTGGTTTACAAGCTCTTAGCTGAGTCCTCTAAAGGGTCCAATTTTTAGTTTTCCTTTTAAACTTATTTTGGAGCTTATGCATAAGCTCAAGTAACCCCTCAACCGGTTTTAGCACATTTACTCAACACATAAAATCATTCAATTTGCTAATCCAGTGGTTGGAGCTTGTTGATTTCAGTTGCATTTGGTCAATTTTAGCTTATTATAGTTTCCATTTCAGTTTGGTAGCTTTTGGACTCCATTTGCTTAATCATGTGCTTATTTCAATAAGCACTCCTCCATCAGTTTCAAAATCTTCCATATAAGCACTTGTTTTTCCAATTTTCCTAGCTTCCTAATAATGTTTTAGACTTTTCCTGAAATTTTCAGATTTTTCTAAGTTAATTTGCTATTTTTCCTATTTTAAATGAGTTTTTAAGCATTTTTAATTAGTATTTAATATAAAAAATTAGAAAAAGGTTCTAAAAAATAAGTTTTCAATTTTATTAAGTTTAGATAAATATAAAAAGACAAAAAAGTATTTTTCCATATTTTTCTTAGTTAAATTTGTATTTTTAGATAATTTAAATAGTTTTAAATAGTATTTAATTCCTAGAAAATAGAAAAATAATCAGAAAAATACAAAAATAGTTTTGAAAATTCTAGTTTGATATTTTAGATTTTTCCATTTCATAATTTTATTTTTCTAGCTTTGTTTCCTAATTTCTTGTATTTTAGGTAATTATTTAATAGTTAAAAATAGTTTTAATTAATAATAATTAGATAAATAGTTATAAAAATAATTTTCTTTTCTATAAATTTTGTTTTATCATTAGGATTGTAAAATGTATTTTCACATCTTTAGGATTTTTATTTCTTAGATTTCACTTTTTATTTTGTATGCGTTTACGTAATTTTTATTTAAACGTAAGTTTTAGTTTTCGCTTTTAAACGTTCATCATTTTAAATATAGTGATAGCGTTTATTTAATAGATTTTATCTTTTTAACTTTCTTTAATTTGCATTTAAGCCCTCGTAGTTTATGGGCTCTTTGAATTTTCCTTTTCTATAAATTTTCTTATATCATTAGGATTGTAAAAATGTATTTTTCATATTTTTAGGATTTATATTGTGTAAGTTTCACTTTTTATTTTGTGCGTTTACGTAATTTTTTATTTAAACGTAAGTTTTAAGTTTTAAGTTTTAAACGTTCATCATTTTAAATATAGTGATAGCGTTTATTTAATAGATTTTATCTTTTTAATCTCCTTTAATTTGCATTTAAGACCCTGTAGTTTATGGGCTTTTTCCTTAGTTATAATCATCTTCAAATATCTTTTCCCGTTCAAATCTCTCGATCACTACATCGTCGACTATTCTCGGCTATTTGGGACATAACGACACTGGGAAACACTATACTCTCCGATCTTCATTGAGTTCGTGCACGAGCGCTTTAAGTCGATTAGATCCGCCATTCACAAGTGGCGGGCTTGAGTGATTTAGCTTGACTTTTTTTAATCAAATTTTGGCGCCATTCTTGGGAGCATGCTAATAGTCGACGTTTGGCGGATTAGTGATTTGACATCACCCTTGTTTATATCATCTATAAAATCAAAACCCAAAAGATTTTCATTCTTTGTTTCTACATCATGTTTTCAAAAATACCAAAATATTCCTCTTTACCCTCTTACCCTTTGATTCTTCATTTCTTACCCTCTGTAAACCTTTGATTCTTTCTATGTCTTATCCTCACCCTCTTGGATGTCAATGGTGTGGTGGTCCTTATAATGGTGGCAATTGCCCGGTTGTAGCATGGTGGAATCGGAAGCGGGTGCATCTATAACCGGGATCCCTATTCCTACCATAACACAACCGATTCATTCCATCGGCTACCACACCGTGAGACTCGGCATTTCTTGTTGTGAGTCTTGTGGTGGTTCACACTCTGATTCGATTGTCAATCGGGAAACACGCTTGTCATGAGCGGGTTCACGATGACGATTATGACTACAACACATATGACTCACGGCCACATCGGTTTCTTGTTGTGAGTATTGTGGAGGTCCTCACTCTAGCTCGATTGTCAAACGAGGTCCATTTCCTTGTAACAATTACGACTCTTCGTATCATGACCAACCTCCACAATACCAAGTGAATCGAGCACCACCTCGGCTGAGCCACTTCCTCAAAATCTTCTACTTGATCTTTTGGATTTAGTGAAGATTTGAAGGAATGTAAACATCCCAAAATAATCCAAATGAGAAATCCATGGAAGTTTTGTTAGTCAAGAAAGGGTCGCTAAATTAGATTCCCAGTTGCCTTTGAAAATCTATTAGGGAATCAATTGCAAAAGAAAAGCACCAAATCTAGCTCTCGATTTCGTTTCATTCACGATGACGATGATGATGAAGTTACCCTTGACATTAGTCAACTTTGTATGATTCATCAAGTTCATCGGTTGAAATTCCTTCCATGAAAACTCGGGAGAAAAGACTATGATGGAATTACTAGCGTAAGAACAAATGGAAAGTATAAAACATATGTATGCTAGTCCTTCAAACTCCTCGGTCGGTTGATATCGAAGGTTGAGATTCCATCTCAAACAAGCGCTATCACACCAAGCTCCCACTCACTCTCCGAGCATGGGGACGAGCATCTTGACACTGTTCACGAAAAGGAATCGGACGAATTCATAAAGTCTAGTGTTGAGGACCTTATCCCAATCCCAAGAGAGTCACAGGAATTCTTGATCATGTGTGTGATATCCTCCTCTCTTGTCTTCCAAGCAGATCATGTTGAGATGCTCTCGATTCGATAATGATGATTCTTTATCTTGTGGAGACATCATTTATGTGGAAGACTCACCTTCCGAGCTTGTTAGCTTAGAAGAAGAGAATGATGAAGTTACCGACAATGAAATCAAAGATGAAGCTCTTGAGCAACATTATTGAATGTCGACTTCTCATTTCTAAAATCGAGGCTTTCAATGAAAACCTATTTCATCTCCTATCCCCATTAAGGATAGTGACATTCTTTCCGATGATTCTATTCGGAAATGAAAGCCTTCTGTTTTGATATTATGGGAGAGAAGATTAGTGGCGATACCACTTTTCATTCTCATAATTCTCTCCCAATTATGAATCATTTACATTGGATGAGTTCACCGGTGAACCCACCGATACCAATTCGAATATGATTCATTTACCTTGAGGAGTTCGCCGATGAACTCACTCATATCATATCTCCACCGAGTATGATAACTTTCACTTTGATCTAGACACACCCATAGTATGTCTTGATCAAGTAAGCTTAATCGAGGAGATTCATGAAACTATGAATTCTCCTATCGAGGATGAAGAGTTAGTCATGATTTGTATCATGATTTTCTTCCTTTCTTCATATATCCGTGGCTTCTCCTGTTCTTCACTCCTTGGGAATGAAGACATTATCTTTGACCTGCATTTCCATGCACCATTTGTGAGCCGGGCATCTGTCTATCTCAGATCTCATCGGTGTGGAACTTTCATGTACTTCAATGTTTATCCAAACATCTTGAATGAAAGTCCGATGGAGATGTCTCTTCCACTTACTTCCCATGAACCGGTTAATTGGGGTCGAGTCAAGCTAGCGACTCGGTAATCAAAAAAAGAGTTTAACATGGGTTTTCACCCGTGTACCACCACTAGTGTGGGGAGATGCCCCACATGTTGTATATAGATCTAAAAATGAATGAAAATTGTAAATATTAAAAAGAGAATAATTGTTGTGTTCTACACTTAGCTAGTAATGTTATCTTTTACGTTCTAAGTTTCGGCATTACTGTGGTACTTTGAATATTGAGGACAATATTCATTTCTAAGTGTGGGGAAATTCGCAATTTTGATCATAAATGTACCCTTTAGTCCCTTTTTCCCCAAATGGCCAAATTTAAATTTTTTTTAGTGGAAGTACTATGTACTAAACACAACAAATGGTAATCAGGTCCACCATGTCTAACTCACATAAGGATTGGCTAATCCAGAGCAAACGGCTCTTGGTAAAGATATCTCAAATCCGTTTATATGGCTTGCAATTTGCCCAAAATTGCATGGTTCTCAACTCACCATATCCTTAAAAGTGAAGAGTTGGCTAGCCCGCAAGTTTATGGCTTGTGGTAAAGCGATGGAAAATCCATAATTGGTAATCAGCTCACCAAAGATAATATTGATAATTTATCTAAGAGTTGGCTAGTCCGGAAGGGTACGACACGGTAAAGACAAATCAAATCCGTTGAAAGTCGGTGGTTTGCTCAAAATCACTTGGTTATCGGTGTACCAAGGTTCTTACTTGAGCTGAAACATTTGGCTACTCGAGTAATGGCTTTTGGTAAAGAGATGAAATCCATTAGTTTTTCTCAAAACATTGCTAGGGACTAGCAATATCTTAGTGTGGGGGATTGATGAGTGTCAAATACTCATCATTTTGTACCAATTAAAGCGCAAAAACATCCGAAAACACTCGAAATGCATCAAAATGATAAAAATATCACAAATAAGTGTTTTATGTGTTTTAAATGCAAAATGTCAAAATCGGTGAAAACGTATCAAATTTGCATAATTGGCGCTTTAGTCCCCAAGTTTCAAAAGTTGTCAAAAGCAGGTCCTGGTAAATCTAAATAAAGAGAAATGTTATTCAAGGTCCACGAAATATTCTAATTTGTCAAAATGGTCCTTGAATAAATCTTTTGTAAAATGGCGAAAAGGTCCCCGAACTTTTGAAATTGTCAAGTTTGGTCCCTGAAATTTTGAAAATGTCAAAACAAGTCCTTGTACTTTTGAAGCTTGTCAATATTGGTCCTTGTATTAACTTTGAGAAAATTACAGGAATGGCCCCTCAAGTTTGGAAGAATTACAAAACTAGTCCTTGTCTACTAAGCCTTGTCAAAATTAACAAAGACCCCTTTTTAATTGTGACCCCCCTGCCTTTTATCCTTTTGGACCCCTTTCCCCATTTTGGACCCCTGGTCAACAAAACAGTCAAACTCCACCTCTTTCCTCCTCGAGGTTTCCTTCCCCACTTGCTCTGCCTAGCCTGCAACTCCTTTCACCCATCACCTCCCATCACCTTATCCTCAAAACTCTCACCCTCATCATATACCTAGCCACCCCCCTACCGCAAAATTCGGACCTAAAGTCAAATTGTGCCTTTTCCTTAAAGCAGATAAGATGGCCAAATTGCCTAAAACTCATCCATTGGCTGAGAGGAGTGGTGGGAAACACTCTAGAGGACACGTGGAATCAGATTGAAGTATAAAAGAGGAAGAAAATTGAGGAAACAAGGGTAGTTAGCTTTTCATTTTTTCTTTAATGTCGTATTTTAAATTAATATCTTAGTTTAATGTCAATTGTTGTAATTTCAAGTTCTATGTATTCCATTTAAGTTAAAAGACCTTTGTAATGTGTTTTTGATCATCAATCTAAGTTTTTATATAAGCTACAATTTTCAAGTTTGCTATTGAAAATTTCAGTTTCATTACCTTAAGCACAAGCTTCTATTAGCTTCTTTGAAAGCTTAAACAAGTTAGTCAAGCTTATCATAGTGTTTGATAAGCTTGTGATTTATTTTCAAGTAATTTTGTAAAAAGTCAACAAAGTCAACTTCCTTGATCAAATGCATCTTAGTATAAAATATGTTTGGAGAATGTTATTTTGATGAGTTTGAATGTGTTTTGAGTAGTTGATTTAAAGTCGAGTTCAGTTCCCTTAATTTTCTGTTGTTAATTGGTAGATTGATGTTATTAAGGGTGTTTGGATTGTCATTTTAAAGCGCTTAGGAGGTCAAATAATGGATTAGATCGAGTTGGTTATGTTTAATATAGCTATATGCATTCATACCTATCTTTGGTTTGTTGTCTTTTGAGCCTTTAGTCAAAATACTCAGTCTACTGCTCTTGTTCTCCATCATGTGAAAGTCAGTTAATGAAATCTATCAAATGGGTTTAGTATTTGATATGCTAGCTTGTTGAAGTCTTATTACATCAAATAACATTGAATTCAGTCCTTAGATTGCTTCTAAATCTCACAAAAGTCAAAATGTTAGTCGATTTTAAAAGTCAAACTCATCTATATATCGAGTTTTGCAAAACTTTCAGCAAATGCACACTGTTCATTTCAAGGAGATAGGGTCTCATTTTTGGTAAATTTGTAGCTGGCTGGGTGGACTCAAAGTGGCCAGAAGTTCAGGATCCACTTGTCTTCCTAGCTTATCCCAAATAAGCTCTGAAGGTACCCCTGTGGCCTGGTTAGGAGCATGCAGTCCTCTGACCCACAGGTCAAGAACTTTTATTCTGTTTGCTTGATAGTGTTTACTTGCTGCTTAATAGGTGTACTCTAGTTCATTTAGGTGAGTTAGTTTAGCTAGCTCACAATTAGCTTATTGGATCCCCTCCAGTGCCTATACTATTTTGCATATCTACCCTTTTAGGAGTGATTGGCTCTGTTTGTTAACCAGAGTTTAAGGTTAGTTCAGTGTTGAAGGTTAGTTAAGTTAGTCTTGCATAGGTAATTTGCATCAATTTTAGCCTCTGATTTGCATGCACACTCATTTAAAGTCAAAATGGCATGTAATCTGTTCTTGTGATCAGATTTGTGTGAATTGGTGGCTACTTTCTTACATATAGGCTTAGAAAGTCTTGAAATAGCTTGCATTAGTCTTGGACAGTTCATAAAGATTACCACAATCTCACAAATCTGTTTTAAAATTCACTTTGGTCAACTTTTCATTTCTGTTATTAAAGTCAAAAATGACCATAAGCAGTTTTTCTCAGTTTTTTGCAGATCCTGTTCAGGGGTCAAAATAGATTACTAAGGTCTGTAAATTGGTTTACAAGCTCTTAGCCAGGTCCTCTAAAGGGTCCAATTTTTAGTTTTCCTTTTCAGCTTATTTTGGAGCTTATGCATAAGCTCAAAGTAACCCCCCTCAACTGGTTTTAGCACATTTACTCAACACATAAAATCTGTTCAATTTGCTAATCCAGTGGTTGGAGCTTGTTGATTTCAGTTGCATTTGGTCAATTTTAGCTTATTATAGTTTCCATTTCAGTTTGGTAGCTTTTGGACTCCATTTGCTTAATCATGTGCTTATTTCAATAAGCACTCCTCCATCAGTTTCAAAATCTTCCATATAAGCACTTGTTTTTCCAATTTTCCTAGCTTCCTAATAATGTTTTAGACTTTTCCTGAAATTTTCAGATTTTCCTAAGTTAATTTGCTATTTTCCTATTTTAAATGAGTTTTAAGCATTTTAATTAGTATTTAATATAAAAATTAGAAAAGGTTCTAAAAATAAGTTTTCAATTTTATTAAGTTTAGATAAATATAAAAGACAAAAAGTATTTTTCCATATTTTTCTTAGTTAAATTTGTATTTTAGATAATTTAAATAGTTTTAAATAGTATTTAATTCCTAGAAAATAGAAAAATAATCAGAAAAATACAAAAATAGTTTTGAAAATTCTAGTTTGATATTTTAGATTTTTCTAAGTCTTAATTTTATTTTTCTAGCTTTGTTTCCTATTTTCTTGTATTTTAGGTCATTATTAATTAGTTAAAAATAGTTTTTAATTAATAATAATTAATTAAATAGTTGTAAAAATAATTTTCCTTTTCTATAAATTTTCTTATATCATTAGGATTGTAAAAATGTATTTTTCATATTTTTAGGATTTATATTGTGTAAGTTTCACTTTTTATTTTGTGCGTTTACGTAATTTTTTATTTAAACGTAAGTTTTAAGTTTTAAGTTTTAAACGTTCATCATTTTAAATATAGTGATAGCGTTTATTTAATAGATTTTATCTTTTTAATCTCCTTTAATTTGCATTTAAGACCACATAGTTTATGGGCTTTTCCTTAGTTATAATCATCTTCAAATATCTTTTCGTTCAAATCTCTCGATCACTACACGTCGACTATTCTCGCACATTTCATTTGGGACATAACGACTGGGAAACACTATACTCTCACGATCTTCATTGAGTTCGTACGAGCGGTTTAAGTCGATTCGATTCGCCATTCATGAGTGGCGGGCTTGAGTGATTTAGCTTGTTGTTTTTGCGCAATCGATGGCGTCAAGCTAAGCACTTCAAGTGGGGACCGAAGAAGTGGGTGTTGGACCGGCCGCTTAATATTGAGTATGAGAATGTGTCGGCCTGCAATGACGACTCGTAACATTGAAATCTTTCATGAGGTTTCGGGTTCTAACAAGCGTAATCGCGATGGTGATCGGATTCAAGGTAGGACTCGAGGCAATGACTATAAGGAAACTACGGTAGGAGTTATGATTCGAGAGGTCAAGTGGATAGGAGTTATGATCGGTGAGGTCGATCGGGAAGGAATCGACCTTTGGGCGCTCACGAGACGAGGGTCGAGATAATAGAAATCTTTGGTAGAAATGGAAGTGATCGTCGAACCAAGGTAACAATAACCGGTTACAACAGGATCGGCCATTCGAGAAATGAATCGGTCGTGCTTGGGATCTTCTAGTCGAGAGGACGGTGAGGTTTTGCCACCCCACCTATTTGTACTACTTGTGGAAAGGCTCATCCAGGCGGTGTTTCAAGGCCCTGGTGGATGTTTCTCTTGTGGTTCCACTACTCACAAGATTAAAGATTGCCCTAAGAAGAATCCGCGGTTCACGGAAACTACATCAAGCCGCCAACTACTCTTTGGGCGTGTTTATGCTACTACTCGTGTCGAGCGGAGCGAACGTCGAGTACCATTACAGGCACTCTTTTCATTGATGATTTTCTTTGTCTTCGTTTTATTTGATCTTGCGCCACACACTCCATTATATCTATCACATCCGCTAAGAAACTTAATATGAAGCCCAAACCGTTAACAAATCACGTATCGATTTCTCGCCTATGAAAAATCACGTGATCATTGATCATAAATCGTTAAGTGTCCTCTTCGTTTTGATGATCGTATTCGCTTTGCAAATCTGTATCCTCTCAATATGGTCGACTTTGATATCATTCTAGGCATGGATTGGTTGGCTTACCATAGAGCTTCAATCGATCGCCATGCTAGAACGGTGATCTTTGGAGCGTAAAATATCTGAATTCGTTTATCATGGTTCTCGACCCCCCGTCTGTTAAGCTCATTTACGCTATGAAGGCACGGATCATGATTGCTCATGGGTGCCAAGGTTTTTAGCATCTGTTAAGGACACATCTTTGGAGAGTCCTAACATTGAAAATCTTCATTGTTTGCGAATTCACCGACGTTTTTCCCAATGAACTCCTGGACTTCCCATTTCGAGAAGTTGAGTTTAGAATTGAGTTGATTCACAGTCTTGAACCGATTTGAAGGCTCCGTATCGTATGGCACTGTAGAGCGAAGGAGTTGAAGGAACAAGCGCAGAGATGATAGAAAGTGGATTTATTCGCCAAGTGTTTCTCCATGGGGTGCTTTGTCTTGTTTGTGAAGAAGGATGGAAGCATGCGCCTATGTATCGACTACCGTGAACTCAATCGTATTACTATTCGTAACCGTTATCCTTTGCCGCGTATAGGCGATTTGTTTGATCAACGCAAGGAGCTAAGTTCTTTTCGAAGATTGACACGAGTCGGCTACCATCGATTCGTGTGAAGGAGCAAGATGTTCCTAAGACCGCGTTTCGTGCGAGATATGGTCATTCACAATTTCTCGTTATGCCTTTTGGTTTGACCAATGCGCTTTCTTGTGTTTATGGACCGATGAATCGTGTTTTCCATGAGTTTCTCGACAAGTTCGTTATTGTTTTCATCGGCGACATTTTGGTTTACTCTAAGTGCGAAGAAGAGCATGAAGAACATCTCCGTATAGTTTTGGAGATTTTGAGGAAGAAGAAGTTGTCGCCAAATTTTTGAAGTCGAATTTTGGTTGAGACAAGTTGATTTCCTTGGTCATATCGTGTCGGTGATGGTATTACCATGGATCCGTCTAAAGTTGAGGCTATCACTAAATGGCCAAGACCTACGGCGATGGTCGAGGTCGGAGTTTTCTTGGACTTCTTTGGTTACTATAGGCGTTTTGTTGAAGGTTTCTCTCGCTTAGCTCTACCCCAACCCAACTGATGAGGAAAGGTGAAAAGTTTGTATGGACGGATGAGCGAGAGAAGAGATTCGAGGAATTGAAGAGGAGATTGGTTTCGGCTCCTATTTTGACTCTTCCAGCGGGTTCGGAGGATTTCAAATCTCTGACAATGCATCTAAGAAAGGATTAGGTTTGTGTTTTGATGCAACATGGAAAGGTAATAGCTTATGCTTGAGGCGCTAGAACCTTATGAGGAGATTTACCCAACTCATGATCTTGAGTTAGGCTGCGGTGGTGTTTGCGTTGAAGATGCGGAGACATTATTTGTATGGAGGCGTGTGATATATTCACGAGATCATAAGAGTCTCAAGTATATTTTCACTCGAAGGAACTTAACATGAGACAAAGAAGATGGTTAGAACTTCTTAAGGATTATGACACCAACATTCGGTACCATCCGGTAAGGCTAACGTAGTTCTTGGACGACTTAGCCGAAATCGGGCATTCTTGCAGTATCAAGATTGAGCCTAGGATTTTGCGTGACTTAGAGAGTTTGGATGTTGAGTTGTGTGTCGAGGTTTTGATGGATCTTGGGCTAGTATGAAGGTGGAGTCGAACCTTATCACGCAAATTAAAAGCTCGAAGAAGATGATGGCGAGTTGTGGGCGTGGTGCAAAATGTTGAAGAAGGTAAGCGAGACGGAGTTTAAGGTTGATAATGACGGTATTGTATGGTATGGGGATAGGCTTTGTGTTCCCAATGATCGGTGCCATTGAGAAAGTTATGGTAAGCTCATAGTTCTCCTTTCACTATTCATCCTGGTTCTACCAAGATGTATAGGGATTTGAAACGATACTTTTGGTGGAGCGGCATGAAGCAAGATGTGGCGGCGTTTGTGTGAAGTGTATGATTTGTCGACAAGTGAAGATCGAACATCAAAGAGCTAGTGGTTATTCTGACCATTAGAGATTCCAACATGGAAGTGGGATAAGATATCTATGGATTTTGTGGTGGACTACCTCTTACTAGGAAGAAGCATGATGCGATTTGGGTAGTTGTTGATCGACTAACCAAATCGCTCATTCTTATGCCAATCGGGAAGGATTATGGTATTGGTAAATTAGCGAGATTTTTGACAAGAGATCGTTAGACTTCATGGTACTCAGAGCATCTATTGTGTCCGATAGAGATCGCGTTTACTTCTCGTTTACGGAAGGGTTTGCGAAATCTTGGGGTACTCGACTTAACTTTAGTACGGCATTTCATCCTTAAGCGGATGGTCGGTCGAGAGGACTATCTGAGACTTTAGAGGATATGCTAAGGGCTTGTGCTTTAGAATGGGTGGCGGTTGGGATGAATATTTATGTTTAGTAGAGTTTGCTTATAACAACAGTTGGCATGCTAGCATTAAGGCGGCACCGTTTGAACTTCTTTATGGAGGAAATGTAGAGCACCTATTTGTTGGGATGAAGTAGGTGGCGTTTGATTGAAGGACCGGAAATGATCGAGATCACTAATGAGAAAGTAGCTATTGCTAGAGAAATTGAAGGAAGCTAGGTCTCGTCGAGAAAAGTTATCTTGATAAGCATCGTCGTGATTTAAATTTCGGGTTGGAGATCGTGTGTTTTGAAAGTTTCGCCGTTTAGAGGTGTGAAACGTTTTGGAATCAAGGGCAAGCTTAGTCCTCGATTTATTGGACCGTTTGAGATTACGGAGCGATAGGAGAAGTTTCGTGATCGTTTAGCACTTTCGCCTCGGTTATCGCATGTTCATGGCGTTTTCCATGTATCACTCCTAAGGATACAACTTTCATCCGTTACGTTGCTTCTTATCCGTTTGATCAAATTAAATCCGATATGTCTTTATCGAAGAACCGAAGCTATTACGGAAAGACAAGAAAGAGTTATGAGAAATAAAGTGATTCCATTCGTTAAGATCCTTTGGAAAATCATCACGAGCATTGAGGCTACTTGGGAAACCGAGGAGTCGATGCGTGCTAGTTACCCTCATTTCTTTGAATAGTTTGGTATGTTCTCATTTCGTTTCGTTTTCATTTTCATTTCGTTTCATTTCAATTTTCGAGACGAAAATTTTTCTTTAGAGGAAGAATTGTAAAACATGAAAATCTAAAATCTGAGTAAAGACTAAAATACCCTTGGAATTAAAAATTATAAAATACGTAAAATATATTTATAACATTTAAAGAAATTAAAAGATTAACTTGTGAATACTTAAAAACCTAACTAAAATATATTACGTAATTGATTTTGGTACGACGAAGATTTAATGTTTCGTGATTGATTTGGGTCGTGTTCTCTTATTTCGTATGGACTAGGGCCGAAGGCCATATGGTGCGTTTGGATTGAGATTCGGTTGGGCCAAAACCAAACCCAATTCCCTTTCCTAGTTCAACTCAAATACTACAACTATATATACCATACATAATCATAAGTTTGGAACCCTAGTTTTATTTGTCTCCCTTTTTTCTTTTTCTCCCTATTCGGCCGAGCATAAACAAACACCCTTGGTGTGAATTTTGCTTCAACGAGTTAAGGTATAACATTTATTCGTCTTCCTTTAACGTACCTTGCATGTATATGTCAAGTTATATTTGTTTAGTCGCGTTTTGTTTTGTTTCTTTTGTGGCGAGAGTGGTGAACCGAAAACAAGGAAAACCCTAATCAATTGAACTTGTAACTAATAAGGAACATGGAGCGTGATAAGTATTATTAAATCGGGTCATGGTTGTGTTGATTTAATAAGGGCGAAACATATGAATTAGGACCGAACCATGTTTAATTATCGAATAAGGTTTATAACTTAATAACTTGAATATGTGAAGTGTTTAGATGAGCTAGGACTAGTGTAAAACCTAATATCCGAAACCCTAGATGGAACCGAATCATATATATAAGTTTTGAAGATGCATTAATTAAGTAAAGGTTATGTTAGCATAAACCCTAGTTTGATATGCTAATTGAATAAGTTATGCTAAACCCTAATAGTGTAAATGTGTAGTGTCTGAGTAATAAGTAACTTATATGTCACATAAAATCATAAGCGTGTGCGGTGAAACATTAAAAGGAAAGATTATTTTGTGACGTGTTAGGTTAAGTAGCGAGTCATTAAAGGGCGTAACATGTAAGTTAATGTATATTAATGAGATATTAAAGAATGAAAAACCCTAAACTTTAATAAAAGACATATGAACCCTAATTTACGATATTAATATTAAAACATTTAAGTCTAAGGTGGTGTTTGATAAGGACTTAAAGAGTCTTAATAGATAAATATGTAAATGTATTAAGTCATTAAATGAGTGTTTGTTTGGGGCTTAAAATAAAAAGATGACTTCATAGAAAAAGCCATGGGGTGGAGGGTCTCCAAATTAAGTCGATCCCCTTTATTATGCTTTTACATATTTACCCTCCCATTCTTAACCTATAATCCCACTTATTTCATATAAAAGGGTATACCAGTAATTTTCTCTGCTTAAGACACTTTATTCAGCACACAAAACAAACAACCATTTAGTTATCTACAAACAGACAACATATATCTAGACAGACACTTTAATTTTACAGGACTTAATAAAAAAACTAAACAAACAAGCCCTAAATTAATTATAGAAACCCTAAAGTATTATAAGATCATTGTGATGATTTCGGAATCATTAATAATATATACGACATTAATGTATATAGGTTCTGTGAAGAAGGAGTAATTCTTTGCTTTCCCTGTTTCTACTTTTGATCTTTTGCTTTGGAATAAGGTACGGATATTCTGTCTTACTTTAAGACGCTTACGTTATCGTACAAACATTTTGACCTTTTCAGTAAAGGTTTCGTATAAGTTTTCTTTTCGTTTTCATATTAGGATTTCCTAAGCCTTTGCTATGAACCCTAATGTGTCTATTTGAGCTGTTGCTTATCTGAACTTTGATTTTTGAATCACAAAACATTTGATTTTGAACTATATGATATGAAGACTTTGATTTTGAAAACATGATTAAACGTTTGATAAAATATGATCTATGTCAGTTATGACATTCTTATTTGACCTCAGATAGTTTGACACCCGAGCCAATTATTAACTAGTATGGGGGTTCCATGTCCGTGTCGATAAATGCACTTCGACATGACTCTAGAAGGCGATGAGTGAAGTTACGCCACGTCCCTTATCTCATTATCTGTTATGAGCTCGGTTTGAATTATTTTATTAAAGTATGTACGTGGGGCGTATGGGTGCATCCTAGATACATTATATGCTATATATTATATGTTTATGCTATATGTTATCGATGATTGATCTGCGTGCATGCACGTCCTTCATAACTCGGTAGGTCTCCCTACAAAATGTTGCCTTATGTGATTATGATATGTTTACGATATGGCATATGTGTGCGGGCTCGAGGTAGTTAGCTATAAAACTTATTCCTATATTACGAATTATCTTTTGAAATGAGTATGACTTCACTATTTTTCTTTCACTATATTTCGTATTCGTTTCGTTTCGTATTCGTTTTGCTTGTATATCTGTTCCTTGGGCTTTTGAAGCTCCAAGACTTTTCTTTTCTTCCGGCGGTATCTAAGCATTGGAGCTGGTATTGCTTTGGGATGAGTCTTGAGTGGACTTACCTTAGAGATTTTAGCTTTGATCTTATGATGCCATTTAGACTTTATATTTTAGACATTTCATTTGGAGTTTATTTTCATTGGGACCTATGTATTGAAGTCATTTGACTTGGATTATTTCCATATTTATGTTGAAGATTTCTTTTCGTTTATATGTTTGCTTTGATATGACACCATTACTTGTGATTCCTTTACCCTTGTGGGGTCGGGCGTTACACTCTCATCTGGTTTCATCTTGAAGTGCTCAAATTCATCATACAACTGTGATTCTCGATCTTCACAGATTAGCTCGAAACGAGAAAAGAAGCATCTTGACATTATCCCATCGACTTTTGCCTCGGTGTTGTGATTGATAAGCTTGTATATGTCCTTTGGTAGACCTTGCGGTATAATGTTAGAAGCTCGGATATCGCATCGAATCTCTTTTCTCCTTATCATCAAGCTCATCATACATCTTTGGTGCATCCATTCCATAAATCGAGTTCCATCTTCAAGCGATATCTAGTACATCTCTAGTAGTCTCAACTCGGTAAGGTCCTTCATCAATGGATTTGAGAATGTTAACCCCATTTTCTTTTCCAAGGCAAGACAATCGATTCGTTGAGCCCAAGATTCATAGTCGATTCATCGAGCATGGGTGGGCGAGTGTCCGAGCAGTGACTTGAACATCCTCTGCAATAGTGGAGATGATAGTAGGAGCGTTGGTAGACATGTTAACAGTTACACGGGATTTTATAACTCTATGATTAAACGGAAATAGATTCTTTCACGGATTTTACTAAATCAAGAGAAAACCGTATTTAAAAATCACCCAAGTCGCTAGACAATTATGCACCAAGTCGCTAACTACTAAGTCGCTATACTACCAAGTCGCTAAAGTCCCAAGTCGCTAAAACATTAGTCAAGTCGCTAAATAGCAACTCGCCAAGTCTCTAGTCGCTAGCAAAATATTGGCAGCAATTCGCTAAGATCCAAGTCGCTAATGAGTCAAGTCGCTAAATAGCAACTCGCTATGTACCAAGTCGCTAACGAACACACGTACAAGTCGCTAACTTCCACCAGTCGCTACCCGTAGTGGAGAATCCACTACTTGTACTCTTTGTTCGCTTGTCTCACTAGACAAGTCGCTAAGCTAACTCGCTACCTTCACAAACCGCAACTCGCTACCAAAATGTAAAGCAAGTCGCTAGCAAGAAAAGCAATACGTGGGTCAAGTCGCTAGCAAGAAAACTTCACAAACATCACTTTTCAATCCAAAACAACCCAACCAAGATGATTCAAGCTTACCAAATGAAAACCTAAACACTTGTGATGATTCAAAACACAAAAGTACTAACAAAATCCAAGCTTTAACACAAGAAATCAACCAAATAATGCACAAACCACTAAACTTTTTAAACTCAAAACCACCTAAAACCACTAGAAATCCAAAGATGTGCAAGATATGATCTAACCATGGCTCTTGATACCAATTGTAAGATATTGGATTTCACATACACATCAAACCATAACACAAAGTGGGCGTATAAGTGGAATTCTAGAGAGAAAGTTAGAGGTTTGGGAACTTAGTGAGAGAAAGTGAAAGATATTATTATGAGCTCCAACTCTCTACCTTGGGAGGTAGAGTATTTATAGTCTTACATAAAATGCCACACAACAGGTGTGGATCAGGCATACGGTGGGTAAAGGCCGTCCGTCCTCCACGGTGTTACTTAACTAAATACTACTTAGCTTGAAATAACTACGACTACGAGCTTTCTAACGATTACATATACTTTAGGTGACCGACTCTTTAATACCTGGAATTTCTAATTCCTAACAAAGACCCGACATCCTCTTTGCGGTTGGATTGATTAGTAGTTTCATGGAAGAGCCTACGACAAAACACATGGAGATTGCGAAGAGGATCCTCCGTTATATCAAAGGTACCGTCGACTATGGTATGTTTAATTCAACAAGTGAAGACTTCTGTCGGTTGGATATACATCGATGTTGGATTGAAAACAAAGATGATGGAATAAGTACAACAAGACTCCTATTCTTTCTAGGTAACAATTCTTTTACATGGTCTTCAAAGAAGCAACCTATTGTTACCTTGTCCAGCTGTGAAGCGAATTACGTAGCTGCAACATCGTGTTTATTTCACGCAATTTGGCTCAGAACTATGCTAAAGGAGCAACACATGGAGTAAGAAGATGCGACTCAGATCTACGTGAATAACAAGTCGGCAATCGACTTAGCGAAAAATCCAGTCTACCATGATACAACTAAGCATATCAACACTCGTTATCACTTTATTCGAGAGTGCATTGCAAGGAAGAATGTCCGAGTGATACATACGAGGTCCGAAGACCAAGTTGCAGATATCTTCACTAAGCCGCTCAACGAGAAAGATTTCTCAAGACAATGAATGATGCTTTGAGTCGGTAATTCAAGTTTAAAGGGGGTGTTGGATAGTACACTTGATTTAGTCCAATAAAGATTGTACTATCTATAAAAGCACGAGCCCATGACGAAAAAGCTTCTAGAATAACGAAGAATGATCATAGCATAGAAAATATGTAGGTGAAATATCTAGATTGTTGTTAGAAATATCTAGTTAAGATTATCTAAATGGAAGTATCTAAATCGTAGTAGAAATTCATGGAAATATCTAGTTAAGATTATCTAGATGAAAGTATCTAGATCATAGTAGAAACCCCATGGAAATATCTCGTTTCTAGAACATTCCATGGAGTAGTATAAATAGGTGTTAGTAGGGGTGAGCATACGACCCGAACGGACCGGACCGACCGTCAGACCGACCGAGACCGGACTGGACCGATCACATTCGGTCTGGTCCGCGGTCTCGGCTTTTGGGCTAATTCGGTCCTCGGTCCGGTACCAAAACCGACGAATTTAGGCTAATTTGGCCTTGTTGGACCGGACCGATCGAAGGACCGACCGGACCGACCACATTGTCCGGTCTCGGTCTAAGATTTTTGCCGAAATCAGGTCTCGGTCCTCCTCATCTTCTAGACATAAACCTCTCGTTTTCTAACGAGAAGCTATGGACACACAAGACCTCCTCATCTTCTAGACATAAACCTCTCGTTTTCTAGTGGTCTGCATATTGAATAGACCTGTTATTTGCTAAAAAACAGAACAATTTATTTGTGTTGATACACTACTTTGCGAAGGTGTTGCATTTTATATATAGAAGATAACGTAAGTTGGATAACACGTAGGCTCCGTATCTTGATATATCTTTTACTTAGACAGCTTCTACATGTTAAAGCGGTTCAATCGTATTGCTTCAACCAGCAGGATTCATTTCAGGTTTCAATATTCCATATGTTCATCAGTCATCACCTTATCATAATCACAGTCTTAACAATGTTATGTTCAATTTATTAACATATATTGTTATTGCATATATATAAACACGATTAATCATTCACCACAATTTATATTATTAGTTTTCCCTAATAACAATCAATCCCTTGCTGTAATCATATTTTACAAACACTTGCAACCAACTTCCCTTTTCGTACAAATATTAGTATAAACATACATTTCTCAAGATATAATAATCCAATGACCTCATACTATTTAACATTCTCTGTAACCATATTCGTTTGTGCTTAACTCATTAGAATCTTTACCTAGCATTGATAAAACTTGTATGCACTCTACTAGTTAAAACTTTCCTTAAAAAATTCTCAATCATAGATCTTCAACTTCAACTTTTTTAATGCCTCATCTTAATTATTAATCTATAAAAAGTATGCAGTTCATTCTTAAAAGAAGATTGATTTATGTCAATCCAGCAAACAATATTTTGAAGGAAACATGACCATGTTATAAGAAATTGCTCGAATTTGCATTTGACTAATAATAACTAGAAGAAAAAAAGTCATTGCTTGCTTGAAAATACCCAAAGTTGAGATGCCACAAGTTATGGAGATAATACATACTAGGTAGCAGTATTATCTTACACTGCTTTGTTTCAAATTCTGTTATTTTAGTTTGGGTGAAATTTCATGTTGCCTATTTTAGAGGCAACACCAAATGATTTTAATAGTCATTCACTTCACTTATAGCAATAAAACTAAATTTTAGATTCTTGACAAGTCAACTGAAGGTAAAACTGCTGATCATATATGGTTGTTGGAGATTTCATCAGGTCTAAAACAATGTAAAGAAAAAGCGAATCTGAAATTTACATGGCCCGAGAAGGAGAAAATTGCATTGAATAACATGGTTACTTTGCCTCTCATTCTATTTAACATAAAAAGTAATAAAACTAATACATTCAGTCAAATATCACTTTGTTTTCATGATGACTGCAATGAAAACAAAGATTCACCTTCTACTATACAAAAGTCACCTATGCTTTATGCCAATGAATTAGCATAAACTGCATGTGTTAAGGAGCACCATGGGTGCTAATAATGTCAATCAATGTTCCTTAGTGTCAAAGTACTTGTCCATGTCTTTTGAGTTGACACAACGACGTCTATGTATAAATTAAGAAGCAATCTGTAATTTGATATGGCCACTTTTATATATTTCCAATATTAACATTTAAAAAGGAATGCAATTATGTGGGAACAAGATTGACAACTTAATAGATATGGGCATGTATTGTCTTCAAACACTCTACTATAAAAGCTTGTCGATTGTGTGTTATGTGAGCCCAGGGTCCATCACATTTGTCAACCCTTGCCCAAAATTTGTTTCAAAAACCTTAGAGCGTGATTATGGAATGGGGAAAGCAGGAAATAATTATGCCTCCGGCCTGCCTCAATTATGAAATGTTGAATTTTACAAACAAAACAAAAAACTCATAGAAAATGAAAGAAACTGAACTGTAACAACTTATAAATCCCGGACACGGACAAGTGATATGCTATTAGCTAACGTCTCCTCCTAAAGCGGACAATATCACTACATTGATCATGTTACATGTTTATTCGCTAAATTATCATTTGATCTTTCAAAAAAAAAAATATATGTAACTTTCAATGACTTAATTTATAAGCTTCCATCAACGTACAGTTTCACTTGTGAGTCATCACAGATATAATAATTCTGAGTACACATATCCATTCAATCCACTTCTTTGTCCCTCTTTATGTCCTTATATAACTTACTATACTTTCAAAGAAAAAAATTATTATCTATTGCCCTTAAACATATAACTTGATATGTCTAAAGATAGAGAGATGAGTGGGGTTGCTTCAGTTTAGTACTTTAGGAAGCAAATGGATAGGATCAAGCATGAACATGTGATAATTTGAATAATATATTAAGAAAGAAACAGAATTTCTCTAAATTATTTGTGAACTAATGTTATCACCAAGCCAGTAGGGTATTCAAAAATGTTTATACGAATGGATCCTTGTACCAGGAAACCTTACAATGCAAAACTCACTAAATTGACAGAGAACTCAAAGAATGACAAGACGTGCAAGAATAAATGATCTCTGAGATGATCATACCGCGCATCGACCAAACCAGAGAAGCACGAGACAACTTAGAATATAATCTTTATATATTTATTTTTTTTGAACGACACAATAAACCTAGCAAGGTGCCATAGCGAAGACTAGAGTTATACAACATATGATAAAGCATTACAAGGTGTCTAGCCAATCAATTTAATTAAGAGTTTTCTTTGCCCGGAAGGGTAATTATAACCGAGTATCATAGTATAGTACTAATGTAATTTTGCGAGTCTTGATAAGACCACTTCCTTACTTTAATCAAAACTCATTTCATATGCAAACAACCACATGAACCTTTAAGCCTTATTAATTAAAGATATACGTTCAAGCTTCAATTCAAAGTAAACCCCTTTGAAATCTCCACTTCTTTTCAAATTATTGGAAGATGATGATTAGATGTTAAAGGTTAAATGTTCTCTTAACGTTGGTATCATGTGCAAAATCCTCATAATGAATAAGATTTTGTTAAGGAAGTAAATCACAAGTTAACAGGAAATCTTGTTTGTGAATTGCAATGAGCGTCATCAATGACATTTTCTATCTTGGCTCATTAAAGGAAAAACCCCACCATATCCGAAGGTAATCACAAGAAGTTACGGTAATTACCAAATTACTGTAATGGGTACCTCATGCAAAAACAATGGTACATCAATTTGGACTATATTGAACTTTTTTTGAACATGGCCTATATTGAACTGATTTTACACTCTTTAAAGTACTTTAGATATTTAAAAAAAAAAGGTTCAAAATTTTCTTTGAGATCACCGAGCCATGTAAGTAGTAAACTTTTCTTTTTTATGTTGGTTGATGCCCTGACTTTTAAGCTTGTAAGCTTGCGAACTTAACAGCAGGGAAGGCTTTCGCCAAAACTTAAGTTCTCAAACCAATTACCTGAATAAAAAAAGATAAAGACACTTCGAACACCGAATGTAGGAACCGTATTGAAATATATACCTAATTAGCAAACTTATCAAACTGAAAGGTTTATTATGTAACATTTCTTAGCCTATTCTTTCTAATGTTAATTTTGGTGTCAGTTTTGTTATGTTTTGTTAGTGCAGGGTTTAGAGTGTAAAGTTGCAATATATAAGCTCTTTATCCAGTCAGGGTTTCATAATCTCTCTCTCACAGTTTCACATACGATCTTGGTTTTCTCTCAAGTTATCATATGGGTTTCATTTGATTGTCATAATAGTTTGGCTAGTATTTTGGCTATATGTTACGCCCCGATTTCCGGTTTGACCGAAAATTACTCGATTTTTAAAACTTTGACGCGGAACGTTTGACTATTACTTTTCCTCGTTAAACTCTTCAATAAACGACAAAACTATCACATTTGAACATTGACAATCCTTATTATAACATATACTCAATTACTTTTTAAAACAATGGCACAAGATTATAACAAAACATCATTTTGTTGCTGTAATATGGGCTGACGTCGTCGCCTCATAAGCTGCGACGCCGTCACCATTTAACCGTAACTCAAAACACGTTTTGAGATTTAACACTGACGACTCGAGGATTTTAAACCCGCGCCGTCTCAATCGGTTCGGACGCCATCGCCACAAAACTGTGACGCCGTCCGGTCTACAAACCTGCATATTTTGATATCAAAACTACACAACCATTCTTGACTCATTTCGACTCAAACAATCATTTAGACCTCTTCAACATTGACCAATCATCTTGATAACTATGACCAATACTCCTAAAACATATTTAACATTTCTTGGCCCATTTATATCCAAAATGGGTGAGATTACACTCTAACCCAAACACCCTTTTAAGAAAGACATAACTTACAATTTGACTCATTAGAACATTTGTCATTACAAAACATTACTATAACCATTTGAATACGACACTTGACACTTCACCATAAGTTTATGAAACCTTTTCCAATTTAACGGGGGCACAAATCGTCATTTGGAGCTCGGTCTCTACCTAGCTCTTACTCATACACTAATAAAACTTCCACATAGTCAACAATGGTTCCAATCCAAGCAATAGCACTTCAAGCACATGAACCTACAATAACATTGACAACTATAACATGTAACTGATAACGCTTAGTAAGTAATTAGACTAAAATATGTTAATGCTTCTATCATCATATAATTTCACAAAAGCATAACTAACACATAAACTACAACGCATTTAGCACATAAGGCATATAACACATACATTTATCTTACATAAGGCAACTAATTTTCTATACCCATCATCAACTCCAATCTTGATCCAATATTTCCTTTACTTAACTATAACCAAAACTTAACCACAACATGTATAACACATCACACGATAATGTTCACATTAAGCAAGTAGTAGTCAAACTACTTACCTTAGCAATTCATGTTAAGCCATACACAATTTCCATCGTCTTTCGTTGTAACACCCCAACCCGACAAGGGTAAAGATATCACAAATACAGTTTCATATCAAAACTTTAAGTACTATACAAAAACGAAAGTCTTTACGAAATTCAAAAGAAAACATAAATAACTAAATAACCAAAATAATTCTAAGATCTCTATGATCAAATCTTGCTCTCGGTTTACTCTCAACCCGGATCGGCCATCCCACAAGCTCATCTTGAATGCCTAATACCGCGCAGAAAAGAAAATGCGGTGAGCTTACAAAGCCCGGTGAATGATATAACAAAACAAAAACTAAACAAAAACATAAATACGAATTGAACAAAGAAACGAATAACAAAATCATAGCGGGCGAGAATAATGAATCATTGAGGATTCTGCGAAACACAATTACGTAAACCGGAACAACAATTAGCAATCAAGGACAAACACATAGCATATTGATGACTCCAACGCAAACACATCAAAATAACGGACACTTAACATATCAAGAAGAAATTGATTACATATAAACCAAACGAAGAGTCTAAGGCTACTTGAAACACTATCTAGAAAATAAACATGGCATTCAACAAATTAATTAACCTTCACTTAACACACTTAATTCAATATTGCGGAATGAAATAGCGATCAAATCATGGCGATCTCACAAACAAATAGAAACATAGTAGACAAACTATAATTAAATAGACCAAACAAAACATAGCATAACCATTAGCAATTATCAAAGCAGATATCATAAGCTAAACCGGTTCTCGATCAAATCCTAACATCGCCAGAGTTTAAGCATGGCGGTCGCATAGGCAGATAAAACACTAACGTATAAGCAAAGTTCACAAAATTAATCGAACAAATTATACATACTAAACTTATAGAATACTCACTTTCACACTAGCACATTCATCTCACGGATCAACGAATTCACATGACGATAAACTAACATGACATCAGATGACACCATGCGAATCATATTTAAACATATTAATCATAACCTAGCATAGTAGACGGTAGTCACATAAACATACAAAAGCATAACCACATATGATAACATATAATAAGCCGAGCACATAATTATTAACACTTGAACATACCGAATCATAATCGAATACTTAACATAGAAATAACGGATAAAGATTTAGTTAACTACCACGAGCCCGAACATATCATATCAAAAACATCATAACTATATAGAAACAATCTCAAAATAAGTCGGAGTAGCTAGCTCCCGAGTTTTATGAAGGCAGCGTGTTACCTTCATCATTCACCTAGACAAATTATATCGGATAACGGATCGGATCTAGGATGCATCCATATGCCCCACAAACATATATTGGCCATATAATATAACTTGAGTTCATAACAGATAACAAATAAGGGGCGTGGCGAGAACTTCACTTTATCGCCCTAGAGTCATGTCGAGGTGCATCAGCGACACGGACATGGAACCCCATGACTAGTTAATATTTGGCTCGGTGTCAAACTAACTTAGGTCAAACAAAATTTCAATTATGACACGGGTCCAAATCAAACACAAGGTTCAACAGATAACATATCGGATAACTCATATCATAAGGTTCACATTCAAATATAATAAGGTTCAACAAATAACATATCAAAGTCTTCCTAACATATAGTTCAAATCGGATCTTGCATGGTTCAATAAAACCTAAGTTCGGATAAACAATGGTCAAACAATCGTGAAAGGGTTCATAGCAATGGCATCGGAAACCCTAATAAGTAAAATAGGAAAGCTAACTAAAAGAACATCATAAGGAACCTTCTTTGAAAAGGTCGAATATACGTACCTTAACGCAAATGAGAGAAAAGCAAGCGAGCGAGTGAATCACGAAGATATAACGTCGCGTCTCCTTGGCGAATCTACACGAATTATGATTTATTTAATACTTATTGGCATCATTAAAGTTATAACGGATTTATCGCATTAACATTCTTAGAGTTATAAGTATATTCTCATTCTTAGTGACGGACGGAATTACGACATTTTAGAGTCTTAATCATTAATTAGCCAAACTTAGGAGTTATAAATAAGAAATGGTAAATTTAAAGGTTTAATATGATAATATAGCAAAGTTAGAGGTAACTATGATAGATTCCAAAAATTAGGGTCAAAAGTAACAACTTGACAAAGTTTAGGGTTACAGTTGTAAATTCGAATTTATTAGTAGTCTTCTTGAATTCGTACTGCAGATTCTTGCATGCATGCTCGCTAATATGCCCATACTCACACACCTGCTAATAGCCCTACATGATCACACATTCATACATATGATTTAATGAGGTAACACTGATCCTGCGCCTACTCTTTTGTACACACATTTTATGACCACAATAACTCACACCATGCATACACTGCTCGTGACATACACACATCCATATTACTATACCAAAATAGATTTCATAGTTGTATATTTATTTTTACGGATAATATTGCTCGAATCAAAAACCCATGCAGTTTAACTGAAATATAAAAAGAAGTTTTATGACCCAACGTAGATCATTCGAATAGACCAACTCGGTACAAATCCACTCGAACGAAACATGTTTCGATCTATATTTGACACTCGTACCACCCAACGTACACACTCTTATTTAACCGACTCGGTATGTCGATCTTGACACTCACAGTATCACTTTGACATCAAACTTAACGAGACACAAATAGTCCATAAACCTTCGAACCAACCCGTTTCACATGCATGCGACACCATATTCAACTCTTTACATATATGTGTTCAAGACCTTTACTACAACATAAGCAAGACATACACTCGACACTACACACATATGGCTATCGAGGCACAACACACACACACGCTCATGTCTTAATGATTTAACACAGTTCGCATGCACCAACATAACTACAATAACACATCAGTATTAGGCTAGTACCATGCATACACTTATTATTACAGGCATATATTCGCTTATTTTAACCATCAAGAAGTCTATACCTGCTACCCTTAATTCAACTTATATGCCCCACATGCATGCTAGACCCATATGAAATCACAAACCATACATAAAAGATGCAATAGCAGGTTCATGTTTACACGCATGTAGCTATATATATAGGTTGCATGAACAGGTATGAAACGAAGGAAGATCGAGATACCTTAGATCAAATACTCGGGACGAACAAGAAACTAGGACCAACACCTAATCGAAACAAACAACACCCTTAGTCGACTAGTAAGCCACGAGCGAAATCAAGGCGAAAACCCGAAAACACCCCTTTGAACCACGACTAAACCACCTGTTGGGAATTAAGGTAATCCATCGATTCTCGCCAAGCACAAGCTACCGATTCGCCAAGCTTTAGTCAAGAGATTCTCTCAAGAAGAAATGATGTCACGGGTTATACTTCAAACAGAAGTGATAAAGCATAAAGTGTGTTGTCACCGAAAGTGGAACCACGAGAGAGATAAGCTCACTTTAGAGTAAAAGTCACAGATGTATAGGTTGGCGCCAGACATGTAGAGCTTACTCGTAATAAACACGATGATTAACAAAACAAAATGATTAGTTGCATGCTTGTCTAGTTGCATGCTTAGTCTAGTTTAGTAAGTAGAAGCGTAAAATGTCAACGCTTATTGTGGTTTCTTGCTTATATAAGAAACCATATTATCTTGTAATAGATAAGCTTTTCTCAAGTTTCTCAAGTCTTGTATTCTATCCAAACATAGAGTTTCTATAATAAAAGATCCATAGAGGATCAAAAGTGTTCTTAGTTACTATAACTTGTATTTATTTTCCGCTACAATACCAAGTTGTAGAGATCTTCTATTAGTTTGCTTGTGATTACATAGGCAAAGCTAACGATCCCCGAGTGCTTAAGATCTATCAAGGTCTTTGTTTATAACAAGTGGTATCGAGCCTCTGAAAGTCTCTACGATACTAAGAACCGCCTCACCCCATACAACCAAACATTCATTCACCATGCCCGGATCGACATCGAAAATGAAGTCACCAACACAAACAACACCAACACCAACACCACTTCCATGCAACAACTCGCCTCACAAATAGCAATGGTAAATTTCCTTATTTAAAGAGGGAAGAATATGAACTTTGGACTATGAAGATGGAAAACTGATTTCCAATATTGATTGGAATCTGGGAGGTAGTAAAGAAAGGAAATAGTCTAAAGAAGATGATTCCCGATGAGATGGAAGTTTATCATGGCTCCACCAAAAATCAAGAAGTGCCGCCATGCAGAGAGCATAAAGTGAAGACCATTCGCTTCAAGCCATACACCAAGATCATCTATGTGATTTTCATCATATGGATGATGCTAAAGATATTTGGATGGCTCTCAAAGCAAGGTTTGGTGGAAATGAAGAATCAAAGAGAATGAGGAAGTCCATGTTAGACAACAGCTTGTGGACTTCAACATATCGAAGAAGAAGGTATCCACAAGGGATACGACAGTTCCATAGGATCTTGAGTCACCGAATCACCGAATGCTAAACCGACAATGAAGATTGCAACTCAAAGTTCTTGAGGTCCTTGCCACCATCATGGTTGCATGTTAGCATTGCACTCAAGGCTAAAGGAGGGTGGACATGCTCACCTTTGATGAGCTATACAATGCACTCGTAACCTTGAACCGTATGTCGACTCCTACCGTACATCTTCTTCTAACCATGCAGCCTTTTGTTGGGACATCTCATTCCAACATGATGGTACAAGCTCCTAGCTCCAACTATTTTCCATCATCTCCTAGTTCCAACTACTTTCCATCATCATCTTCAACTCCCCCGCACCACATAACCCTCGTCCCACTCCACCAAGTTCTCAAGCTAGGTCTAGTAGTGTGATAGAGGATGTTCTTCATTCGCTTGTTGTCGACTATGATACTCAAGAAGATCTTGCATATGAAGACTTTGATCGTGGACCTCTTGATATGGAGGAAATGAAGTCGAAAATGCAAGTGGCTTTGTTGTCTCGTGGACATCAAAAGGTTTGAAGAGAAGGTCGAAGGAAGTTTGTTTTCAAAGGAAAGGAACCACCGCTTTGATAGGGGAAAGTCGTGCTACTTTGTCATCGATGGGGCATTTCTAGAGAATGCAAGGACGTAAAGAATGGAGATGGAGCCAAATATTTTCCTATCGCCATAAAAAAAGCAGAAGTCGAGCTTCAGCAGCCTCCTCACCATGGATGAACAGTCAATCGGACTACACATGAACCTCGTTAATGAGGAAGCTCATGATACCGACAAGGTTGGACCGCTTGCAAGGTGCACTTTGGATGAAAGGCATGATCGCTTGCCTTAATGGGATTATCTCGTGTACACAATTGTATTTTTGGTCGTAGTCTTAGATACAATGAACTTAAGGAAGAATTTGATGCTATGAAACCTAAGTTTGATGCATGTTATATTGATAATGAAGCTCATAAACTAGCATTAAAAAAAAAGAGAAAGACAAAAGTATGGTTTCGTAAGAATCAAATTGCTTATGAAGAAAAGATAAAGGTTTTGCGCTTGATCTAGAAGTTGCAAATAATTACTTAAAACCGTCTCGAGAAAGCTAAGGATGAAGCTATATCTCGAAAACCTAGAGCTTAAGGAAAACTAGCTAAGGAAATAGCTATGCATAAAGAATGGTTGGTAAATGGAAACAAGTTAGCTAGTCAAATCTATAATACCAAACAGCTACCTCCGGCTTAGGACTAGGCTTTCAAAAGTATGTAGGAGTAGAAGCTAAGTATGATGGTCGAATCCACACAAATAGGTTAGCTAACTTTGTAAAAGAAGGTGAATTACATGTCCCCTCGGACCTATTAGAGGTGAATTTATGCCCATGCACCTATCCATCATCGCTGACTTTGATGGATCACATCACTTATATGGCAAAAGTCAAAGACTTGCTGCACTCGATACCTCATCTAATGATTTTGTCTCTTGCTCGACAAAGGACAACTCATCGGATCAAGGGTCTACCTCCTATGAAAGTTGTGATTCAAATGAGAAGTCCGACCTCCCAAGCCTCGAACCAACACCCAAGCCTCGCACCCCGCCTACTTGTGAGCCTTCTAGGAAGTCACGAGAATCAACTTCCAAGACAGCTTTCCTCAAGACTTATCTTTAAATGTTTGAATAATCACCGTTAAAAACAATTCCTTGAATGTATCTGTTTTAAGTACTTCGCATGTAATCCAACATCTTCCTATGTGAATAAAACTTCTAAGAAGAAGACATGTTTTGTATGTGGCAAGAATTTCATTTGATAAAGGATTGTGATTTTATGAACAAAGATTGGGCATGTGCTACTCCCGTAAACACAAACCTAATCGACCAATGTTGCTAATATTCCACCTTATGTCCCACAAGCGCCTAAACTCGACTCATTGGAGAAGTTCGCCATTAGACCTTATGGCCAACCAACGAGCTCATACTTTAAACATGACTATTGGCCTACATATGTTGACTCCATGTATGCCGGAAGGGATATGGGAACACCGTGAAGCCCTCAAGAAGTTGTTCTTGGACCAACAAGGACCAAATTATCAATGGAGGACCAAGAACAATGGTGGATCCTCTAAAACTTCATGCCCTAAACTCGTGATCCACAAGGTGTTCAAGTCAAGAATGACTTGAGCCTCCTCTCAATACTAACTGCTTGATATATTTTTGTTGTTGTTTGTAGGATCATCCCTTAAGCATAAGAATATTGGTATTGTTGATAGTGGTTGTTCCGTAGCATGTCCGGGAACAGGATATGATGCACAATTTTGTCCCTATAGAAGGAGGAGGCAATGTAACATTTGGAGGAAGTGATGGGAGTATCACAGGAAAGGCACCATAAAACACCTCATCCGGATTTTGAAAATGTGTACTTTGTTAAAGAACTTCAAGATTTCAACTTGTTCTCTGCTTCACAAATCGTGACACTAAGAACAAAGTTCTCTTCATCGAGAATGAATGTCTTGTGTCGCCTAAAGACTTCAAACTCCCGTAAGAAACTTCAATTCCCATCAAGGTTCCTCGACTCACAATTTATACACATTCAATCTTAATGAAGTTCAACCAGTGGTGACCTCACTTGCTTGGTGGCTAAAGCATCTCTTGATGAGTCCACTAAATGGCATAGAAGAATGGCGATGTGAACTTCAAGACCATTAACAAACTCTCAAAATGGGTCTTGTTGAAGGACTTCCCACCAAAGTCTTCACAAATGATCACAATTGTGTCGCTTGCAACAAAGGAAAACAACACGTAGCTTTTACAAAGCCATCAATGCTATGAGCATCATTATCGAACCTCTTCGCTGTTTCACATGGATCTGCTTGGTCCAACTCAAGTCAAGCATTGATCATAAGTTCTTCTCGCTTGGTAATAACCGATGGCTATAGCAGATTTTGTTGGGTTTTCTTTCTCGTAACCAAAGATGAAACATCTCAAGCGTCGATCAATTCATCACTCTTGTTGAAAATCGCTAAACAAAAAGGTTAAGGGTATTAGGTGTGATAATGGGATGAGTTCAAAAATGCTATTCTTATAGAACTCGTGGGTCAAAAGGCATAAAAGGGACTATAGTAATCCAAGAACCCCACAACAAAATGGGGTGGCCGAAAGAAAGAATAGAACCTTAATAGAGGTCGCTAGATCCATGCTTTCGCACTCTAAGTCGCCCACCATGTTCGGATCAAGTCATGGCACCGCTCGCTATGTGCTCAACAGGTGTCCATTACTGCACCACAACTTAAAACCCCATATGAACTTTCTTTGAAAGGTTCCCGCTATTCACTACCTAAAACCTTTCGTTGTCAAGTGACCATTCGAACACAAGTGATCCGTTGGGAAAATTTGATGAGAAGGTCGATGATGGCTACATTGTGGGTTATTCATTCATAGTAAGGCCTCTGTGGTGTACAACTGCAAGCTAAGAAGATAGAGGAGACGTTGAACCCGAGATTTTTGAAGATAAGCATAATGTTCAAGGACGTGGTCATTCGTGGTCTTTTGATCTTGACTACTTAACCGACTCTTTGGGCTACACTAGACACTTGGCTAATCAAAATGCGTGGTCTTCAACCTCTCCCACCGACATTGCAGTCCCTTGAATGATGACTCAAAATGAGTTTGAAGATGATGAGCAACCCATACTTGTGCCTTCTTTCTCTCCTAACAATATTGGTGTACCACCTCCAAGGATGTTGCCGATACAAGTGATGAAGATGACTCTCATTATGTCGAGGACCTTGCTAGGCTTCGACTCAAGAATTTGCCGCCAAGCTTGAAGCAGAAACCGAAAGAAGGGATGGCTAATGAAGAAGTCGCAGAAACAACGGTTCGCTCAAGTTGACCTTGTCACACCCACCATCCCCAAATCAAGGCTATGCTGCTTCTACCGAGTATCTTCGCACTTTGGTGAACCTTATACACGCTTCCAAAACCTTCGATCTAGGAAATCATCAACCCAAAGTCGGCATCTTCACCTCACCCTCTTATGATGTCAATTTGAACCAACCATCACTAATCTTGATTCATCCATTGAAGTCAACCCCATCGCTACTCGTGAGGATCAACACCGCTCATCCTCAATCCAACATCATAGGTGATCTTCCGCCCCGTTAGACTAGAAGAGCTATCACAAGTCCTCAATTTGACAGATTGCTTTTCTCTTATGTCTCCAACCAACAGAGAGACAATCACACGTACTTCAAACATTGTCTGCTTGCTTGTTTTCTCTCAAGTGGAACCAACCAAAGGTATCTCAAGCTCTTAATGATTCGAGTTGGCTAGAAGCAATGCAAGAAGAGATGCAACAATTTCACAATCGCAAGTGTGGATCTTGGTTCCACTCACCGATGGCAAATATGCCATTGGGACAAAGTGGGTTCAAGAATAAGAGAGATTCTAGAGGTGTTGTGATTAAAAACAAAGCAAGGTTGGTAGCACAAGGCTTCGACATGTGAGGAAGGAATTGATTATGATGAAGTGTTTGCTCTGTTGCTGTGAGTTGAAGCAATTCGCATTTTCTTGGCTTATGCTTCTTATATGGGCTTCATGGTGTATCAAATGGATGTCAAAGGTGCTTTTCTCAGATGGTGAGATTGAAGAAGAGGTTTATGTCTCTCAACCAAAGGGATTTGAAGACCCGATCACCCAGATCATGTTTACAAAGTTGTTAAAGCTCTCTATGGCTTACATCGTGCTCCAAGAGCTTGGTATGCTCTTGCTTTCATCATTCCTCACCAAGCATGGCTATAGGAGAGGAGCTATTGATAAAACTCGCTCCTCAAGAAGAATTACTCCGACATCATTCTCGTACAAGTGTATGTGGACGACATTATCTTTGGTTCCACAAATGAAGCTTGGTGTGTGGAATTCGAGGAACTTATGAAGGGTGAATTTCAAATGAGTGCTATGGAGAACTTACTTTCTTTTGGGTCTCCAAGTTCAAAGAACAAGATGGCATCTTTATCATCAAGATAAATATGTGAGGGACATTCAAGAAGTTTGGTATGGAAGGTGTTAGGATCGCCACCACACCTTATGAAGCTCCAAAGACTAAAGCAAATAATGAACCAGATCTACCGTGAATGTGCATCCAGACAGTCCATGATTGGTTCATTGATGTATCCGACCGCTTCAAGGCCCGATATTACATTTGTCGAGTGTGTGTTCTCGACATCAAGTCACCCACTTGCTTCCCATCTCAATGTCAGAAGAAGATCTTTAAGTACCTCAAAGGCCAACCTCTTTAGGCCTTTGGTACCCAAAAGAATCTCCTTTCAAGTTAGAAGCATATAGTGGATGTGATTATGCCGGTGCAACCGATAGAAGATCCACAACCGAGGTCGCCAATTTCTAGGCAAAGGTTGATTTCTTGGCAATGCAAGAAACAAACCATTGTGGCCACCTCAACCATCAAGGTAATACGTTGTCACAAGAAACTCCGCGGACAAGTCCTTTGGATTCGTAACCAATTGTCGGACTATGGGTACAACTTTATGAACACTACAATTCATATAGATAATCAAAGTACCATCCGTGATAGTCAAAATCCAGCTTTTCACAATGAACTAAACACATTGAAATCGTGCACCACTTTATAAGAGATGCTTATGAAAACATTTGATAAAAGTGGCTAAAATCCATACCGATAATAATGTAGCGCACCTATTAACAAAGGCTTTTGATGGACCAAGGTTTCAACACTCGTGGTCAATATTGGTATGCTAAACCCTTGACCCGATAGTTTGAGGGAGGCATAGGCCTCGTGGGAGGCATATGCCCTGTGGAGGATTTGTGCAAACTCGCAGATTTTTGTTTGTTTTATATTCACTCGCAGATTTTTTTTGTTTGTTTCTTTATATTTTAGTTTGTAATCTAACACTAACTTCTAATATTTCTAGTTTGTTTGTTTTGTTGTTGTGTATGTTTTAGTATCTGTTTTGCAAGTTGTTGCTTGTCTGCATCGCATTTTGTCTGCTCCTTATCCGATTGCGCTTATACATCCCATGATCAAGATCAAATTCATCAAGAGTGGCTCATTTGTACATGGTCGATAATGAAAAGGTGTTGCTTGTTTCTTCGATATCAAACATCAAGCATACAATTTGATTCTCATCAAGATAATATCAAGAAAAGAAAAAGAAGTCAAATTGTTCATTCATTCATTCAAGAAATGTTTATACCATACCACATAAAGTCAACCTACTTTATTTTGCATCCTCAAGCTAAGCCTAATCTAATGTATATCTTTCATTTCAAACCTAATCGAATGTCGGATATGCCTTAGATGTCGGCTTTGTCAGAGGAGAGTCTTGCATAACCACCCATTCGCCTAACCGGCTGGTTGGATATGCACGACCGTAACGACGAAGATGCTAAGGACCAAAATGGAGGATGGATTGATGAAAACGATTGACGATGACGATGACCACGAGGATGACGTAAGAGAACTATCGTGTCCTTTGTGCTTCATCTACTCATTTCAATCAAAATACAATCGATCCACCCTCCTCAAGCCCTTCTTCTATACGATGTGTGTTCATGCACCAAAAGATGGCGCAGATGAGACCAAGAACCACCCTCTATCTTTGGGAGTGGCGGATTCTCGCACGAGGTCTTTGTTGAGACCGAGGTGCCGGAGGTTGGGAGTAAGAAGTTCCTCCTTATAGGAGTCATCGTAATCATCGCAGATTCACTTGATTCACTACATCGCCATCTTCTCAAGAAGGAAGAAAGGGTGATTTTTAGGTCTTGGATAGGGTTGAGGAAAGTAAGAGAACCATGGGTTTGATTCACCACTGATGATGATGAAGAGGATGAGGAAGTCGAGGAAGTGAGATCTATGACCTCGTGTTTGGTATTCATGGTGCAATTGGGTTAATTGAGGTTATTTGGCTTCTAGGGTTTGTGGTAAATATTTGGGGATCTTGGTGAAAAGATGAGTTACATTGGGATCATTTTATAGACGGATTCAAGGTTCAACGAGTTTAATGCAAGTGGGTGGCACAAGAATTCTAGAAACTTCACCAAGATATTCTTATCTTTGATGCATTCTATCGATGCCATAACTTCAGCAGATTGATCTTGTGTTTCGCCAAGTGTTATTTGGGTCGGGTCAAAGATGTCATACACGCCAAGAATGGTCAACCAAACGGTCCATTTTTCTTTGACCATAATTTGGGCAAAACACTTCATCCACCATCACCGCTTCGTAACTAACAAATTCCTCTCATTCCACTTACACAAACTCTCACCATTTCAAAATCATAATCCTAAACACTCATATTCCTCATGGGTCTTGAATTTAAATATGATCACAACAAAGTTGCTTTTCCGGTAATGGCAAAGGTTATGAACCCAGACGAACCAATGGTGGAATTCTAAAAGGTCCAAGATTCGTTATGCTCTAACTCATTCTCCAAATGAGATATATGAATCATCGTTACTCAATTTTGGGCAATCACGAGAAAAGGAGTGAGATGAGATTAGGTCGTGATTGATGAAACAGAGTGCATTGTGACCGAGGACCTAATCAAGGAAGCTTCACTGGAAGATGCCGATGGAGCATTTTACTCTAATCGTGAAGATGTGTTGAATGGGCTAAGGGCTATTGGCTATCGTGGTACTAGAACCGATATGTGGCTAAAGAAGGAACTCGCCCCAAATGGAGGTTCCCGGTTCACACACCGCCCAATGCATGAGCAACAAGATCGAGGATGGGACCGCTTCTCAACCAGATCGATATGGTATTGTGTGTCTTTCTCAAGGGTAACTTTCAATTTTTCTAAGTATATTTTCGAAAACATGGTTGAAAATATTCAAAAGACAAAGGAAAATTTTAATGTACCCAAGGTTTTACAAATCATATTAGACACCTCTACCCAAGCACAAGCTTTTTATCCTATAAGTTCCTTGACTGCTAAATTGTTTGCAACCATGAAAACTCACTTTCAAGGGGAACATCATCCCTTGTTAGCTGCTATGTTGCCCCAAGGTAATGAGGCTGCTAATGAGGAGAATGTGGCTCATAATCCTCCTACTTCACCTGTTGCTACTGATGGTAATCCATTGGTCAACATTGATGAGGGCCCATCTTCTATTGTTGAAGCAACTCATGTTGCTCCTGACCAGCCACCCTGTCCCAGTCCTCCACCCACACTTGATACTCATGTTGAGTCAGAGATTAATAGACCACCCACACCAAGTCCTGTGAGGGATCCTCTTGATGAAGATATTCCCACATTGAGCATGACCAGTTACTCGAAGGTCCAATGAGGCTCCCCTACCACGAGCAATCACCGGTGGAGCCGAGGACCCCATTACACTCTCATCTGTATGATCTTGTCAATGTGTATGCCGCAGAGGTTAAGAATCAAAAGGAGCTTGCAGAGACCAAGTCTTCGAGGCAAAATTGAAGAACCGCAGAATCGATTAAGGTCTTAGAGCACAACCTACAAGGGTCTTCCAAAAGGAAATTGGTGGTTTCATCTCGATGAAGAGCAAGAAGTTCCTCCCTTGGATCTCTAGAAATGTTGGTCAAGTGTCTCTCAATGACCCTTCATCTCGTAGTCGCCACTTCATCAAAGAAGACGAAACTGCTCATACACCGTAAGAAAGAGATCTCGATCTTCACAAGGTTTTTCTTCAAGCTTCAGAGGAACTCCGTAGTTGATAAGGTTGCATCCGCCGATATACAAATGGAGGATGCATCTCCGCACCTTGGACAGACTTCATCTGCTCAAGAACCATCGACCTTCACCTTCAAAGCAGATCATCCCGATGTTGCCGCCTTGACCACCTCGCTTGAGAATCTACATCAACATGTTGATTTAAGTACTCCAAGAAATTTCGTAGTTGATCTTATCAAGAAGAATGTGCTAAGCACCGATGACAAAGGGAAAAATGTCATCATCAAGATGAGCTTGGTCCCAACCTAGTGACCGAGGAGGAAAGACTAGGTCAAGCTAGTAGATGGGCGAGTTTGAGAAGTCAAAGGAAGATACAAGATTGGCTAAACAATTTGAAATGTAAGAATTCTCATCTCTAACTCCCGAGAGAAGAAAAGAACTAGATGAATTGAGGGTTCGGATGCTCACGCACAATGGGATGTTCTAACTCAAGATGTCATTTCAAGACCTTCCCTAGCTCAAAGTATCCTAGGTGGAGATTTTCTTAGTGACAACTATGTGGAGCGAATGAGGGCTCGTGGAAGACAAAGGAAGAAAGAAGCACTTGCACAAAAGAGGGCCATCCAAGCTCGAGAAGGTCAAAACAAACCTCCCACTAAAGATGAAATAAGAAGGGTGGTGAAAACCAATACTCACGGTCCAACTCGCCTAACAATGAAACAAGTCAAAGCTCTTCCCGATCATGTCCTCAGATCGCAGATATAACCAAATCATGGAGGAAAGATCATTATCTCTAGCAAAATCTCTCAACCTAAAGAGGACTTCAAAGAATGAAGTCGCTCCAAGCCAAAAGACTCAAGGTCGTTGATGCTACAACCAAAGAATCTTCTCCAATATTCCTCGTCAAGCAACCTCAAGTTGCTTCTTCTATCGACAAGAGTCAATCACGAACCATCTTCCATTCCTCCCAAGCACCAAGCATCGCCCTCTCCCACAAGAACACCGTTGTCACAAGAGAAGATTCTCAAGTTAAGGAAACCGATCTCGCAGAAACCAAAATGTAAAAGGCTATAAGGATATCCCAAAGGATAAAAGCACTTCGTGCTTCCACCATGTCTCCATCTCCGATACAAGTCCTACTACCAATGGAGAAGATGAAAATGCTCCCCTCAAGGGATATCTATCACCGGAAGAGGAAGAAGAGAATGGCTAAAATATCTCCTTTCGATCTTGAAGTCGATGACTCAACTTTCATTATAGTAGGTCGCACGATTTTCCGATGGAAACTCGTATGGGTTGATAGGTGGAACTTAAAGAATGATGAGATGAATGTGCTTCATCGAGGGACTCCATTTTAATGGAATTTACTTTTCTAAAGGAAATTTACACTTGATAGATGATGTGGTCGACTTAATTTCTCTGCTCACTCAAGTTTCCACCCATTATTGTGACAAGGAACCACAAGGTTCGGGATGTTTTACCAGAGATTTTCAAGTCTTGTTGAACTCCCATATTCCCAACAAAGAAAGCATCTTCCATTTGGGAAAACTCACATCGGTGGAAGCTCATATCCCGGAGATTCTATCCTCTCCCGGTGCATGTCCTTGAAACTAAGGGTGGAATCATCAGATGCCTCGTTGTCCGAAAGAAAGTATCCTCTCGCCTAAAAGACTTATGGAAAAGATGTTGAGTCGAAATTGAAATTCCTCCGATCCCGTGGGAAATGAAAGACAACTGCTTTAACATCGGTGGGATTGATCAAAACTCAACTTCAACAATTGCAATAGGCCTCTTCTTCTTCCACATAAGGACAATTGGTACCACCGCACTACTTTGTTTTGTTCATTTTAATCGCTTTTCTTGTGATATTTGCCTATTTTTGTCAAATTTTTTTAAAAGTAAACGACTTTCACCAATCCACACAAACATCATTTTAAAAATAGTGATAGCGTTTATTTAATAAAAATTAGGTTTTATATTTTCAACTTATTATTAAGCTTTTTCGCTTTTATAAATTGTTCTTAGTTAAAAAAAAAAAAAAAAAAAAAAAAAAAAACTACTTTTATGTAGAATTTTTTCCGATGGTCTTTAACTCACCCGATGTACCTTTTGTATATCAAAGAGTTGGCTAGTCCAAAGGGTACAGCCTTTGGTAAAGACACATCAAACTGTTGATAGTCGTAATGGTTTGCTCAAAACCATAGGGTTAGCAACCACCCATGCTTAATCACGAGAGTTGTATGGTCATCAATTCACCATGGTCTATTCTCGCTTGGAATCCAAGAATTGGCTAGTCCACATGTATATGGCATGTGGTAAAGACAATCGCATCCATATTTGGTTCTCAATTCACCAATCCTAAGAATTGACTAGTCCCGAGCAAACGGCCATGTGTAAAGACAAGACAAACCGCTTATATGGTTGCCGGTTTGCCAATAAATCGATGGTTATCAATGTACCATAGTTTTCGAACTCAAACATGTGGCTACTCCAAGAGTAATGGCTATTGGTAAAGAGACATCAAACCCATTAATTTCGATGATTCACCTCTCACAGAGTTAACACACCGGAAGTGATGAGAATAGTATTGAACTTATATGTTTTGATGTACATGATGTCACATGTTGCCGCAAAGATCCGTATTTCACAGCTCACCATCATCAGAGATGTTCTTCTTCCGACTTTGTCACGATCCTCGTTACCGCCCACTCATTGCTCAATCCACATTATGGTACAATCCTCAAGGAAAATGTTACAATCCTCAACAAAGATTATAGATCTATCAAGGAAACCGAACTTAACCTAGTCAAATTCCGCTTTAGGGAGGATTGTTGGGAATTAAGGTAATCCATCGATTCTCGCCAAGCACAAGCTACCGATTCGCCAAGCTTTAGTCAAGAGATTCTCAACAAGAAGAATGATGTCGCCGGGTTATACTTCAACAGAAGTGATAAAGGCATAAAGGTGTTGTCACCGAAAGTGGAACCACGAGGAGAGATAAGCTCACTTTAGAGTAAAAGTCACACTGTATGTATAGGTTGGCGCCAGACATGTAGAGCTTACTCGTAATAAACACGATGATTAACAAAACAAAATGATTAGTTGCATGCTTGTCTAGTTGCATGCTTAGTCTAGTTTAGTAAGTAGAAGCGTAAAATGTCAACGCTTATTGTGGTTTCTTGCTTATATAAGAAACCATATTATCTTGTAATAGATAAGTTTTTCTCAAGTTTCTCAAGTCTTGTATTCTATCCAAACATAGAGTTTCTATAATAAAAGATCCATAGAGGATCAAAAGTGTTCTTAGTTACTATAACTTGTATTTATTTTCCGCTACAATACCAAGTTGTAGAGATCTTCTATTAGTTTGCTTGTGATTACATAGGCAAAGCTAACGATCGATCCCCGAGTGCTTAAGATCTATCAAGGTCTTTGTTTATAACATAATACCGCCGCAGAAAAGAAAATGCGGTGAGCTTACAAAGCCCAGTGGAATGATATAACAAAACAAAAACTAAACAAAAACATAAATACGAATTGAACAAAGAAACGAATAACAAAATCATAGCGGAACGAGAATAATGAATCATTGAGGATTCTCGCAGAAACACAATTGCATGTAAACCGAACAACAATTAGCAATCAAGGACAAACACATAGCATATTGATGACTCCAACGCAAACACATCAAAATAACAGACACTTAACATATCAAGAAGAAATTGATTACATATAAACCAAACGAAGAGTCTAAGGCTAACGGAAACACTATCTAGAAAATAAACATGGCATTCAACAAATTAATTAACCTTCACTTAACACACTTAATTCAATATTATAGGAAATAGCAATCCAAATCATGGCGGTCTCACAAACAAATAGAAACATAGTAGACAAACTATAATTAAATAGACCAAACAAAACATAGCATAACCATTAGCAATTATCAAAGCAGATGTCATAAGCTAAACCGGTTCTCGGATCAAATCCTAACATCAAGCAGAGTTTAAGCATGGCGGTCGCATAGGCGGATAAAACACTAACGTATAAGCAAAGTTCACAAAATTAATCGAATAAATTATACATACTAAACTTATAGAATACTCACTTTCACACTAGCACATTCATCTCACATATCAACGAATTCACATGACGATAAAATAACATGACATCAGATGACACCACGCGAATCATATTTAAACATATTAATCATAACCTAGCATAGTAGACGGTAGTCACATAAACATACAAAAGCATAACCACATATAATAACATATAATAAGCCGAGCACATAATTATTAACACTTGAACATACCGAATCATAATCGGAATACTTAACATAGAAATAACGAGATAAAGATTTAGTTAACTACCACGAGCCCGAACATATCATATCAAAACATCATAACTATATAGAAACAATCTCAAAATAAGTCGGAGTAGCTAGCTCCCGTAGTTTTATGAAGACGCCAGTGTTACACGACATCATTCACCTAGACAAATTATATCGGATAATGATCGGATCTAGGATGCATCCATCGCCCACAAACATATATTGGCCATATAATATAACTTGAGTTCATAACGAGATAACAAATAAGGGACGTGGCGTAACTTCACTCTATCGCCTAGAGTCATGTCGAGGTGCATCATCGACACGGACATGGAACCCCATGACTAGTTAATATTTGGCTCGGGTGTCAAACTAACTTAGGTCAAACAAAATTTCAATTATGACACGGTCCAAATCAAACACAAGGTTCAACAGATAACATATCGATAACTCATATCATAAGGTTCACATTCAAATATAATAAGGTTCAACAAATAACATATCAAAGTCTTCCTAACATATAGTTCAAATCGATCTTGCATGGTTCAATAAAACCTAAGTTCGGATAAGCAAGCAGTCAAACAATCGAGAAAGGGTTCATAGCAATGGCATGAAACCCTAATAAGTAAAATAGGAAAGCTAACGAAAAGAACATCATAAGGAACCTTTCTTGAAAAGGTCGTAATATCCGTACCTTAACGCAAATGAGAGAAAAGCAAACGAACGAGTGAATCACGAAGATATAACGTCGCGTCTCCTTCAACGAATCTACACGAATTATGATTTATTTAATACTTATTGGCATCATTAAAGTTATAACGGATTTATCGCATTAACATTCTTAGAGTTATAAGTATATTCTCATTCTTAGTGACGGACGGAATTACGACATTTTAGAGTCTTAATCATTAATTAGCCAAACTTAGGAGTTATAAATAAGAAATGGTAAATTTAAAGGTTTAATATGATAATATAGCAAAGTTAGAGGTCAACTATGATAGATTCCAAAAATTAGGGTCAAAAGTAACAACTTGACAAAGTTTAGGTTCTGATTGTAAATTCAATTTATTAGTAGTCTTCTTGAATTCGATCACAGATTCTTGCATGCATGCTCGCTAATATGCCCATACTCACACACCGCTAATAGCCCTACATGATCACACATTCATACATATGATTTAATGAGGTAACACCGATCCTGCGCCTACTTTTTGTACACACATTTTATGACCACAATAACTCACACCATGCATACACCTTGCTCGTGACATACACACATCCATATTACTATACCAAAATAGATTTCATAGTTGTATATTTATTTTACGGATAATATTGCTCGAATCAAAACCCATTCCAGTTTAATCGAAATAAAAAGAAGTTTTATGACCCAACGTAGATCATTCGAATAGACCAACTCTAAGACAAATCCACTCGAACGAAACATGTTTCGATCTATATTTGACACTGCATTCACCCAACGCACACACTCTTATTTAACCGACTCGGTATGTCGATCTTGACTCACAAGATCACCGACATCAAACTTAACGAGACACAAATAGTCCATAAACCTTCGAACCAACCCGTTTCACATGCATGCGACACCATATTCAACTCTTTACATATATGTGTTCAAGACCTTTACTACAACATAAGCAAGACATACACTCGACACTACACACATATGGCTATCGAGGCACAACACACACACGCGCTCATGTCTTAATGATTTAACACAGTTCGCATGCACCAACATAACTACAATAACACATCAGTATTAGGCTAGTACCATGCATACACTTATTATTACATGCATATATTCGCTTATTTTAACCATCAAGAAGTCTATACCTGCTACCCTTAATTCAACTTAGAGAGCTAGGTACCATATAACAAGGGTTTACTTCATCTTCGCGCCACCTCAGCGCCACATCAGCATCTCATTTTCCCACAACTAACCACAACAAACCCCCTCCTCACTCATAACAAACCTCAACCTCTTCATTTGGGCCCCACCACTACCACTTTATTTATTTTTATTCAATTTTCATTTCCAAATAAACTAAATAAATTCATTTCATTCAAATTAAAAATACAATACATAACTAAACCTCAACCTCTTCATCTAAACTAAATTTATTTATTAAATAAAAATACAAAACAATATATTTAAAATAAAAAGTGAAAAAAAAAAAAAAATTGAATGTAAAACCTTACTACTCTATTCACCGCAAGTTTCTTATCCACTAAAAAAATAATAATAAAAAATAAATAAATTTATCGCTTTCTTCTTCTTCCTCCTACAAACACACACTACAAACACACACTAAAACACACACTAATAACACACGCTACACACACAAACCCACTTCCAAAACCCTTCAATTTCACAGACCCAGAAAAAAGAAAATCAAACCTTTAAAATATATCAAGCGGGTCCCACTTTGTCAGTGTTTTTACTCGTCGTGGTGGTGGCGAGGCATCAAATGACGAAGGACGGCGAAGTAAAGCGGTGTGGCGGCGAGAGACGACGAGGCTTCCAGCGTGGCGGCGAGGAGGACGACGAGAGCCACACCGTCCGCTCTTATATGCCCCACATGCATGCTAGACCCATATGAAATCACAAACCATACATAAAAGATGCAATAGCAGGTTCATGTTTACACGCATGTAGCTATATATATAGGTTGCATGAACAGGTATGAAACGAAGGAAGATCGAGATACCTTAGATCGAATACTCGGGACGAACAAGAAACTAGTACCAACACCTAATCGAAACAACCAACACCCTTAGTCGACTAGTAAGCCACACGAGCGAAATCAAGACGAAAACCCCACGAAAACACCCCTTTGAACCACGACTAAACCACCTAGTTATCACCTTCGTACCACACACGAATTCAGCCCTTGCAGGAAGCCTTCGAACCCCTTTTTTGGGAGCCTTAGTGTCGACTGAATTAGGGAGATGGGGTGAGTTTATTCTGCCGTAAGTTTTCTTAGGGATGGTTAGGGTTTTAATGTGTTTTAAATGAGATGAATTGTGATAAGGTTTAGTTACTTTAGGAGAAAGATATGGCTTGGGCGTTTCATATAGCCGAACCAAGGAGGAAAATAAGGACCAAATCTCCTTTTAATTTCTTACTTATAATAACTTGTGTCATTGTTTTATTTGTCTAGACAATGGTACATGAAAATCCTTTAATATGCTATACAATTATTATTAAGTTAAATGTAAGTTTTACTCTTCCATAAAATTTGATTATCATAAGTACTTAACGAAATTATCGGTCTTGCTTTATTTTTATGGATTTTACATCTTACGACGAAAAATATAAGTTAGGTTTTAAATTTTAAATTGATGAGCGTTAATTATATTTTACGTATTTTATAATCTTGACTATTTTAAGGGTAAAATAGTCTTGTAGCACTTTTCGTATTTTTAGGGTTTTACATTCGTTAGCCATAATCAATCACCATCATCCAAGGTAACATCCTTAAACACATAATCAAAATACACTTAAAACATAAACAATAAACTATAGCCATGGTTTACACAACCATTTGGCTCACATAAACATCCTCTAATTCATCATATAATCATATATTGATTATATGATGATCCTACCATAAATTATCCAACTTTTACCCATAATATGATTTTCCCAAAAATTACTATAACTCTTTTTAATCATCAAATAATCATAACATGATCATATCCCAAATTACTTATTTTTCCTTCAATTCAATTAAAGGGGTTTCACCCAATTACACTATAACATCTTAATTAGTGTTTAAAACCACAATTACCCAAAACCCCCAACTTGGGTACATGAACCCTAACTCTTCAATTAACAATTAACACTTCAATTAAGTATTACTTACTTGCAAGGATTGTCATTAGGGCTTATTGCTAGTGCTAGGCCATGAATTCTCCTTCAATCTAACCATCAATACATGATGGTCTTTGTCCTCTTCACCAAGACCGACATATACACAAACATACAATTTTCTGGAAAAAAATGAGGATAGTAGAATTATCCAGACACTTGTAGTTGGTGTCTTAAGCTATTTGACACAAATGGTCCCTCAAGTCCCATTTTTCCTATTTTGGTCACAAGACACTTATATTAAGTTTACAATGTGGCAACTTAGGTCCTCCTCATTTATATAACTATAACATAACATTTTTTAATTATTAGTTTGACTATCGGGCTAACTAGTCAATCCCGTCAAGTCCTCATACCACATTCAACAACGGTGGGGCCTATTGTTATTTCCTGGATAGGGTGTAACACTATAGTTTCTAGTATTGTTTTAGATCATCTTGATCTGCTAGTTTGGTTTGGTTAGGATCTGGTGTAGTGTAAGTTTTGCATCTGCTAGCACTCATTAGGAGGACTATCATTCTTTCTTTTGTATTGTAATCAAATGTGTTTATTGTTATAATAAAAGTATCACCAAGGGGTGGTTGGTTGGGTGATTAGATATGTGTGTTATTTTAATACCATTTTCACATGGTATCGGAGCCCTAGGTTCTGATCAATTGGTTTCTTGGCGGATCTTGGCTAGAGTTGATTCATTCAACGCTTAGGTGTTGATTTAGGATTGATTCTTGGTTTGATCGATTGATTAGGATTTTAATCAAAGATTTATGGTTTTTTCTTGAAACCCTAGATTTTGGGAGGTTTTGTTTTTGGTACAATTGAGAATATTTGGTGGTGGTTTCTTGAAGAATTAACTGGTAATTGTTGATTCTTGGTTGACTTCTTGAAAACCCTAATTTGGAATTTGGAGGTTTTCGAAATCTGGTGGTTTTGTGTGGTTCTGGGTTGTTTCTTGGTTCAATTACTCTAAACTAAGTGTATCTAGAGTGGTTGATTGTCTTTTCCTTTGCATTTGGTTTTAAGCTCTGTAAGTACCTCTTTTTTACTTTAAAATAATCGGTTTTGGTTAAGTGGTGCAAGCGGGTTCGCTAACTCCTTTATCTCGCCACCATTGAGTGGTACGAACACTGCCTGCCAACCCAGTTCACTTAAGCGATTTCAAGTTAATTCTTGGGTGTGAGTTTTACTTTTCTGTATTTAGTTTTGTTTTGAGTCTAGAGTACAGGAGGTTAGGAATTGGGCAGTCTTGGAAGTTGAGGTTGTTTGGTATAATTGGTGGTTACTTGTGATTGTTGGTGTTGAGGTGTATTTGTTAGCTCTTGTTGTTTTATGTTTGGTTTATTTGTCTGGTTTATTTTATGTGTTTATTTAGGTGTCATTATGGCTATTATGGTTAGTAATTTGGATCAGAGTAATCTTTTATATCTTCATGCAAATTATTCTAATGGTACTTCTATTATTTCTATTAAGTTGACTGGTGTTGAAAATTATAGAATATAGACTAGTTCTATGAAACTAGCTATTCAGATTAAAAATAAAATGGTTTTTCTTGATGGTACTTGTCTTATAAGTGATTATGCTGCTAGTCCTGTGTTTCTTGCTTAATGGGATAGGTGTAATGCACTTGTTCTGTCTTGGGTTTTAAGTTCTTTGTCTCAGGATGTTTTTCTTGGTCATGTGTTTTCTGATAATGTTGTTACTATTTTAAAAGAATTAAAAGAAACTTATAACATAATAGATGGTTCTATATTTTTAACCTGTTACAAAAAATTAACAATTTTAAACAAGGAGGTTTACTTGTTTCTGAATACTATCGTAAATTGAACTCTCTATGGAGAGAGTTTGATATTCTTACTAAACTTTCTAATTGTACTTGTGAGGCTAGAGTTGAGTTGGTTGATCATGGTAAACTGTTAAAACTGATGCAATTTTGTATGGGTCTTGATGGTATTTATTAGCCCATAAGAAGTAGTCTTTTGACTAGGGAAATCCTTCCTGAAGTTAAAGATGTTTTTGTCATTATATCTAGAGAAGAATCCCACATAGTGATTCCTTCTTCTTTTGTAAAAACCAAAAAACCTCAGGTTCCTGTTTTTGTTTCTAGGTCTAATGATAATAACATTTTTTTTTAATAATACTTGGCCTAGTAACAATGTGAATAATAAAATGGGAAACTATGACAGATTGTTATGTAAACATTGTGGTTTGAAAGGACACACCATTGACAGATACTTTGAATTAATTGGTTATCCTCCTGGTTTTAAGAAAAATCCTAATCTGAAGCCTGCAATTGATAAAAGTAATAATGTTGAGGCTAAGGGTATGTTTGGTGTCACTGTCAATGGTGATGTCAAAACTGGTGGTACTTTGTCTTTTACAAATGAACAGGTTTTGAAGCTCATGAGTCTTTTCTTTCACCGCCATGCCACTATGGTAGGTAGTGCCTCATGTTCTTTTTTCAATTGTAATGTGTTTTTCAATCAAAACTTTTACAAGTTTTTATGTGATAGTATAAAGGTTAATGGAGTAAAATATCACTTGGGGTAGATAATTGACTCAGGGGCTAATCAACATAAGACTAATAATAATGATAAAATGTTTGGTGTAGTTGATATAACTGATTTAAAACTTACTGTTGGTCATCCCAATGGTACTTTGGGTAAAATAACTCATATTGAAAACTTAAGGCTTAATGATAAAGTGATAGTATTTGATGTGTTGGTTGTGCCTGAGTATTTAGTTAGTTTGTTGTTTGTCCATAAGATTATTAAGGATACTAAACTTACTATTGGTTTTGATGAGACTACTTGTAACATTTAGGATTTGAAAAGGGAGAGTGTTCTGGGGACTAGTAGTGAGTTTGGTGGTTTATATATTTTTGATAAATAACCTACTACTCTTGTTGTTTCTAATCAGAGTGAGTTTTATGTCTGTTATGTTTCTAAAGAAGTCTGGCATAATAGGTTGGGGCATCCTGCTAATCAAGTTTTAAAGTTGTTAAAAAGTTATCTTAATCTTACAAATATTAATCACGAGGGTCTTTGTGAAGTTTTCCATAAGGCTAAACAAAGCAAGGGTTCCTTTCCTTTGAGTGAACATAAATCCACTATTTTTGGGCAGCTTATACATCTTAATGTATGGGGTCCTTATAAAGTTATTAGCAAGGAAGGTTTTAGATGTTTCCTGACAATTGTTAATGATTATAGCAGATCTGTGTGGGTGCATATGCTTAAAACTAAAGATGAGGTTTTTGGAATGTTTGTCAATTTTTATAATCCGGTTTTAACTCAGTTTGATAAAAAATATTAAAGTTATAAGATCTTAAAATGGTACTGAGTTCGTCAATCATAAAATGTCTGATTTTATTAATAATGTCTGATTTTATTAATACTATGGGTATCATTCATCAAACTACTTGTGCATATACTCCACAGCAGAATGGTATAGCTGAAAGGAAACATACACGTCTTTTGAATGTTGCCAGAAGTCTTATGTTTCAGGGAGGGATTCCTCTTGTTTTTTGGTATGAATGTGTTTTAACTGCAACATATTTGATTAACATGCTTCCTTCCTCTATTTTGAATGGTAAGTCACCTTTCTATTTGGTATATGATAAGGAACCTAATCTATCTCATTTAAGGAGTTTTGGATGTTTGTGTTTTACTGTTGTTTTAAAAGGAACTAATAAGCTTTCTTCTAAGTCTGAAAAATGTGTTTTAATGGGGTATGCTAGTGAAAAAAAGGCATATAAGTTGTTGAGTCTTGAAAACAAATATATTTTATACTCTAGAGATGTGAAATTTTATGAAACTGTTTTCTCTTTTTAAATGAGTCAAAATTTGTTTTCTGAGTCTGTGTCTGAAATAACAAGTCTAAACTTTTTTGATTATTTTGATGATGAATCTAAACCTACATATGAAGCTCCAGTCCCTAATCCCAATGATGATACATGAAGGAAGTACATATGTTGGTAGAGAAGGTAGAGCTCATCAACCAGATGGGGTTATGGACACTCTTGAATGAAATGTTGAGCGAGATACAACAACCAAAGATCTTAGAGTGTTGCAAATCAACTCGGACATGATGTTGACTGTGTTACACCCGAAACTTGTTTTCAAACGGTATGACTCTAGATGAAATTGACTAAGACTTCTACGATTCGAGAGACTCGATATGATTGGTTAGTCAACGGAAGTTAAGTTGATGTCAACCTGATAGTCAAACTAATAATTAAGTAAGTGTATATAGTTATAGACAGATTTATGTGCCACAAACATAAGAGAATCACACTTGAGGGACTAAGGTTGTCAAGTGGTAAATATGTTAAAAAGTTTAATGTGGCCAAATTATAAGCAAAGGTACTTGAGGGACTAGAGGTATCAACTGATAACAAACTTTGATGTGAAGAAATCTCTATCTAGATATTTTCAGGTTTCTTTAGTTTTCTCATTATTGTTCAAGAAGTGGTGGGTTGTGTGGGTGGCATACAAAATAAGAAGAGGTAAGAACATGACAATTTTCAATGATCAAATTAAGTGATGATTAGTGCTCCAAATCAAGAAATAAGCTAGTACTAATGATTCTACAAGTAAGTATCCTTATCTTGAATTTAGTTAGCCAATTAAGAAGATAGGGTTTATGAACCCTATATTGGGAACTGGGTAAAAGATGGTTTTTAATTAATTAAAAAAGTTATAGATATTATTGAAAATAAGCTTTAATGAATTAAGTGTAAATTGAAGATTTTGGAATATGATCATGTTATGATCATATAAATGATTAAGAAGGTTTTGGTTATGATTTATGTGATGAGTTGTTAAGTCAAGGTTATTATATGATCAATATATGATATAGCATGACTAAGGATGATTAAAGAGCATATTAGTTGTTATAGTAATTTTAATTATATGTTTTAAGTGATTTTGGTTATGGTAATTGTTATAGATGCTAGTGAGGAGGATGATGTTGATGATATTCTTTTTACACTAAGCTTGGAATCAAGGTAAGTAACTATGATTATTATGTTCTTAATATGGATATTCTCATGTTATGTGTTTTAGGAATTGTGTACTTGGATTGGTAAGTTGATTAATTAGGAATCTTGGTTAGTGAAAATGGTACAAGTGATAGTTCATGACCTTGGAAGGATTAAGGTATATTTTGTGATTAATATGTGTTATAGTTATGGTTGCTATGGTAAATGGATATGAGTTTGATGGCTTATTGAGTTATGTGATTTAAGTTTTCATGATGCATCTTGAGTTAATTGAAATATTAATCATGTATTAATCTAGTTGCTTACTAAGCGTTGTCGCTTACGTTATAGATGTTTACCATGTTTTACAGGTTCATGATAAGGAGGATAAAGTTGTTGGTAAGGAGGTTAATGTTTGGAAGCAAGGACTAGAAGCGTTTGGTTAAAGTAGTAGATCTTAGTATAAACACCGAGCTTGAAGTTAAAGTTGTTCCCCGAGAGTCCTTAAAAAGGTTTAATGTTCATAGTGTCAAGTCTTTATATTGGTTAAGAGTCAGTTTACAGCTTTTAATGTATGTTAAAAGGTTATGTTAAAGTTATATTGAAATGGGTCAAAACGGGTGTTTTGGAAAAGACACACATTTACTTGTAAAGTACATTTTCGTGGATCATTGAGACCACGAATATTATGAAAATGTAGTGCTATGTTGTACAAATAATTTCTGGAAGTTTTCATGTAGTATAGTGTTCGGGAAGTTAGTTTTCCGGAAAATATGCAAAAAGTTCTTCCCTGAGCATAGATCTATGCTCAACCCAAAAATTTTGATTTCAAAGGTTTTCTTTCCTAAGCATACATCTTAAAATCTATGCTCAGACCAGAATTTTGACGTTTGGCAGATTTTTGTCGTTTTGTTTATTTTGCATAAAATAAACCGTGAGTTGTTAAAGATCATGCCACCCGTCGTTTTAAAGGTCTTTGAGTCTAGTTTCATTTAAAATTGGTCTCAATGGCTGGTTTGTAATAGATTTTTATCAGTTTATTAAAGACAAAAGGTCAGTTATAGTCTTGTCGTTTCCGCAAAAAGTTTTAAAGTTTTAGTCAAATCGGGCACGGGGCGTAACACTCTGCAACTCCTTTAGATGATAATTATAATTCTGAGGGAAGCGTTGGTTCAAGTTTTGAGGTTTCTAATCAAACAAAGGAATTGAATCTTAGAAAGTCTAGTAGACCTTCTAAAATTCTTGCTAAATTGAATGAATATGTGTTGGATACTAAAGTTAGATATGGTTTAAATAAGTATGTGAATCATTCTTTGTTAAGTGTTGAAAATTGTTGTTTTGTGTCTAATTAGAATAAGTCTGGTGATCCTACTTCTTATGAAGATGCATGCAAGGATGTTAATTGGACTAATAATATGAATGATGAAATACATGCCTTACATGAAAATGATACATGGGAAGAAACTGAGTTTCCTTTTGGTAGAAAACCAATAGGTAGTAATGGGTATGGAAGATTAAGTATAAGTCAACAGGAGAAGTTTAAAGGTATAAAGCCTTCTCCAGTTGTTCAAAAAGATTAGAAAATTCTTCAAATGGATGTTAATAATGCTTTTATATGGTGATTTTAAAGACGAAGTGTATATGCTTTCTCCATTGGAACTTTAAATAAGGAATTAAAAAGTTTGTAAAATTGAAAAGTCTTTATATGGGCTTGAACAAGCTCCTAGATGTTGTCACACCCCAATTACTGCTTTGCGTGGAATGGAATTCACGGGATTGATCATCATAGCATCACAATCACAAGTTATATTGAGCGACCTAAAGTGTCGTTTGAAAAATACATCGCTTGATTTAATAAAATATTCGAGTTACAAAGATAGGTCCCAAAAGTTTATAAAGTTTATGGAAATATAATTATATTACAAGTCCAAACGATGGTTTTGAAAGAAAGTGACATAATGTACAATGATGTAAGTCGGCCTTGTGACTCAAAAGGGGTTCCATAATCATGCCATGATGAATATGCCTTAGTTACACGAAAATACATTGCTAAAACGGTCAACAATAATGTTGGTGACAAATCATAGGTTTATGTAAATGTTTTATACGACTACGCAAGTATAGATCGAGTATGACAATCATGTCACATAAAATGTTCTGGTATGACAATCATGTCACATAAAAATGTTACAATTGCTATAAGTCCATGACACGAAACTAGACTGCTCATAATGTATGCCCCAAGTGTTTGCCGACAACTCAATAATGTTATTAAATGAGATGCATCCGTATGACTAGTTGGGATTCACCAACCCGGATGGAGGCGTCACCCTCGATAGATCTATCCACTCACCCTCGCTTCTAAGATTAACGGTTCATGTTCAGGAAAAGGGGACTTTCAATTGGCATGCGGTAACTTAAGCAATGTAAATGAATTTAACATACTTGGTATCGTAATAGAAATGTTGTGCAATGTATTCTCCCCCGTAGGTTTGAAATGAAGTAAAAACTTGAATAAATCGGGGCTATGAAAACTCACCTTGGTATGCAGAAATGTAAGACATCACAACAAACATCAAGTAATAAATGTGCACGGCTCCGACACGCAACCTAGATAAGTATGGTATGATTTTTAGTCTAAGTCTTGTATTCAAAAACAACGTTTGTAAGTTTACCAGTGTTTGTGTTTTTGAAAATGCTTGAAGTTCAAAAGCAAAAGTTTCCATATATTTGGATCTTTAAAATACTTGAAGTTAAGAACAAATATTTTAAATATTTGTTTAATAACATATCATGTAAAGTTTCATGAATTATTTTGATTGTCGATAATGATCGAAAAAAATGTAGTTGCGAAGATAATTCGCACATCTTGGCTCTTGGAAAAGATGGAGGAATAACTTATACGAAACTTTCGTATAAGAGTTGACTCGTATAGTGACTCAGTATTCTCACGCCAATGAGGAACAGATGATCGACACAGTCGAGAAAAATATTGACGAGTACTTGAGTCGAGAAGGAATGACAAAAGAAGTAAAGGATATAGCGATAAGGACAATGTCGATAGAGAAAGTCAATTAATGCGTTTCGTTTACCCTTGCTCCCAAATAGTTTGTATAAATGAACAAGGTTATGTTTCAATTTGCAATTCGGACAATAAAGTTTTACTACATAAAAGTAATACGTGTTTGGATTTGTTTGTCGAGTTTCATAACAATAAAAAGGGATTTGGTTTAAAATATAAGTTTATAACGTTTTTATAAATTTCGGCATGACACGTCCATTTATATAACGTGCCCAAGTCATCGTGACTTTATTAAAACTCATGTTGCAAAACATATTTCTCGATAAGTTTATAATTGACAAGTCATTATTAGTTGAATAAGTGTTTATTGCATATTTTAGGTTTATTCTGAGTCTAATATATTAAATTCTTTACGAGTCTAATATATTGTATCGTCTCAAGTCCAAAATGTCCAATAAATGCTCATACAACTACAAATTATTGTCCAAAATAATCCAAGTCCAATTTTAATAGTTTTCGTCCAATAATGTCCAAATCCAATAATCAAATCCAAGCATAGGCTTTAATAAATATTTCCAAATCCAAAATATTTAATCCATTAAATATTCGTTTTGTCAAGTTATCCAAATCAGAAACAAATCCCATATCAATCCCGAGTAGTGATCCAATAAATCCGAAACGTCATCGACTAAAACAAAGATAATGAGTTACGTTAATAAACGTTAAATGAATTGATCAACACAAAAAAATGAAAGAAATGAAGAGTTGGGACACGTGAGCCCTTACCAATGAAAGAGGAGGGGGAAAGGGTGGTGGCTGCGCGGCGGCAGGTGGTGGTGAGCGGCGGAGAACCTCAAAAACACCCCAAACGCACTCCTTTTTTAACCAAACGCTCCAGAAACAACATGAGGAAGACGATCTATGCGTTGGTAACAAGAAAATGGGTGGCGAATTTGGCGGATTCCGTGACAGGCCGGATTATATGAATTCCGGTGGTGGTGATATATCAAAAATGAGGGAGATGAAGTTTTTAGGTCTTATATATTTCCTGTAGGGGCCAAAGTTGCCAAAAGAGAAAAGTAGGGGGCGGTATTGAAATTTGAGCGAGGGGCTGTTTTAAAACTTTAATAATCTTTGTATAAAAGCCTTGTGGGGCCCATTTGACGTAGCAAACGACCGTTTAAAAATACGGGACTTGCGCCATTGCGTCCGAAATAATTTTTCTGATAAAAATGAGTATTCACATGTATAATTTTCTCGAATTTAAATTAATTGATAAATCAAATTAATTCAAGAGTTTAAAGTCGCGCAAGCTCATTTGTTTCGTAGATTTCATGTTTAACGAGATATTCTCTCGTTTTCAAGCTCAATTAGGTTTAAGAAAGTTCGAAAGCGAAACTTGGGAATAATAAATATAATTTATTATTTAAAGTCAGTCTAGAAAAAAATTAAGGTTTGCTAATCGAATGAAAATAAGTCCATATCGAGAAATGTATATACGAAATACGTATAAAACGAGTTGGATTGTGTATCGTTGCATAAAATGCGACACAATGAGAGTAGAAAAGAGTGGAAAGTTTTGGTATTTTATTTACGTTTTAAAACGTGAATTGGAATATTTCAGTTACACGTTGGAAACGATTAACGTGTAAAATATGTTTTCGAGTGTGTTTTTATAAAAGAATATAAAAACATTAATATTTGTTCCAAAAGGTGTTTATTAGACTAATACCATACTTTCTATTAGTCGGTTCGTGTGCGAGCTCGTGTTTTCAATAACGTGAGATAACTTCTCGAGTGAGTTTGAAAACTCATAAGTTGGGTAGGAAATAGAAAATATGCATTTTCTGATAATGTTTGATAGTTCAAAATGTTCCAATGTGCGGGATAACCTCCCTTATTTATCTCAAGTGAGCTAATGCTTGCTCAAAATCGTTCAGGTAATAATAAATAATAATTTATTATTAAATTTAAAATGCGGAAATTTACCGATTGTCACAGACAGTGGAATCATAAGTTCTCTAAGGCCTTGTTTGAGGCTGCGTTTGAACAGTCAAAAATGATCATTCACTGTTTTTCAAATAGAAAGATGAAAATGTGGTGTTTATATTGGTATATGTGGATGACTTAGTTATCACGAGTGTCTTAAAAGTTCTTTGAAGAACAAATTAAAGATTAAAGACTTTGGTGAGTTAAAGTTTTTCCTTAGAATTGAAGTATTAAAAACTAAGAATGGTCTTTCTTTGAACCAAAGGAAATATTGTCTTGAATTATTGCATGAATTTGGATTGCTTGCATGTAGGCCTGTGTTAACTCCTTTTCCTGTGAATATTGTTTTAGCTCATAAGGATCTGATGATGATACGTATTTAAAAACTTTACTACTTATCATAAACTGGTTGGAAAGTTGATGTACCTTACTATGACTAGACCTGATATCTATTATGATGTTCACTATCTTAGCCAACACATGCATGCTCCATTGCAGTCTCATCTTAATCTTGCTATGAGAGTTCTTAAGTACTTAAAACTTGCTCCTCGTAGTGGTATTGGGTTTAATAGAGCCCATGATGGGTTTAAGGTCATGACTTTTTCGAAATCTGATTGGGCCAAGTGTTTTGTTACTAGGAAGTCTGTTTCAGGGTATTGTGTTTTTGTTAATGGAAATTTGGTGTTTTGGAAGAGTAAAAAAAAGCTATTCTATCCAAGTCGGTAGTTGAGCGGAATATAGATGTATGGCATCTACTACTTGTGAAGTCATGTGGATTTTAAAGGTGTTGGATGATCTGGGTGAAACTGGATTGATACTAGTTGACTTGTTTTGTGATAATAAATTTGCTATTCAAATAGCAACCAATCCTGTTATGCATGAGAAAACCAAGCATTTTGATATAGATGTGCATTTGGTTAAAGAGAAAGTGGCATTTGGGTTGATTAAAACTGTGAACATTGAGTCTACACAGCAGACTGCTGATTTTTTGACTAAGGCTCTTGGATTTGTGCAGCATGCTTATTTGGTTAAGAACGTGGGTATGATAAACTTATTTGTTTCATAAGTTTGAAGGAGCCGGGGTATTGAAATATATACATAATTCAAACTTAAAGGTTTATTATGTAATATTTCTTAGCCTATTCTTTCTAATGTTAACTTTGGTGCCAATTATGAAGGGTTTAGAGTATAAAGTTGCAGTATATAAGCTCTTTATCCAACTATGGTTTCATAATCTCTCTCTCTCTCACAGTTTCACATACGATCTTGGTTTTCTCTCAAGTTATCATATGGGTTTCATCTGATTGTCATTATAGTTTGGCTAGTATTTTGGTTATAGTTTATGGTATTGTATCAGATAACTTGATCTGCTAGTTTGGTTTGGTTAGGATATGGTGTAGTGTGGGTTTTTGTTAAATAATGTAAAGGACCAAGAGTGTCAAGTTTCAAAGTCTAATTAGAGTTTGTGCTGGAAGTAAAGAAAAGAGAAGTTCAGGGGCTAAAGTGAAACATGGCAGTGTATATAATCTTTCATTCTGTTTAGGGTTTCATTATCTTCATTCTGTTTAGTCTCTTTCTCTCTCAAATCTTCACGCAGTGTTTGTCTTTCTCTTGTGATATCAATCTTGATATCAGTCTGGGTATTTGGTTGTTCCTTTGTATCAAGATCAATATTGTTTGATCTTGTTAAGTCTGAGTGTTGAGTGAACTTTGTGGTGAGATTACTGGTGTCTACCTAGTAGAGATCAGTTATTGTTTCTTTGTATCTGTATTGGTAAGCACCTATTTGGGGACTTATCTTCTTGATATTCATATAATAAAATACAAGTGGGGTGGTTGGTGGGTGTAATAGCTGATTGTTGTGTGCTCTTGATCATTTTACATGGTATCGAGCGCCTTTGTTCTGATCTGGTGGTTTTGAGATTCTAGGGTTTCTAGGGTTTCAAGTTTTTGGGGATTCTTGCAATTGGTGGTTGAATTGGTTAATTGAGGTTGTTTTCTTAACGGCCGTGGTTGGTTTATTCATTTGGGATTGGATCTGGTGATTTTGTGGGTGTCTTGATTAGGGTTTCTTGAAACCCTAATTTGGTATTTTGGGGTTTTTCATCCTGGTGGTTTCTTGTTGGTTCTTGGGCTCGTTCTTAATACAATTTCACTAGACTCGTTGAATCTAGTGGTTTTGTATCTCTTCATTGATATATCTCTCGTAAGTTCTTCTTTCTTAAGATAACACAAAATTGGTTTAGAAGGTGCAAACGGGACAGTTAACTTCTTGATCTGCCAACCTAGATTGGTACGAATACCTGCTCTGGCTGTCCCCAGTCTTCTGGCTAGTTTGTGGTTATTCTTGGGTGTGAGTTATAGATTTTATAGTTTGTTATATATGTTCTTTAGTTTCTTGTTGTGTCTAAGTCGAAGGAGGATAGGATTTGGGCAGTCTTGGAAGTTGATTGAGTTGTTTAGTTCTGGTTATTTGTTATTGTTGTTTGCTGTTATTGCTTGTTGTGATTGTTTCTGTTTTTTTCTTGCTGGTTGTTCTTGATTTTTGTTTAAAATGGCTATTGAAGATGAACCTAGTGGTAGTAATACTCAAGTGTTAATTAGTAATCTTGATCTTGGTAATCCTCTTCATATTCAAACTAATGATAATAGTGAACCGCTCTTATTCCATTTAAATTGCTTGGGCCGAGAATTATAGAATTTGGTTTGGTGCTATGAAATTGGCTTTGCAAGCTAGAAATAAGTATAGCTTTGTTGATGGTACTTTTCTTAAAGAATCATTTGTTACTAGTAATGTCTTATCGCTTTCAATGGGATAGATGTAATGCTATTGTCTTAACACGGATTATGAATTACAGATCTCATGATGTTTATATGGGGTTAGTTTATTCGAAAATCTTTGTACATTTGGCAAGAATTAAAAGAAACATATGATAAAGTTGATGGTTACATTATATACAATCAATGCAAAGATTAATTCTGTAAAACAAGGTGGTAGTTATGTTGCTGATTACTATCATAGGCTAAATTCTTTATGGAGAGAATTTGACTCTCTAACTAAATTGCCTAAATGTGTTTGTGAACATAAATGTGCTTGTGAAGCTAGTACTGAGTTGGTATTGCATCAGCAGTTAATGAAACTGATGCAATTTCTTATGGGTCTCGATGATTGTTATCAACCTGTTAGGACTGCTTTATTAACTAGAGATCCTTTACCTGAGGTTAAAGATGCTTATGCTGTTGTGTCTAGGGAGGAGTCCCATAGAGGGATTCCAGAGTCTTCTAGTGTTTCTGAATCTAAACTGAATGCATCTTCTTTTGATGCTAAGTCATTTAATAACAATAGAAGATTGTATAACAACAGTAATAACACTAGAGGAACCAGTTCTAATAATAATACTGCTAATAGAGGTCCTAATCCTAATTTGAATTGTAAAAGCGTGGTAAGATTGGACATACTATTGAAAGATGCTATGAACTTATTTGTTTTCCACCTGGATTTGTCAAGAATAATAATCCACCTAAACAAAATGCTTTCGGACAAAACTATAATGCTAATATTGAGAAAATGTCTGAAAAGTCTTCTACTACTTCATCCAAATACATCTTCCGGTTTTACTTACGAGCGGATGAAGAAACTCTTGTCTTTGATCAATGATAGTTCTTCGGAAGCATACATGCCAATATGGCGGTGTAGGGCTTCATTCTTTAATGGAAATGTTTGGTTTAATATTAATTTTCTAAGTATTTCTTTGGGAATTCTAGTCTTTATGTTAAAACTATATCCTTGGATGGATCATTGATTCAAGTGCTAATCAAGACTTGATTGTTTCTCTTGTTGGTATGTTTAATGTTGTGGATATTTCTAGTCTTAAGATTCTTGTTGGACATCCCAATGGTACTCTTGCTACTATAAGTCATGTTGAAATCTAAGATTAACTAATAATGTGACTCTTTATGATGTCTTAGTTGTTCCCAGTTCTTGTGTGAGTTTGTTGTCGTTAATAAACCGATTAGAGATAGCAAAATGTTTGTTGGTTTGATGAAGATACTTGTTATATTCGAGATTTGAAAAGGAGAATGTTCGGGACTGGTAGTCATCGATGGATTGTATTTGTTTGATATGCGACCTAATAATACTTTGGGTGAGTGCAATATGGTTATGTCTTATAATGTGTCTAAACTTGTCGGCATAATAGATTGGGTCACCCTGGCGATCCGATCTTGTCTGTTCTTCAAAAGGATCTTGGTATTTCCAAGAATTCCTCTATTTCGCATTTGTGAAATCATCACAGGCTAAGCAGACAAGGAACCTTTTCCTTTGTCGATCATAAGTCTAAGAATCTTGGTGAACTTGTTCATCTTGACTTATGGGGTCCTTACAGAGTAACAAGTAGAGAAGGATATAAGTATTTTCTCACTATTATTGATGATTATTCTAGAGTGTGTGGACTTATATGATTAAAACTAAAGATGAGGTGTTTGATGTATTCGCTCTTTTATTCACTTAATATCTAATCAATTTGGTATTAAAATTAAAAGCGTAGATCCGATAATGGTACCGAATTTGTAAATAAGAAAATGAGTGAAATGTTTTCTGATCTTGGTATAATACATCAAACATCTTGTATTCATACACCTCAGCAAAATGGGATTGCTGAAAGGAAACATAGACATCTACTCAATGTAGCTAGGAGTCTTATGTTTCAAGGGGGGACTCCTTTAAGGTTTTGGTCTGATTGTGTTCTAACTGCCGTGTATCTTATAAACAGGCTGCCATCTTCAGTTCTAAATGGTAAATGTCCCTATGAGTTGTTGTACAAAACTAAACCTAATCTTTCCCATTTGAGGTCTTTTGGATGTCTGTGTTTTGCTACCATTTTAAATAACCATGATAAGTTGTATTATAGGTCTGAAAAATGTGTTCTAATTGGTTTTTCTTCTACTAAGAAAGCATATAAACTTTTAAGTTTGGATACTAGAAATGTGTTTTGCCGAGATGTGAGGTTTTATGAAAATGTTTTCCTTTGAAAACGAAAACCCGTGAGTCAATGATACAAACTATGTAAATGAGGTTGAACACTTGAAGTTTTTGATAGTTCAAAGTCTCAAAGACCCAATGATGAAGGGAAGATACACCGGTTGAGGATGGTAGTATGCCATCTTCACATGATGCTAGTGATAATGAAATAGATACTACTCATATGCATCATGAAGATGGGCAATCTGCAACCTACTTTGGTGACCAACACTGGTCTGAGGGCAATTCTAGTCTTGAAAATACTGGTTTAGTTTTTAATCAATCTGAAAATGTTAATGAAGATGTGCAGACACCTGTATTAAGAAGGTCTAGTAGAGAGTCTAAAACTCCTATTAGGTTCAATGATTATGTGATGCACTCTAAAGTGAAATATGGTATTGAGAAATATGTGAGTTATGCTAGTTTGAGTAGAACTAATATGTGCTTTATACACATTGAATAAGTCATTGAACCTAAAAATTATGAAGAAGTCGTTAATAATCCTAATTGGTGCGAAGCTATGAACAATGAAATTGAAGCTCTTAATAGAAACAATACTTGACTGAATGTGAGTTACATTGGTAGACATGCTATTGGATATAAATGGATATGGAAAATCAAGTATAAATCTACAGGAGAAATAGATAGATATAAAGCCAGATTAGTTGCTAAAGGTTTTAATCAAAGAGAAGGTTTTGATTATGATGAAACCTTTAGTCCTGTTGTGAAAATGGTAACTGTTAGATGTCTGATAAGCATTGCTGTTTGCAAAAATTGGCCTTTATATCAGTTAGATGTTAATAATGCTTTTTTATATGGTGATCTTGATGAAGATGTCTATATGCAATTACCTAAAGGCTTCAATGGTGGTGATGATACTAAAGTATGTAAGCTTAATAAATCTTTATATGGACTTAAACAAGCTCCTAGGCAATGGAATGCTAAGCTTACTAATGCTTTAGTTGAACATGGTTTTGAACAAAGTAAACTGGATTACTCTTTGTATGTTAAACAAAAGGTTACATTTTGTTGCTCCTTGTGTATGTTGATGATATTGTTATCACCGGTAATGATGAAGAAGAAATCAATAACTTTAAAAAGTTTTTGAGTTCTAAATTTATGATCAAAGATTTTGGAGAGTTAAATTATTTTCTTGGAATTGAAGTATTGAAAAATGATTATGGTATTTGTATGACCCAAAGAAAATATTGTTTGGAATTGTTATATGAGTATGGTCTGCTAGCAGCTAAGCCTGCTGATACACCCTTGCCTGAAAATTCTGTTTTGAGTTGTGTTGAAACTAGTAAAGATAAAGTGTTGAGCAATATAAATAACTATCAAAAATTGGTTGGTAAATTGATTTACTTAACTAATACCAGACCTGATATTAGTTATGTTGTTCACTGTTTAAGTCAACACATGCACAAACCTTTACAATCTCATCTTAAGGCTGCTCTAAGGGTTTTAAAATATCTAAAAAAGTCTCCTGGTTTAGGTCTGCAGTTTAATAAAGAGTCTGATCTCAAGCTAAAAGCTTATGCGATTCGATTGGGCTAAATGTCCTCTAACTAGGAAATCAGAATCGGTTTTGTGTATTCTTGGGTAATTCTCTTATTTCTTGGAAAAGTAAAAACAAGCTACTTTGTCTAGAAGTTCTAGAGCCGAGTATAGAAGCATGGCTTCTACTACATGTGAAGTGATTTGGTTGAGTAACATGTTACACAGTTTGGTCTTAAAGAGTTGTTTCTGTTAACATATTTTGTGATAATAGTGCTGCAATTCAGATTGCAGCTAATCCTGTGTTTCATGAAAAAACTAAACATTTTGAGTTGGATGTGCATTTGGTCAGAGAGAAGGTTTCTGCTGGAGTGATTAAAACTGTTAAGATTCATACAGATATGCAAGTAGCAGATATTTTTACTAAATGTCTTGGGCAAAGACAACATTCTTTGTTTTGCAAAAGTCTTGGTATTTTTGATCCATTTGCGGTATTAACAATTGTGAAAAGAATAGTATCTTGAAAAGATGGAAGGTTTACATGATGCGGACTTATCAACTTGTGGAGGGTGTTAAATAATGTAAAGGACCAAGAGTGTCAAGTTTCAAAGTCTAATTAGAGTTTGTCCGAAGTAAAGAAAAGAGAAGTTCGGGGGCTAAAGTGAAACATGGCGGTGTATATAATCTTTCATTCTGCTTAGGTTTCATTATCTTCATTCTGCTTAGTCTCTTTCTCTCAAATCTTCACGGTGTTTGTCTTTCTCTTGTGATATCAATCTTGATATCGACCGGTATTTGGTTGTTCCTTTGTATCAAGATCAATATTGTTTGATCTTATTAAGTCTGAGTGTTGAGTGAACTTTGTGGTGAGATTCTTGGTGTCTACCTAGTAGAGATCGGTTATTGTTTCTTTGTATTTGTATTGGTAAGCACCTATTGGGGACTTATCTTCTTGATATTCATATAATAAAATACACCGTGGTGGTGGGTGGGTGTAATAGTGATTGTTGTGTGCTCTTGATCATTTTACGCTTTTATATCCGATATCACTTATTAGGAGGCTATCATTCTTTCTTTTGTATTGTAAGGCAAGCACTCGTTTGAGGACATGTCAATTGTGTATATTGTTATAGTAAAAGTATCAACAACGGGTGGTTAGTTGGGTGATTAGATCCGTGTGTTGTTTTGATACCATTTTAACAAACTGCAAGAAGAAAAATGACAGATACTTAAAACATTGTAGTAACCTTACATATTCAAAAAGTCATTAGCTAATTAAGATGGCCCAATAACACATAATCTGCTAAGAGTGTCGCACGACATTGTATATGTTTGTTACTAAGAAGCTTTGTATGTCCGTCATCAATTGTGTTTTTTATGTACATTGATCAGCAGTTTCAAAATTATGGTGATCGAATATGATAAGATCCTTTAAGATAGGATACCCAAAAAGATTACAAATATCTATCGCTGTCTGATTATCTCTAGAACTAATAGTATACCATGTTACTGGGCTATTGGCCTACACTCCTACATATGATTGAGGGAAATTTTGAAAATGGCACATCTGATCTTGTTGTAGGGTTATTGGACCCTATTGATCATCGGATAATGGCATAATGCTTGAGGACAGAGGAAAAAAAAGGGTAATGTAGTGGGAAGAAATATTGCTCTTTAGGTGAATGGCAACTCAGCTTAGATAAATGGCAAGAATTTGATTCCAAGAAGTGATGCAGATTAATTTCATACATTTCCACCAATCTAGAAGTCTAGAACGAAATTAAACAAAATGGTATTGTCCCAGTGATTGTTATGGTCTTTTGGTGGACACTATATTACTCCTCATGAACATGAAACTTGATTTCCTTTTCTCATTCTATCCACACTGAGATAGACTTTCATTCGTCCAAAATAATCAATGCATTGTGTATTTGTGTATTTTACGATAATGAAGCTATAATGGAAACATTAGTAAATTGATTTGAAGCTTTCATTTATCAATGATCTAAATTTGTCAACTTTCTAATACAGAAAAAACCCTATCCGAGCCATCTTTGGTGACCTGATGGGTAAACCTCAAACTTCACAAACACAAACATCCTTGAAAGACTCATGGAGCCTCGTGTTCACTAGCCCTCATGATATGAATTGCAAGGCTGGAGTTCAGGAGTGGCTCTACAAAATTGTAACTTATTAGATTTGAACTTGAGACTCTCTTGACGACGCCAAGCCCATAGATAAGTTCAACGTAGAGTTGAGCATCCGAATGAAAAAACATTAATCATGATTTCCTTCAAACTACGACTTCAACTTAGAGTTGGGATATAAAGCTGAAAATATTAAGCCCAAAACGTTAGCCCAGATATGTACTTTATATATATACACTAGACTGGCCCAAAACAAAATATTGGTGTTTCATGCTTGCAAAACAAGTTTACACGTAAGTGTAAATGTCAGATCTTTTGAGTAATTTCAAGAGATGAAAAAAATTAACAATTGATTTACTCCTGTAGCTGTGATATACTAATACGATTCGTTAACACGCGTGACAAGCACTACAAAAGGGAAAAAGAGAACACACACGAAAAACAGGATCACAAGAGACTAGGTGGTTCAATCTAAATGATATACTGTATGTCCATGGTTCTTGTGTAGCAAATTGACAGTATTAATCACAAATTGTAGTTACAGAGGAGATATATTTAATTTTTGTAAACGGCGAGCCAGGCCAGAATCTCTGTGTGGGTCGAGCCCGTTATATAAAATTTTCATCCAATGGTCTCCCCAAAAACTTTCAAGGATAGGTAGCGGATCACATTTCACAAAAGTTAGACCACAATCAAACTTCACATGTAACTAGTGTATGATATTTGAATCATGTAAAATGCCAAACAAAGTGATATTCATAAACATAATTAAGTGATGGAATATAAACGGAATAATGTAATGGTATTCACGATTTTTGCACTTCCAAATGTGTACACATGATCTTTGCATTAGATTTCTTATTACACTTCAATTGTTTTTTGATTGAGAGCAGTATATCTCCATCTTTCCTTCTCAACATAATCTGCATCCAAAAACCGCGCCACAAACGCCCATAACCTATAAACGTCTTCAAAATTGGCTAAAAAAGTTATGGCAGCAGTCACAACCGCGATTTCTTGCACCCCTTTACTCTTCTTTCCACTACCACCCGCCATCACCTTCTCCTTTTCCTCAGCATACTTGTCCCCAAACCATATTTGGTGCAAAAATCCATGACTTAGAGATATGTTATTTCGATCAGAAAGCTTTTGCACGAGCGCAGGCTCAACCTTTTCACCTTTCCAGTCGTACACATTAAAAGCCAATGCAGGCCCTCGATCAAATCTAACTTTTGGACCATAAATTTGGACCAAAGGTGTCTTGGTTTCGGTATTGGGATGTTCTAGTTTTGTTAGCCCGTTAATTAACCAATTTACTAGACACCTCGTGCGAGTACTAATTAGCATCAACCCTAATGAATCCACGTGATCTAATCCTCTATACTCGACGTTCTTTTCACCACTGATCACAATTTGTTTTGAAGGTTCTGGACTTTTTCCTTCATCCATTTGAAACAATGAACTATTTTCAGGAACAAGATTAGCAATACCAACGCATATTGAGTCTTCCATAATTGATACAATTGATTTCTTAACAAACAAGCATCCGAATCCAGTTGGATTTTCACCAAAAACTTTATAGAAAGAACAAATAAGGAACTCAGGTCGAATTAAGGACAAGCCGAAGCTATCCATGTCTTTAGGACCCAATGCACAAGCATCAAGCAACACATGCCACCCGTTTTCTTGCGCCTTACTCATCCATTGATATGAATAACTAGCACCAGTTGTTTTAGATTGAAGAGGAAAAACAAACAAACCTCGTGTTTTCTTCTTTTTCCTTTTCCTCTCAACCATTTTTCTTAGCTTAGCCGAATGAATCCTCATTCTAGGCCACTTGAATTCAGCCGACATAATCTTAGCTCCTCGTTTTTCGGAAGCACTAACCATTGTGTCCACAGCCTCACTCTTGTAATCATAAACTGTTAACAGCTTACGACTCGTTGCAAAAGGGTAACCTTCAGAAACAATCTTGAAAGCTGATGATTTATTACAAGTGAACACCATACAATATTCGTCACTAGAAACATTCATGAACTCCATTATTCTCTTCCTGATGGATGACTCGAATTCTGATCCTTCACCACCATGAAGCAAGTGTGACCTAAGATTCACTGACTTGTAAATTGTACTAAAGAAAGGAAAATCATTGTGTAGGTCACTTGAAGACGGCGAAACTGGATTTTGGTGTGTTTGGAGCTGTAAATGGGAGAAAAGCCCGATACCAATATAATCAAGACATATACGGTTAGAAAGGGACAAATGGTAATACTCTTGTCCTCTTATTCGGTCAACTTGTTGAGTATCCGAATATTTAGGGTATGTTTGAGTAAAAGTAGTGATTGCTTCTTTAAATGAAGGAAGGGATTCGTGATTGGTGAAATATGTGTTTGGAAAGAACGACGTCGTGGTTGTGGTGGTGAAGTTTTTTCGACACACGGAGGCTGTGCTTAGGGGTTTTGTTGTCGTGGTTGTGGTGTTGGTGTGGCTGAATTCGGGTAGCGAAAGGAGAGGGTTAGAGCAACATCCATATGAGCATACTTGCTCGACTTCTTTCAAGCACGGTGAGTGCATCGCGGTGGATCGGATGAAATCAAGTCGAAAATGATAATGACAATGATAACGATCGATGATGAGAAATGAAGTGGATTTTATAAGAGTTTAAATTGGTGAAGTTAAAGTGTTGAATGGGACATGGAAACGATTGTTTGAATAGGTCAATCGTATATGCATGCTCAAGACTTTTTCTTTATATTGTGTGAAATGAAAGCTAGCATTATTAATGTGATATATCAAAGCCGGTTATTCGACTAGTCAAGATACAATAATTATATAAGCTAGTGTATTTCAAAGATTTGTATAACTATAGTTTCTTTTCTCTAAAGTTAAAGCTATAAATGATGGTATACATATTTATTTAGTATATGATGTTTCTGCAAAAGTGAATAAAACATGAAAAGTAAAGAGAAAAATGATTGAGTTTGCTTTAATGAGAATGGAGCGTACAACTTAATTGTTAAGGAATTGATTAGATTGGGACAACTCGAAGTGGAATGAAAAATATGTCTCTTTTTCATCTTATTTGCTTTTTAGCTAATGCGAAATCATAAGCAAGGGCGCATACAATACAACTAAGGGTTTCAGGGGTTACGGAACATCGAAGAGTCTCAGATGTCATAGGGCATCGATAAATTTTGCTTCGTAATGTTTATTTTTAAAAAATTCATCATCTTCCTTATGCACATTTGGTCTAAAAAAGTGTTGGTTAGTCTATTAAAGGTTTTACGTTACAGTTTGAATGAAGTTGTACAATATTTTGCGGATGCTAGGTGCCTAGATTTCCCATAGGAAAAAGAAATAACATTTCACTAAACAATAGTGTGAAAAGATTTGTTAACAAAGTCATTTGTTAATTGACTTATGTACTCCCTATTATTCAAGAAAAGGAGTCGTGGTCCATGCTTCATCAAAAAGTCCAAACTAATCGAAGCTTATCATATAGTATATCACAAGATCTTAATCTAATAATCGTGAAATATAATATATTCATTGAAGAAACAACAAAATAACGAATAAAATGAGTTTTCATTGACATGTATGTATACATTTTTACTTTGTTTTATTATAAGTTGATATATAAAGATGCTCCAAATGAGAAAGTATATCTTTGTAGTGTTTATAGTTAAGTTATTACAACTAATGTAGCATAACTAACTAGCTTAGAATATACACCAAATTGCTTTATAGATATAGAATGACTCATGCTGCAAGGCTCATTTTCAGTTGTGGGTCATAAGCGGGCAGCTTTTTTTATCAAGAGCCGGGGCACAAGGGTCCTAGTACAGTAGTACTAGCCAGGTGCGAAAAAGTCCGAAGGTGACTGCAATGAGAAGAAATTCTACACAGTGCACAAGTCCACAGGTTTAATTATTGGGCAAATTGCGAATGTATCTAACTTGCCCACTTTTTATAGTTTTGTGTAGCCAATTATTTACTTTTTTTTCCTTTTAAAATCTTATACTTTTGAATTTGTGCACTTTCGTGTATCGAGTGACCTCCTTAGTAGGTTATAAGTCATTTATCCATTTTTTTCTAAAACAAATTATATCATGTCATTATATTAATATACATCTCATTTATAAGACTACATATGATAAGGGGTGCAAGACGCGTCCACTTTCAATGTGGAACCACCTCAAACGTGTGCTCCTTATTACCCTCATCCATAGAAGACGCATCTTAGGACAAAATTGGGAGAACTCGGTCATGCAGACGACTAAGTTGTGGGAAGTGTTGTCTTTTGTGTGTGTGTGTGTGTGTGATATTTTGAGTTTTTTTTTGGTATATTTATGTTTAAGTGAGGTATGTTTTGGTGGTGAGTTGGTTGTGTTATTATACAAAATCGAGGGTAAAGTTGATTATGGAGAGAAAGTGACGATCACCGAGGTGGCGGTAGTGAAGTTGGTTGTGGTGACTCTTTTAATTACCACATACCTAAGCCTCACTTTCAAATACTATATTCTCTTCCACCTCTGTCTTCTCCACCATTTTCAGCCGCCACCATTTCCACCACACTCACCTCTATCATTTCTTGTCAACCAAACCGTCATCATTAGTACCACACCTCAGCCAACGTCGTGATCTCTACTAAACCTTGATTTGCACCCATTTATCTTGACCACGTGTTACCAACTAACAAATCTTTTGAAGTCACTAAAATAAAACCCAAGAATCTAAACCTGTCATTTCACAAACACTTAACATGAAACTTAACAAAATCACACCAAATTACATAATCATCTAAATACAAACACACCTAACCTCAAAATCAAAGCCTAGATTAAAATCTTTTTCGGGATCTATTCTTGTTTGGCCTTCATTGTTGAAAAATTTGTGAATGAGATATTGAGTCTCAAAAGAGAGGGATTGGAATGGAACATCTTGAAAGAGAATGGCTTGTATTAAATCTAGACAAAATATGGTGTTACATGTTTAACTACAAAGTTTTAACAGCCTAATGAATGGTTCTCATTATACAATATAACATTCATTGATGTGTTTTGGGAGCCGGCACTGTTCCTAAGCTATCAATTGGGGGGTTGGCTTTAGGGTGTACGACGGCTTGGGTGCACTATGGAGCCGCTGCTTGAGCCGACATTGTTTACACGCCGAGCCGAGCCGAGCCATCGGCTTGAGAGGATTAAAAATTCAGGTTAGTGCTCTTTTACTTAATGGGATCTCCACTAATTTGCCACTTAATTTGTTGGCCTAATTGCATGGTTGACACATGTTTTGCATTATCGGATATTGGATCGGTTCGCTGCATGTTGTGCACTTGTGTTCTATTATCAATTTGAAAACCATTTACATAATCGGAACCCGGTTTCATTTGTTTGGTGTTTTATAAAAAAACTCACACATACACTCAATGGATGCAGGTACGAAAATTAGAGTTAATTTAGGAATTTTTGATTTAGTTTGGTTGGTGTTTTTTGGGTTGTGATGGGAATGATGAGTAGATAGTCTGATTATGCTTGCTATATCATAACATTTTGAATCACAGTTATTGAGTTTGGTTTTCTTGATTTTTGTCTCATGTTCTTATGTGGGATATTTTTTGCATTTTTTCAGGTGTGTACACTTTCTAGATAGTAATTAGAGTCAAAGTTGTGAGTTTGCAACAAAGCGCTATTATCAGGTAATGTGAGTGCTATATTTGGTTTTAATGGTGCTAGGTGTAACACCCCCAAAATATCGCAGCGGAAGATTGTGTCATTGGGGTGCTACTTCATAATACAAAGTACAAGTTATAGAAAACGACCTCTAAATGAGACGTTTTGAAAAGTTATCATTCGATTAATGAAATCAGAGTTACAAACAATGAGGTCCCAAAGTATAATATATAAATGTTTACAAAATGTTTCGAATGGTAAATGATAAAAGCGTAAGTCTTCAAAATATGTCGTGCGACTCTAAGTTCCATGCAATAGCTATCACCTTATGACCTAAGATAAACATGCTAAAAAGTGTCCACACAATGGTTGGTGAGTTCATAGAGTTTGTTTTGAATAAGTTGAAAAGCCTTGAAAGAATGTTTATTCAAGAAAGACATTGTAAATCCACTCGGCCCAAGTTCCGTCCATACAAAACTTGCAACTGTGTGTTCACAACCCACTGCCAAAATATAGTTTGCACAATACACCGGATTATATTCACCCAAGGTCATGAATCGGGTACCATGGGCGGGGACATCTCCCAAATAGTACTATATTAATCCCAAGGTTATGAATCGGGTACCAAGGGCGGGAGCTACCCGACTTATAGTACTATCAATACCTCTCGGACAGCATAGAGTATTGGCACGTTTGTAAATACAATTCATGTATTTAAGCGAGTAAAGTATTTCCAAGCATGTATAACGAAATAAAGTATAACGTAATCAAGTATAATGCAATCAAGTATAATGCAATCATGTATAATGCAATCAAGTATAATGGTTTGAGTATTTGTAAAAGTAAAAGCAAGTAGTTGAGCATGTATCTCCCCCAAAGAGTTTGTAAACCAAGTATTAAAAGAGTAGGGGCTATGACTCACCTTAATAAATGATATCACAAAGTATAACGGGATCGATGGATAAGCCTGGAAGTCTCTACGTATAACCTAGAATATGATGTCAACTCTTAGGTTCGGAATAATGCCTAAGAAAACATGAACGAGCCTATATATGCCATTATATTGATCATGACGTAGTATTTGTATGTTTGTTTATAGAAATGGTTTTAGTTTGTATATCTCAGACTACCGCTCGGGCCATCATAATTCGAGAGGTCATGCAAGAACGTCGAGGAGCTAGGACACTTTAAATCGTAAATCTAGCAACTCGTCGATCCGCTTACCCAAATGAACCCTCACATGAAGTTCCCTAGTGTTGTAGTGCTTAATACGTAAAACATGTATTTTAATTACTTGATTATATGATATATTAAGAGTTTATAAATACAATAAATAAACTAACAAAGTTTATAAGTATTTAAATAAGTTTGAGTTTTATAAATACTTACCTTAAAATAGAATGCTTGAGTATTATGGAAAATAAAATATTAGCGGAGCTTCGACGTAGAATTTGCAATCTTTGAAAACCCACGGCTATTAGAAGATTATAACAACGCCTTCTTGAGAACCCGAACAATAAAATAAGATTATAACGACGTCTTTTTAGAGACTTGAAGATATTTGAAGATTATAACGACTCTTTCTTGAAAACTTCCAATAACGAAGATCAAACGCTAGTTTTCTTCAAGAACACATGAATGTTCTTACAAGATCTATAAGAAATGCCTTAGGGTTTTAGGAATTTGATAGATAAAGAGAGGAGGGTGCAAGAAATTATGTAGTTTTAGTTTGGTATTTATAGGATGAGAAAAATAGTTAACTACATATTAGGTTAAAAACTAACCATGGTTAAGTTATATACTTGGCAAGATCTTAGGAATGAATGGCCATGATCAAACCATGTGTCTAGGAGGCTTCCTTGAGAAGCCTCATGAGGAGGTTAAGAGTTTTGGTTTTTCATCTTGTGTTTACGGAGTGAGTTTTAGTCCCGAAAATCGCTAACGGTAAGTATTTAATTCATGAAACGTAAAATTGGGTATCGTAAAAATATGAAACTTATAGGAATGATGAAACTCATCATTATACTCCATTTAAAAATATAAAATGGGTGATAAGTCTCATTGGGTGCAAAAACGCGGCTTAAAACTGGAAATGCGGGTCAAAAACGTGTAAAATGCAATTTATCGGAAAAGAACGAGATTTCAGGGAAATGACCGTGGATTTATTTAGAGTAGAATAAAATTAGTATAAAAGTGATATGAGATGTCAAAATGTGGTTTTCGTCATAAGTGGGATAACTTTACAGTTATACGTGAAGTTTAAAAGTTACGCGATTTAATCAAAAATGTAGAACGTACAATGTTAATTTATTTATCGTCAAAGGAGGAAGGAAATATGTTTGAATTTTCCAAAAATGTAAAAGTGTCTAATCAACTTAGGAAATACGGTGTAGGAATCGTTAAGTCCGGATGTAAGTAGAATTGTTTAAAACGTAAGTTTAGTCTTGTCTTCTACCGGGCTTATTTGGTAATATTAAATGAAATCCTAAAATTTTGTAATTAATTATGAGTGATCTAAAATTAACTGATGCGGGAAAATTGTCGAGACGGTTTTCGTTATGCTGTGTGATGACTAAATGATGCTCCACCAAAACGAAACTTTAAGACGATGTTTTCTTAATAACTTTATGCGAAAATAATCTAACGATTGTCGAACTCTCAGGTCATTACTAAAATAATTTATCTTACGAGAATGTGAAATAAAAATTTCGGGAGTGAATAGTAACGGTGAATAGTAAAAATGAATAGTAATCCGAAAATGCGAATTGTTACACTAGGTTTATTCTAAATGAGTGGTCTTTGTTTGTTTGGTTTGATGCTTGAGGGATCGAGGTTCAACTGCTTATTAGTGGTCGGGTACAAATTAAGGGTATCTTTTCTGTTGTTGCTTATTTGTCTGAGTTTGATGATGTTTTGAGTGTGTAAGATTTTAGAAATGATATGTTGCATGTGGTGGTTGTAACTTCTTTTAGATTTTTTGGACCTAATTTTGTAAAATTGTTGCAGGTTCAACATGCCGGTTTGTGCCATGTTCTTGATTACATTTGCATTCAAAAAGTGTTGTTCTTATTTTTTTGGTTTATCTTTGTAAATTTTGAAAAATGATGAAGTTTTTTTTTTGGTTTGGCTTGATTAACTTTGGTGCTATGTGTTTGCTACTATGAGGGGGTTACCAATTCATGATTTAAGTTATTATATGCAGGTCTCTAAGTTGTGTTTAAAATTGCTTTATGAGATAGCTGTTTGTTAAATAAGTGTGTAATGATTGCATGTTTTACACTTGGGTTCAAATTTTGCATGTTTTCTTTGTGGTCATGTGAATTATGTTGCTTGAAATTATGGTAGCTTGGTATATTTTATGTTGTTATATGTGATCATAAGTGTTGATTTTGTATGTTTAGGCTTGGATTAGACTGTTTTGTTTTTTGTTGGTTGTAAAACCAATTGTGTTTGTCCTTTTTTTGGTTCTTAGTTAATAGCAGCTACTTTTTTGGCAGTTTTATATGTGGTCATATGAGTATTATGGCAGAAAATTATAGTGGATTAGCATATTTTATGTTGTTGCTTGATATGTGGCCATAAGTGTTTATTCTGTATGCTTAAGTTTGGACTGCAAACTTAATGTGTTTGTTTATTTTTTTTTTCGTTTCAGGTCATAATATCAATTTTTTTGATGTACAGATCAACTGCTTCCTAATACTTTTTAGAATCTGACTTGTGGTCAGACTTATTTAATACATGAGATTGTTATGTGTTAAATAAGTGTGTCGTGATTACACGTTTTGTGCATGTTTTGAGTTATCAGAGTTTGGATAGGTCCCGTCTTTGCATATTTATATGCCCATGAAATTGTAGTAGCTTGGTACATTTTATGTTGTTGCTTGATATGTCCTCATAGGTGTTGCTTTTTCATACTTCTGTGTAGATTGGATTTTTATGTATTTGTTACAAAACAGATGTTTCCCTGTATTTGTTAGAATTTGATGTGTGGTTATGCAAGTTGTGAAACACGAATTAGTAGGAACTTGGGATTTTCTATGTGGCATTTTGTTATATTTTATGTTGTTGCTTGATATGTGATCATAAGTACTAATTGTCTATGCTTAGGGTTGGATTAGACAATTATGTTTTTTGATAGTTGTGCAAAACAATTTTGTTTGTCCATTTTTTTTGTTTTTGTTATTAGCATCTATTTCCTGGGCATCCTTATATGTGGTCATATGGTAGGAAATTGTAGTGGGTTGCCATATTTTATGTTGTTGCTTGATATGTGGTCATGAGTGCTAGTTTTGTATGCTTAAATTTGGACTGAAAAACTAATGTGTTTGTCTATTTTTTTCCTTCTTAGGTCGTGCGATAAATATTTGGTGTGCAGAACATGTGCTTCCCAATATTGTTAGAATTTGATGTATGGTCAGACTTATTTAACAAATGAGATTGTTATGTGTTAAATAGGTGTGCTCTGATACATGTTTTGTGCATGTTTTGAGTTATCAGAGCTTGGATAGGTTAAGTCTTTGAAATTTTATATGTCAGCGAAATTGTAGTATGTTTTTTATTGCAAAACAGATGTTTCCCAGTATTTGTTACAATCTTATATGTAAGTTATGAAACACGAAGTAGTAGGAACCTTGGATTTTGTATGTTGCTTCGTATTAGACTGCTTATTACTAATTGTTTCAGTCAATGTGTAATTTTTTTTTATTGAAAGTCAGTTAGGTTCAACTCAAACACTATTTCTATGTTAAAATTATCTAACACCGTTGGCCAGCTGTGGTTTTATTGATTGAAAATAGCGTTGTTTAAGATCGATTTGTTTTGAAATTGGCTACTTATTTGAACACAAATGTGATTTTTGGATTTTTCCAGAGCATGTGTTTTTTGGTCGTGCAGGTAAGCACTTGCTAATATCATTTAGAATCTCATATGTGGTTGTGAATGATTGTTTTATATGCTATATATGAGTAACGTTCTTAACTGTTGGTTTTATGAGTGTTGTAATTAAAAAAAAGACGGTTGTTTTTTGTTATACATGTTGGTGTATTGTTGTATGCAACGAGTTTGGTGTGAGGTTTGGTGTATGGTCATGGGTGCTGATTCTGATCGATGTCTATAAGTTGTCGTCATACTTACTCATTTCATAAGTGATATTAGTTAAAAAGCGAAACCTAAATACTTGATCTTCAATGATCTAATGGGCTCTGAATAAGTTTTTTCTCGACAACATACCTTCTTGATTGTCTTTAGAATTTTTAAGCTTATTAATGAACAATATATATATAGGATAAAGATCAAATAATACCCACCCTGAATAAGTTTTTCTCGACAACATACCTTTTAAGTTTATTTGATCTTTATCCTATATATATATATATATATATATATATATATATATATATATATATATATATATATATATATATATATATATATATATATATATATATATATATATATGTGTGTGTGTGTGTGTGTGTGTTTGTGTTATCTCCGAACTTATATATATATATATATATATATATATATATATATATATGTGTGTGTGTGTGTGTGTGTGTGTGTGTGTGTGTGTGTGTGTGTGTATGTGTGTTTGATAATGTAGATAATAGTAATATTGTCCAATAGGATCAATATGTGATACAAAGTGAAAGTGAAATTGTACCAAGAGATGCATCATATGCGATCAATGTTGACTATGTCTTTGATGAATACACCGCATGCCTCGATGATTCTCGTTATCTCGAACTTAATGCCTATAAAGAACAAGTTGCCATTTATGAACAACGTGCTAAGTTTGAGCTAACTACCCCATGAAAGGTGAAATGGATGACCAAATGCGTATAATTATTAGAAAAGTAATTTTAGAAGAAGTGTTAAAACAAGAGTGAAACTCCTTACAAGAAAAGCTTTCTAAAATCATTAAGAAAAGCAAGAGCTTCAAGATAATGTTAAAGTGCTTAAACAAGAATTTAATGCTAAGGAATCAAAACTTTTGAATGACTTTTCTAATCTAAAAACTTTGAAAAACAAGCTTGAAAATAAGTTGTACGTACAAGGGAATACCATTCAGACTGCTCACATGATCACTAAGCATAGAGTTCTCAGCGATAAGCATAGCATTCCTCTAGTAAAGGAACCCAATCCTGAATATGGTAAAGTAGCTAGAGAAGCTCAGAAGGTAATATATGATGGTAATGAAATCCTTAAGCCTAGGCAGAAACCTAGTTGCGCTAAGTGCACTGAGGAAGATATGCATTTTGAAGAAGTCAATAGGGAGAAAATGGATAAGAAGCTAAAAGATCCTGAGTGTAAAAAGCAAAACATAACGTTCAAACCCCATGATTACACAAAAGAAAATTGGATCTCCACGAATGTGTTTAAGCCTCAAACTCAATTAACCCCTAACAAATTTTTGGAAGAAAGATATGGATAAGCAAAAGCAAGTGAACTTGTTGAAACAAATCCTCCCTTAGGAAAGTGCTGCAGACTCTGTGTATCCTCCTAATACACCAATGCACTTAGTTCCGAGAACTATTTCCACTAATAGCAAGACCTTAATCAAGATGTATGTTGTTTATCAATTATTCGTTGATTTTGAGAAGACATGTAAGAAGAGAATCACACCTATGTGGATAATGAAGGGGAAAGAGGTTTTGAGAAAACTAAAGAATGCTATTTAACTGAGGTCATGCTTTTCTTTAAACAATTAAAAGGTCAATTTGAGAGTCTTCAAAAGGGGATAAACTCATATATTAAAGAAATGGAAAAGAAATTTGATGCAATGGTTGTTGAAGTCAATGATTATGAACGGGAACTCAAATATAATGAAATTGAAAGGAAGAATTTGCATATCTTAAATGAGAACCTAATATTGAGTTGTGTGGCTCAAGATGTGTTTTATCTTGTTACTAAGCATTCTATTATCGCTTCTCAATTTCATGAATTAGCTGTTGCTTTGAAAGTTTCCCATGATCGTGTCATTGAGCTTGAAAACAAAAACTCGTAACTAAATGAGAAAATTGATCGGGATGATCACGATAATTTGGTAAAATATCTTTCTAAGCTAGAAGTTGAACATTTTGATTTGAAACTAAAATATCAACATCTCAAAGAAAATGTCAAAACCTCAAACATAAAGACATCCTCAAATGTTCCGAGTTTGATGCACTTTTGAAATAAACAAACGAACGAATCGATTCAAGCTCATCGTAACATGATCGAGAAAGTTGAAAGCCCAAATTTCACAATTAAAGGTTGAAAAGAACAATGTAACGGCTCCCAAATGCCTCCTCCTTTAGAGTCTCAAGTGTTCTCAAACTTTTCATCTTCAAAAGTTGGTTAATGTTTTACAAAAGGAAAATGAGAGTTTTCTAGAAGAAAATGAAAAGTTAAACGACACTTTAAAGAGTTATATGATTCAATGAAAGTCACTCGTGACAAGAACAACGAAAAATAACATCTTTACAAAAGGAAATTGAGAATCGAGAGCCTGTAAAAGGAAAATGCCACTTGTCTTTAATGAGAATGTTGCATCAAAGTCATCTGCAGACTCTAAATATCTTGTGACGGTTAAATACATTCCTCCTCATCTTAGAAATAACGAACTTGTGTTTCATAACTATTTCGCTCACCTTAAGGATAGTCTAGAATGTCTCCGTGAGATTGTAGAAGAGGATTTCATAAATAAGCCACTTGATAGTGAAATTAGGTTTGCTTGCATTCGAGCCAAACGATCTCGTGAGTGTTAGAATGTTTAAGAGCAACATGTCCTAAATCCTTATGTGAGAAAGATAAAGTCGTGATGCCTTGTTCTATGCCTAGTGCCAAGTATGCAACCCATTATATGCCCAGTGTTAAGAAAGTGAACTCTAAAGTGCCTTCAAGTAGTTCGGATCCCCGCACTTCTAGTTCAGAATGAAATGGTAGCCCAACCAACTAATGTTCCCATAATTCCCTTTACAAGAGTAATCAGTGACATAAAAGCAAGCGGTCAAAGCCTCCAGGCAATACAAAGCAAGATAGGACCTCGCAAGCTAAGAATGTGCAATGGAAGAAAGTAAAAGACCACCCTAGGAACATTAGGTTTGGGTTGAATAAATCGAATCATGTTGATTCTAGTATTAGCTATAAGCGTACTATAATTAATTCAAATTCTGCTACTATCTGCAAAACATGTAATGATGATTGCTCGGTTTCTGTTACTAATCATGTGTGTGGCATGAATGATTTGATTAATTCTGTTAAAAACCCAGTTAAAATCGTTAATGCCAACAATCATGTTAAGAAGGCTAGAAAGCAATGGTGGAAGAAGGTTAGAAAATATTGGAAACCCACAGGAAGAAAATTTAGTAATGTAGGTTATCAGTGGATACCTATTGGCCGCAAGCTTAGTCTTAATGAGTTGTGCCCTAAATTATCTAAGTCTATGCCCATTAGAAAATGGATGCCTACTGGTAGAACTATTCCTTTAAGAAGTGAACATACTTTGAATAGGTCAAATCACGGACACTAGCATCGCATCTATCCCCGATGATTTCATTGTGTCTACTCCGATGTGGTTGTTCCAATCATCGTTACTAACCAAATGGAACCCATTCTTGCATGGGGATCCCAATTATCGATTATCCATTCTTGTACGTGTTCAACTGCAGATTGTTCAAATCGTTATGTGATACCTGGACTCAGGTTGTTCCAAGCATATGACTGGAGATCGCTCGCGGCTCATGAACTTTGTGAGTAAATTCATCGGGAGTGTTAGATTCAGGAACGACAATTTTGGTGCAATTATGGGTTATGGAGACTATGTTGTTGGTGATAGTGTAATCTCCAGGGTATATTATGTAGAAGGTCTTGGTCATAATTTGTTTTCCGTTGGTCAATTCTGTGATTCTGATCTAGTTGTGGCTTTTAGAAAACATACTTGTTTCGTTAGAGAACTTGATGGTGTGGAACTTTTAAGAGGAACACGAGGTTCAAATCTATACACCATCTCTATCGAAGACATGATGAAGTCTTCTCCAATTTGCTTGTTATCAAAGGCTTCTAAAACAAAGTCGTGGCTATGGCACCGTCGTCTCAATCATTTGAATTTCGGCACCATAAATGATCTATCAAGAAAGGATCTCGTGAGAGGCTTGCCTAGACTAAAATATGAAAAGGATCACCTTTGTTCTGCATGCCAATTAGGAAAAAGCAAGAAATATGCCCCTAAACCAAAACCTGCAAACTCTGTTATGGAAGTTCTTCATACTCTTCATATGGATTTGTGTGGACCAATGAGAGTACAAACAATCAATGGAAAGAAATATGTGCTTGTTGTCATTGATGATTACTCTCGATTTACTTGGGTTAAGTTTCTGAGGACAAAGGATGAAACTCCAGACGTCATCATCAAACTTATCAAACAGCTGCAGGTTCGACTTAACAAGACTGTTAGAATCATTCGAACAGACAATGGAATTGAATTTGTTAACAAAGAACTAAGTCAGTTTTATGAAAGCATTGGAATCAGTCATCAAAGAAGTGTTCCACGTACTCCTCAACGAGCGGTGTAGTTGAAAGACGAAATCGGACTCTTGTAGAAGTCGCAAGAACTATGCTAATTTACTCAAAGGTTCCAATGTTTCTCCGGGTCAAGCCATTGCCACTGCTTGCTACACCCAAAATCGTTCTCTCATCCACACCACTTATGGTAAAACTCCATATGAACTCGTCCACAACAGAAAACCTGATCTCTCTTTCCTTCGTGTGTTCGGTGCTTTATGTTATCCAACAAATGATGGTCAAGATTTAGGTAAATTAAGAGCTAAATCAGACATAGGAGTTTTTGTAGGTTATGCACCAAACAGGAAAGGTTGTCGAATCTACAACAAAAGAACCCGGGATATCATAGAAACAATTCACGTCACGTTCGATGAGTTGTCTGGGCAAATGGCTCCAGAACAATCAAGTTCTGGACCCGCATCTCAACCTTCAATAATTAGTCCCATTAGTTCTTCCCTTGTACAAAACTCCTCACCAACAATTCCATATGTACCTCCTTCTGAAGAAGATTTGAAGAAATTTTTTGATCCAATATTTGATAAATATGATGAACCTATTGCTAATGATCAGTCCAATCCATCAACAGAGGCTGCTTCCAATCAAGTCAATGTGGACAACCCTTCAGTATCTATGTCATTGAGTCAAGAAGCTCATGCTGCAGATCACTCATTCTCATCATTAGATCCTCAATCATCGAGTGTACATCATGGAAATGTTTCTGGCACCTATGATGGAGATAACCCCTTTGCTACTCCCGAAGATGCTCCATTTGAGAACATATTTGCTCCTGAACCAACACCAGAACCATCATCATCAGGAGATCCAAACTCTGCTACTTCAGTTCCTCAACATCAACCACACGAATGCCTTAGAAAATGGACACATGATCATCCATTGGACAACATCATTGGAAACCCTTCTCGTCCAGTATCCACACGTAAACAACTTGCAACCGATGCCTTGTGGTGCTTCTTTAATTCCGTACTATCCAAGGTCGAACCAAAAGACGTTAAAAATGCCATGAATGAAGGCAGTTGGTTCAATGCCATGCAAGAAGAAATTCACAAGTTCGATCGACTAGATGTATGGGAATTAGTACCTGCTCCTGACTGTGCTATGATCATTGCTTTAAAGTGGATCTTCAAAGTAAAACTTGACGAGCATGGTGATGTGTTACAGAACAAAGCTCGATTAGTTGCAAAAGGATACCGTCAAGAGAAGGGTATTGACTTTGAAGAATCATTTGCTCCAGTTGCACGTATCGAGGCAATCAGAATCTTCCTGGCTAATGCTGCAAGTAAGAACATGGTAGTCTATCGATGGATGTAAAGACGGCTTTTCTTAACGGAGATCTTAAAGAAGTCGTATCGTCACCAACTCAAGGTTTTGTGAATCCGAGCATCCTACTCATGTCTATCGCTTGAAGAAGGCTCTTTATGGTTTGAAGCAAGCTCCAAGGGCATGGTATGATACGCTATCAAAGTTTCTTCTATCTCTTGGATTCAAGAAAGGAGCACTTGATCCGACATTGTTTACCGTAAAGTCGTGCAAACATTTTATTCACGCTCAAATCTATGTTGATGATATTATTTTGCCTCGACCGACCCCAATGAATGTGACCGTTTTCTAAGGATATGGGCTCCAAATTTCAAATTTCAATAATGGGACAAATGTCATTTTCTTGGGATTACAAATTTTACAAAGTCCCGAGGCATTTTTATCAATCAATCTAAATATGCAAATGAGATTTTAAAGAAATTTGGATTTGATTCTTGTGACCTTGTTGACATTCCCATGATAGAGCGTACAAAAGCGGATGAGGACCACTCGGGGTTCATGGTAGATCAAATGAAATATCGTAGTATGATTGGATCCTCGATGTACCTAATGACCGAGAGACACGATATTCATTCGCAGTATGCATGTGTTCTAGATACCGAGGCTAAGCCTACCAAAAGCACCTTGAAGTGGTTAAACGGGTCTTCGGTATCTCCAAGGAACCATCAATATGGGACTTTGGTACTCAAGGACACCGGTATGTCACTAACGACCTATGCGAGATGATGATCATGCGGGATGTCAAAATACACGCCAAAGCACGTCGGGAGGTGCTCGGTTTTGGGTGATAAGCTTGTGAGTCGGTCTTCAAAGAAACAAATGAGTACTTCTATATCCTCTACTGAGGTTGAATACATAGCCATGTCATCTTGTTGTGCTCAAATCCTATGGATGAGATCCCAATTATCGACTATGGCTTTGAATTCAATAAAATCCTCTCAGATTGTGATAACAAAGTGCCATTGCTCTCTCATGCAACAATGTTCAACATTCAAGAGCAAAGCATATCGACATTCGACATCATTTCATCGGGGAACAAGTGGAGAACGGTGTGGTGGAACTTTATTTTGTGAGGAATGAATACCGGTTAGCGTACATCTTCACCAAAGCTCTTCCTAGAGAACGTTTTGAGTTTATCCTCCCACGACTTGGTCTAAAGAGTCTACAACCGGAAACACTCAAACGCCTTCAAGAGGAAGACGAGGAGTAAAAGTTTTTCTTCATCCATCTCTTGTTAATATTTATTCAAAAGCAAATTACAAAATTACAAAACCAACAAAAGAAAGTAGAAAATATAAAACTTTCAAAATCCATAAAATTTGAAAACTCAAAAATTTCAAAAATATTGTCATTTTGTCATGTTTTTCTTGATTCGATAATATCTACGGTCTTTGTGTTGTCATTCAAAGAGTGACACGGGTCTTTAGATGTTGTTCGAATGTACATATTTAAAAAAAAAAAAAAAAAAAAAAAAAAAAAAATGGCTTATAATCATTTCATCTATAACCCGCTTTTAAAGAAAGAACATAGCCATGCTTTATCTTTTTTTTCAAATCCCATGCTCGATTATAAAATAAATGTTTGTCACCAAAAGGACAAATGTTTCCACAAATATTTTTCCTTCTATAAATTCTTCGAAAAATATTTGGTATCTAAAATGAAAACTAATAAAAATAACTCGGACTCAATTTTTAAAATCATCCGACTTGACAATTGTCAAAATCTTATCTCTCAATCAACAACTTATGTCATTGATTGAGGGGAGAATGATTTCATTTAAAATCAAAAGGTTATTTGTCATACAATTGGTTCAGATCAAGGTTTATGTCATGTTTTCAAAAGATATTCAAGCATGTTTAATCTTTGGAGTTTAAAGTCTCTAAGTTGATCGTTATCGGTTAAATGTTCTCATAAGCAAGTCACGATTCTCCTCAAAAGCTTTCAAAATCAATTTAAATCTACAGAGATCACAAATCTCAAATGATTTGAAAATTGTGATCGGGGGAGAATTTGTGATTTAAATTGGATTTAAACTGATAATTTGATAAATGGTTTTATAGTGATTTACAAGCTCTCCTCCCTTCATGTGCCAAACGATTTCATGTTTTTCATGCACATGTTAAGGGGGAGCATCTATATCAAACCATAAAGGATTGAAACATGATTGATTTTTCTCTAAGTGCAGGTTTTCCCTAATATGTGCAAAACACTTTCGAATCTCGATGCACATATTGAGGTGGAGCAACCTTTTGAAAAACCACATCCTTTCCCAAAAATATCTTTAACTAAGTATGAAAAATACTAATCTTGATCGGGAAGGTGATGCCGATATTTTTAGAAAATGATTATCAATGAATTGAATCCTTCCTCTTGCCTCCATGTGCCAAAAAAAGTTCAAATATATGATGCACATGTTGAGGGGGAGCTTTTTTTTTAATATCAAAAATAATTCAGGTACAAAATGCTTTGATAATATATCACAAGTATCTGAATTGATTTTCAAATGGTTTTCAATTAGTTCCAATGGCTGATGAATAATACCAAAAATACCAACCAAATTTACTTTATGTATGGTGATATAAGGATGGTTAGGTTAGGTATTCGTTCCCAAGATCCAGCCAGAACCGGAGGGATCTACCCAGGGACAATCCACTACATAGTGTAGAAGTCCTTAGGTATAATGAAAAAAGAAGAAAAGTGAGATATGGGAAGAGTGCGGACTGAGATAGAGCTAGAATTGGAATAAACCCAACAAGGTTCTAGTTATGAAGTCTTGGTAAGCACTGAAGGGGTTGAAGAATGAAAAAGAAATGAATGAGAAAAGGGTGAAAAGAAATAACCCTCCAATAATTCAACCTTATGGCAGAAACCGGGTTCAATACATATGCTACTAGTGGTTACTAAGGTAACACTGGTATTGAAGACAAGACGTCATGGACCCAGTGACGCGCTGCACTAATCTTCCCAAGCTACTCAAGTTCCTCTTAAAAGGGCTTGTTTCATTCTCACGGGAACCTACATAATCTATCGACTTTCTCTTAGAGATTGTTGATATTGAAGAAGGAGACCCTCCCTAGTCTCCGAGATAGGAACCAAATATGCACTATTGAGTCTAGAGCCAAGAGATCATCCACATTATCTTATTAGGACACTAAATTAATGAAGACTTCTTTGTTTCACACAATGTGGAAAGTAAGAATATATTAAGAGTCCCACGATTATCCTTGTGGTATTGCCGTAACATCCGAGTGATATGTAAAAGTATTCACGATGAAGATGGAAATCCTTCTAGAGCCAACATCAAACAAGCTCTAGGTGGGTGGCATGTGAGATCTATCCAATAGATCAACCATGTGACAACTGGATAGAAACAATGGGGCGATTCAATCTTGAATCAATCTTGGTCCAGGAAATGGATTAACGGATGCCTTTGAAAAACCGGTCGTTGTGCTCAAAAATTCTTTTCGATAGCACATCGACTGTGTATGAATGTTTCAAAATTAAAAGGTGTTTATGATTGATAATTGATTTACCATAAAACCTTCGTTGTATTGCAAAACCCTTTATATTAAGCAATACATGATTGTTTTTCAAATCATTTTTTATCAATCAGTGAATTTTAATTCATCGTTCACTCACTCCGTGTTGTCTTCTTTGAGACGTTCCGGTTTGAGAACGGCTAGAACATTGCGAAACCCGTCAAGGAGATTCTTGAATTATACCGATCACGTGCAATACTTGTATCGATCAACGGGAACCGTGGGCGTGTACTCAATTCAACGAAGTGATCAAAGACACTTTCGTGCGCTTTATTGCTAATCGCTTTATGCGGTACACCCGACGATTGTGCCGATCGTAATTGAGGAGTCAATCAACGACCGCATGCTCACACAATCACATTCACCATTAAAGAAATCATGATAAGTGCATATCTTCACGCCTCGATATTTTCAAACCATGCTTCGCTACGCCATCGAAATATTTCGAATCAACAAAAGCTTCTGAAACTCTGATCAGAAGATATCATGATCCAAAATGTGAGCATGTCGGTCCGAAAGTCACAACTTCACATAAAGGCAACACCATAGAGGATGAGTCAGAGATAAATATTGGCTGATGATCTCAAAGCTGGCTCAATCTAATCATCCCGTGGATCACTCAAAGACCTCCACTTAAGATATAAAAAACATGCGGAATATGAAGAATCAAAGACTACGATCTACAGAGCAAAGAGCTTAATCAGGAATCCAAGAACAATCAATATGTAATATCTGTTTGTATTTAATGTAAATTGAGGTGACCTCCCTTAGGGGGAGATTGTTAGGATTTAGTAAATCCGCTAGTTAAAGTGTCGGTCACCTCAAGTATATGTATTCGTTAGAAAGCTCGTAGTCGTAGTCAAGTTATGGTACTAAGTAGTTTGTTTAGTAACACCGTGGAGGACGGACGGGTCTTTACCCACTGTATGCACGATCCCCACCCGTGGGTGGCGTTTATGTAAGATACTATAAATACCCTCTACCTCCCAAGGTGAGGTTGGAGCTATAATAATACTTTTACTTTCTCTCACTAAGTTCCCAAACCTCTAAATTTTCTCTCTCTAAAAACATCAAGTTATACGCCCCACTTGATCATGGTTTGATGTGTTTGTGAAATCCAATATGTTACAAAGTTGACACTTCTCTACCTCCACCCTCAAACATTGTTGAGCCACCAATTAATGAGCCTCCACCAATTCCTCCTTTATTTGAGGATCCTCAACCCACTTCGCTTGAACCTCCGCTTCAAGAAGCTCAAAACCATGACAAGGATTGCTATCGTTGTCAACATGTTGAAAGGTTGATACATGAACTATGTGATGAGCAACGTTTCATGTTTTATCACCTCCTCGAACGTTTCGAAGAGGTCAACAAACCCAAACAACCATGAGCCTCAAAATGGTGTCCTAGCCTCAAGCTCAACTTAGAAAGTTTAGGAATCCCATTTTATGTTTGATCATCCTTAAGAACGTAGTTGCCTCTTGAGCTTAGATTCATCATTAGCATTAAGTAGAAAATGTATTACATAGCTTGATCATTCTCTTAGTTTTAAGAGATTTGTTGATTATCTCTTTGTTTTATTGAATGATAACCTACTTGCCATATCTATTTGAGTATATGTTTATTGTTTGTATACATATCTCATTTTCATATTCAGCGTTGTTTGGTATAACACCTTTGCTGAATCATTTGTCACCAGACAGACGGATCCCTGGAAAATGCCTAGATGGATCCCTCCATGTAGGGAACCGTGGGATCCGTGGTACAGAAGAAGAAAATTCTACTAACTTGAGTCTTATTTGCAGGAAATTATGCACTATACTCTTGTTTTCTAACCTTTATTTTGTAGATTTTCAAAATACACATGAAGATTTTGACACCATAAAGCTAGGGGAGCTTTGTGTCAAACCATATTGCAAAACCACTTGCAACATAATCCTTATTTGGATTATACTTCATGACACCCCATTGCAACGTTGCAATCTTCAACGGGGAGCATTTTCGTCACAAGGACGAACCATTTGCAAACATAATTGCAATACATTAGCTTACTTATTTTATGTACTTGACGCCTTCACAAAGGGATGGACTCGTCAAGGGGGAGTTAAGACGAGAACCATTCCCGTCACTTACTCACTTTACATCTTTTCTTTTTACATGTTTTTCTTAAAATTTTGTGTTAGTTTCTTTTCGACGCTCTTTTTGTTTCGACAAAAAGGAGGAGAAGAGAGTAAAAAAAAAAAACCTTCAATTCAAACTTTTACGAATATTAGTTTTTTCCTTAAAATTATTTTATGTTTTGTCATCAACAAAAGGGGGAGATTGTTAATACAAATAAGCTGTAAAAACGTTTATTTATTTTACGATCTTCTAATGTTTTGTCGATAACAAACGTAAAATCATTTTAACGAAACGAATAAAATACGTAAATAGTTTGAGCCAATAATTTTCTAACACACTTACGTTTTCACATAAAACACTAAAACAAGTATAAGTGATTTTATAATTTAGTAATATATATGTACAACAACTAGTGTTTACATATTGGGCAAAATATATACACAACTAGTATATATTATATAAATGGGTAAAAACTACAACCCATGGAAAATATCCATAAATCATGGTATTGACCCATACCCATTTGACTAGGTGATGAGTATCTAAATACTCATCATTTTTGTACTATATAAACCGCAAAATCATCTCGAAAACACTCGAAACACATCAAAATGATCAAAATATCACAAACAAGTGTTTTATGTGTTTTAAATGCAAAATATCAAAATCGGATGAAAACATATCAAATTTGCAAAATTGCGTTTTAGTCCCCAAGTTTCAAAAGTTGTCAAAAGCAGTCTACGAGTCAAAATTTCAAAGAAAAGTCACCAAAGGTCCTTTTAAAATCAAAAGTTGTCAAATTTAGTCCTTTGGTGAAAATATCAAAAGTTTGAGAAAATTACAAGTTTAGTCCTTCAACTTTGAAAATTGGCGAATGGCCCCGGAAAATTGCAAAATGGCAAGTTTGGCCCTTATACTTTTGAGAGTGTCACTTTTGGTCCCTTGAAACAAGTTTGATGAATTGGCAGCTTAGGCCCCTCAAATTTCAGAAATTACACCAAGGTCCTTGTCAATTAAACCCTTGTCAAACCCATTTGGCCTAGTCAATGAATTTTGGACCCTGTCAATTTGCATTGTGAACCCCCCCTATTATTAACCCTGCCTGGTCAAACTCTTGGTCAAAATAAGCCCACCCGCCAAAAAAGTCTTACCTTCTTCCCTGCTTCAACACTGCTACACATCTCCAAGCCATCCCCCCTCCATCACCTTATCTCCTCCTCGTCCCCCCACCTCAACACAAATCCAAGAAACATTTAATGATCCTTCAACCTCATTCACTCAACCATAGCCACCTGTCAAATTCCACTTTTGGCGCCAAAATGATCAAACGGCCATTATCAACTTAAAGCATCCAATGGCTGTTATTATTGGTGGGATTATCTCAGAGATAAGAGAGAAAACAAGTTGGGTATAAAAGGAAGCAAGAGGAGAAGAGTAGGGCAGTTAGTTAGTTTTATTATTTTTCCTTAAATGTCGTTTTCTTTAATAAATGTTGTAGTTTAATCCAAATGTTATAATTTCAGTTTCCTTGTATCACATTTAAGTTAAAGAACCATTGTATTAAGCTTTTGAGTATTAATCTAAGTTTTCTTATAAAATATCAAGTTTATGGTTTATTGTCTAATTTGCGCTTCAAAACTTTATGTTCAATCTTCTCATAAGCTCATGTTGTAGTCAAATAAGCTCATTTAAGCTTATTAGACCCTTTAGTATGCCTTTGGAATCGAGTTTAAGAAAATTTGAATGTTGGTCAATAAAAGTCAACTCTTAGACTCATATTGGAATTGGAATGGTTCTTGGTGTTGCGGTGATGATCATGGGTTAGATTTGGTAGGTTAGAGTAGGATTTGGAGTTTGTTTTAACTGCGCATCGGTTGGACAATTGTGAGTAACTTTCTCATTTTTTCATTTTCAAGTCAAAATTGCACTTATGCTTATCATGTATCGTGGTCACAACTTGTTTCGGTGTGTTTACATGGTTGTCATATGGTTATTAGAACTTAGTTTGATCCTTAAATCTTGTTTGTTCGTGATTTGTCCACTTTTATTGCATAGCGATTAGTTTAAAGAGGTGTTTGGTTTCTTTGCACAAACTATGCTAGAGGATAGAGTAATGGTTAGGACTTATTGCTTTAAGCTTGGTTAACTCAAATGACCTCTTATCTCATCTTCAAATTGAGTGCGCAACTCATAAAAGTCAAAATCTCTCTTATCTCCATACAGTTCCTTTGTTGGAGTTTTAGCAAAGCCAAATCTTGTTTTGAGTTTAAATTTCATAAACCTTGCTTTTGTTAACTTCATTCCACCTTAATACATCATTATCAACCCACAAATCATGATCAAAGTTGGAGATAGTCAACTTTTGGTTTTGATCAAAAGTCAAATGGTGCAATTTCGGTTTTAAGCGAATAGGAAGATTTTCATGAGCTCTCTTACGAATCATTTTCACTTTGAATCTTGTGGTTTTAGAAACTCCTCTTGGTCTATTTTCTTGTTGTTATTTTTGTACAATTTTGTAAATTTCCTATAAGCCTCTAATAAGCTGTCAAAATGGCTTAATTGCCTGTTCAAGAACTCAGTGAGATCTTGAGTTTTCTCGAGAATTGCAGAGCTTGTTTCAGGCTCACCTTGGCTCACCTAGGCCTGATCCTTGGGATTATTGATAGTCACCCAGGTCTTGTACAATTCCCCGCTTATTGTTTCAGGTTTCTAGCTTTATTGATTGCTTATTTTCCCATGCAAGTAGCCCCCTTTCATCTGTTTTAGCTTATTGGTTTAGAACATCAAATCATATCAGAGTGCTAATCAGAGGTTTTAACTTGTTGTTTTTTTTGTTCCATTCTAGTCCTTTTAGCTTATTATAGCTTCCTTATCAGTTTGGTAGCTTTTGGACTCCATTTGGCTTATTAAAGTGCTTATTTATAAGCACTAGCTACATCAGTTTCAATATCTTGCACACAAGCCCTGGTTTTTCTATTTTTCCCAGCTTCCTAATATCATTTTAGATTTTTCCTGCAATTTTCAGATTTTTCCAAGTTCATTTGCTATTTTTCTTAATTTAAACTAGTTTTTAAGTACTTTTAAATAGCATTTAATACAAAAAATTGAGAAAAGCTTCAAAAAAATAATTTTTCAATTTTCTTAAGTTTAGATAAATGTTAGAAGCCTAAAAGTATTTTTCCATATTTTCTTAGTTAAATTTGTATTTTAAATAATTTAATTAGTTTTAAATAGTTTTTAATTAATAATAAATATATAAAAGTCTAAAAAATATATTTTCTGTTTTAAAATTAGTTTTATCATATTTTAGATTTTTCTAAGTCTTAATTTTATTTTTCTAGTCTTATTTCATATTTTCTTTTATTTTAGAGTATTATTAAATAGTTTAAATTAGTTTTTAATTAATTACAATTAGATAATTAGTTGTAAAAATAATTTTCTTTTTCTATAAATTTTCTTTTATCATTAGGTTTGTAAAAATGTATTTTTCATATTTTTAGGACTTTTATTTCTTAAAATTCACTTTTTATTTTGTACGTTTACGTTATTTTTATTTAAACGTAAGTTTTAAGTTTTTAGTTTTAAACGTTCATCACTTTAAATATAGTGATAGCGTTCATTTAATATCTTTTATCTTTTTAATTTTCTTAATTTGCATTTAAGTCGCTTTATTTTATAACCTTTTTCAGTAGTATAATTATCCTGTCCTAATCCTTTCTCGATCGTATCATTAGTGATCATTCCATCGTCGATCAAGTGTTTAACACACCATTGAGTCTCCGTGGGACATAACGACCGAGAATTCATTGTATTCTCGATCTACATTGCATTTGTGTTTTAAGCGGTTTAAGTCTTTTAGACTTGACGGTTTATAGAGATCAAAATTTTAGGCCATTCTTGCGGGAGAGCTTTAGCGTGTGTTTAGCCATTTCAGACCCATTCTTGCACATACCCCATCTTTTGTAAAAGTTTTTGTAAAGTTTTCAAAATCCCAAAGTTCATTAACACTTTTCCTAAAGTGTTAAAAGCGCCAAAATATTTTCCTTCTTTGTTTTTATAGCATGTTTTCAAAATCCAAAAATATCCATCTTTACCCTCTCACATCTTTTGATTCTTCATTTCTTTTACCCTCTATCCATTTGATTCTTTCTATGTCTCATCCTCACCAATTTGGTTGTGAATGGTGTGGGGACCTCAAAATGGTGGAAATTGCCCGGTTGTGGCATTGTGAATCAGGAAGCGGGTTTGTCTATGACCAAAATCCCTACAATGAAACAACTAATTTCCTCAACCAACCCCGCACTATGAGATGGAGACATATTCTTGTAATCTTGTGGAGGTCCTCACCCGAGTTTTGAGTGTCAAGCAGGGAACACGCTTGTCTATGAGCATAATCCTTGTAACAATTATGACTACTCTTATCATGACCAACCTCCACAAGTACCAAACAATTCAAACACAACCTCTGCAAATTCCTCAAGAACTTCTCGAAAATTGTCTAGATATACTCAAAGATTTGAAAGAATTAGTTAAAGAAGAGTCTCGTCGAAAAGCGTATCTTTGAAGAACAAGCGACTAGAGTAAGTTCCCAATATTGGAAACCTCTGTATACGATTATGATGACGGCGGCGATGATGATTTTGATGAGGAATCTCACGACTCCGAGTGGCAATCCCACTCCCGTTGAAGAAGGAAAGAGTATGGGAGAATTGTTGGCGAGGAGAATATGAAGAGCATAAGAGCTATATATGTTTCGATAAAGTCGATGCTCGGTGGCAATCCCTCCCGTTTGAGCCTTTCATTTCCGACTCTTCCCTTCACTCACGCCGGTTGAGAAGTGAATTCCTTTGGAAGAGGTCGAGGATCCTATTTCTTTGAAATTTTTGATCCCAAAGACTCTCTCACTATGGGGACAAGCATCTAGCACTATTCGGAAGCGGAATCGTCTAATGTTGAGAACCTTATCCCGATCCCAAGTGAGTCCGAGGAATTCTTGATAATGAGTGTGATGTGTCTTTCTTCTTACAAATGATCTTGTTGAGACTTTCTCGATTTTGGCGGTGATTATAGTGATGCCGATTCTTTATATTCTAAAGACATAGAATTTATTGATGCATTACTTCCACATTCCGAGATCGTCAACTTAGAAGAGGATGTTGACCATGTTGTTTCCTGACAGCAGATTAATCGACTATCACTAATCCCTTATTCGATTCGATTCGAATTTACTCTAAATTCGATTAATCCAATCTTTGATAGTGATGAGTCGACACGGAGACTATAATGGACGAGGTGCATATTTATAGCCCACAGTACCGCATGTCCCACCCAGTATATTCTTCATGAGGAGTTCGCCGGTGAACTCACTCATATCATATCTCCATTGGAGTATGATTGCGTGGATGGCAAAAATCATGATCGGGAGAGAATCTCAATTTGCATAGTTATGACAAATCTTCCCACCCTCCCAACCGAGATGCCTTCCAACCCAAAGAGCTCAACCAATAAAATCCAAATAAGTGCAAGCGCACTTAATCCCGAGGAAGAAGATCTAGTCATGATTGTTATCATGATTTTCCTTCTTTCTTCACCTACTCGGTGACTTCTCTCTTCACTCGTTCGGGAGTGAGGACACTATCTTTGACCCCGACATTTTATTTATCATTTTGAGCGGTTCTCTCTATATCTCGTCGGTGTGGAACTTTCACGTGCTTCAATGTTTATCCAAACATCTTGAATGAAAGTCCGATGGAGATTGTTTCTTCCACTCGGTTTCCCCATGAACCATTGAATTCGGAAATTCGAGTCAAGCTAGCGACTCGGTAATCAAAAACGATGGTGAACATGGGTTTTCACCGTGTGTACCACCTAAGTGTGGGGAGTTACCCACATGTTATATATATATATTATCTAAAAAAAAACAAAAAAATATATATCTTTATAAATAATGGCGTAATATTTCCCTTTTACGTTCTTTGTTTGACATAACCGCGGTACTTTGAATATTGAGGGCAATATTCATTTCTAAGTGTGGGGAATTCTCACGAATTTTATCATATAATTATACCAATTCCCCGTTTTGGCCAAAATTTTTTTTTGGAGTAAGTGCTTTACACTTACTCATTTGGTTATCGATCCGCCATGTTTGATAAACTAAAGGATTGGCTAATCCAGAGCAAGCGGCTCTTGGTAAAGATATATCAAACCGTTTATATGGCTTGCAATTTGCCCAAAATTGTATGGTTCTCAACTCACCATATCCTAAAAGTGAAGAGTTGGCTAGCCCGCAAGGTTATGGCTTGTGGTAAAGGCGATGGAAAATCCATAATTGGTATTCAGCTCACCAAAGATAATATTGATAATTTATCTAAGAGTTGGCTAGTCCGAAGGTGCGCACGGTAAAGACTAATCAAATCCGTTTACGACTTATGATTTGCTCAAAATCATTTGGTTATCGATGTACCAAGGTTCTTACTTGAGCTGAAACATTTGGCTACTCGAAGTGATGGCTTTTGGTAAAGAGTTTTCAAATCCATTAAGTTTTCTCAAATCATTGCTAGGGACTAGCAATATCTCGATGTGGGGATTGATGAGTATCTAAATACTCATCATTTTTGTACTATATAAACTGCAAAATCATCTGAAAACACTCAGAAACACATCAAAATGATCAAAATATCACAAACAAGTGTTTTATGTGTTTTAAATGCAAAAATATCAAAATCAGATGAAAAACATATCAAATTTGCAAAAATTGCAGTTTTAGTCCCCCAAGTTTCAAAAGTTGTCAAAAACAGTCTCTGAGTCAAAATTTCAAAAGAAAAGTCACCAAAGGTCCTTTTAAAATCAAAAGTTGTCAAATTTAGTCCTTTGGTGAAAAATATCAAAATTTTGAGAAAATTACAAGTTTAGTCCTTCAACTTTGAAAAATTGGCAGAATTGGCCCCTGGAAAATTGCAAAATGGCAAGTTTGGCCCTTATACTTTTTGAGAGTGTCACTTTTGGTCCCTTGAAACAAGTTTGATGAATTGGCAGCTTAGGCCCCTCAAATTTCAGAAATTACACCAAGGTCCTTGTCAATTAAACCCTTGTCAAACCCATTTGGCCTAGTCAATGAATTTTGGACCCTGTCAATTTGCATTGTGAACCCCCCCTATTATTAACCCTGCCTGGTCAAACTCTTGGTCAAAATAAGCCCACCCGCCAAAAAAGTCTTACCTTCTTCCCTGCTTCAACACTGCTACACATCTCCTAGCCATCCCCCCTCCATCACCTTATCTCCTCCTTGTCCCCCCACCTCAACACAAATCCAAGAAACATTTAATGATCCTTCAACCTCATTCACTCAACCATAGCCACCTGTCAAATTCCACTTTTGGCGCCAAAATGATCAAACGGCCATTATCAACTTAAAGCATCCAATGGCTGTTATTATTGGTGGGATTATCTCAGAGAAGTTCTTATCTCTGAGATAATCCCACCAATAATCCCACCAATAATAACACTTTTTTGGTAAGACTTTTTTGGCGGGTGGGCTTATTTTGACCAAGAGTTTGACCAGGCAGGGTTAATAATAGGGGGGGTTCACAATGCAAATTGACAGGGTCCAAAATTCATTGACTAGGCCAAATGGGTTTGACAAGGGTTTAATTGACAAGGACCTTGGTGTAATTTCTGAAATTTGAGGGGCCTAAGCTGCCAATTCATCAAACTTGTTTCAAGGGACCAAAAGTGACACTCTCAAAAAGTATAAGGGCCAAACTTGCCATTTTGCAATTTTCCAGGGGCCAATTCTGCCAATTTTTCAAAGTTGAAGGACTAAACTTGTAATTTTCTCAAACTTTTGATATTTTTCACCAAAGGACTAAATTTGACAACTTTTTATTTTAAAAGGACCTTTGGTGACTTTTCTTTTGAAATTTTGACTCGAGACTGTTTTTGACAACTTTTGAAACTTGGGGACTAAAGCGCAATTTTTCAAATTTGATATGTTTTCATCGATTTTGATATTTTGCATTTAAAACACATAAAACACTTGTTTGTGATATTTTGATCATTTGATGTGTTTCGAGTGTTTTCGAGATGATTTTGCAGGTTTATATAGTACAAAAATGATGAGTATTTAGATACTCATCAATCCCCACATCGAGATATTGCTAGTCCTAGCAATGATTTGAAAAACTTAATGGATTTGAAAACTCTTTACCAAAAGCCATCACTACGGAGTAGCCAAATGTTTCAGTTCAAGTAAGAACCTTGGTACATCGATAACCAAATGATTTTGAGCAAATCATAAGTCAGTAAACGGATTTGATTAGTCTTTACGAAGCCGTACCATACGGACTAGCCAACTCTTAGATAAATTATCAATATTATCTTTGGTGAGTGAATACCAATTATGGATTTTCCATTGCCTTTACCACAAGCCATAACCTTGCGGGCTAGCCAACTCTTCACTTTTTAGGATATGGTAAGTTGAGAACCATACAATTTTGGGCAAATTGCAAGCCATATAAGCGGATTTGATATATCTTTACCAAGAGCCGTTTGCTCTGGATTAGCCAATCCTTTAGTTTATCAAACATGGCGGATCGATAACCAAATGAGTAAGTGTAAAACACTTACTCCAAAAAAATTTTGGCCAAAGCAGGGGAATTGGTATAATTATATGATAAAATTGTGAGAATTCCCCCACTTAGAAATGAATATTGCCCTCAATATTCAAAGTAAGCAGTTATGCGAAACAAAGAACGAAAAGGGAAATATTACGGCCATTATTTATAAAGATATATTTTTTTTTTTTTTTTTTTTTTAGATAATATATATATATATAACATGTGGGGTAACTCCCCACACTTAGGTGGTACACACGGTGAAAACCCATGTTCACTCATCGTTTTTGATTCCGAGTCGCTAGCTTGACTCGACCCCGAATTCAATGGTTCATGGGGAAACTGAGTGGAAGAAACAATCTCCATCGGACTTTCATTCAAGATGTTTGGATAAACATTGAAGCACGTGAAAGTTCCACACCGACGAGATATAGAGAGAACCGGCTCAAAAATGATAAATAAAAATGTCGGGGTCAAAGATAGTGTCCTCACTCCCGAACGAGTGAAGAAGAGAGGAAGTCACCGAGTAGGTGAAGAAAAGAAGGAAAATCATGATAACAATCATGACTAGATCTTCTTCCTCGGGATTAAGTGCAGTTGCACTTATTTGGATTTTATTGGTTGAGCTCTTTGGGTTGGAAGGCATCTCGGTTGGGAGGGTGGGAAGATTTGTCATAACTATGCAAATTGAGATTCTCTCCCGATCATGATTTTGCCATCCACGCAATCATACTCCAAATGAGATATGATATGAGTGAGTTCACCGCGAACTCCTCATGAAGAATATACGGTGGGACATGTGCGGTGCCGTGGGCTATAAATATGCACCTCGTCCATTATAGTCTCGTGTCGACTCATCACTATCAAAGATTGGATTAAGCGAATTTAGAGTAAATTCGAATCGAATTCGAATAAGGGATTAGTGATAGTCGTATTAACTGTTGTGGAAACAACATGGTCAACATCTCTTCTAAGTTGACGATCTCGGAATGTGAAGTAATGCATCAATAAATTCTATGTCTTTAGAATATAAAGAATCGGCATCACTATAATCACCGTCAAAATCGAGAAAGTCTCAACAAGATCATTTGTAAGAAGACACATCACACTCATTATCAAGAAATTCCCTCAGACTCACTTGGGATCGGGATAAGGTTCTCAACATTAGACGATTCCGTTTCGAATAGTCTTGAGATGCTTGTCCCCATAGTGAGAGAGTCTGGGATCAAAAATTTCAAAGAAATAGGATCCTCGACCTCTTCCAAAGGAATTCACTTCTCTCAACCGGCGTGAGTGAAGGGAAGAGTCGGAAATGAAAGGCTCAAACGGGTGGGATTGCCACTCGGAGCATCGACTTTATCGAAAACATATATAGCTCTTATGCTCTTCATATTCTCCTCTCGCCAACAATTCTCCCATACTCTTTCCTTCTTCAGCGGGAGTGGGATTGCCACTGGAGTCGAGATTCCTCATCAAAATCATCATCGTCGTCGTCATCATAATCGCATACGAGAGGTTTCCAATATTGGGAACTTACTCTAGTCGCTTGTTCTTGACACGCTTTCCGACGAGACTCTTCTTTAACTAATTCTTTCAAATCTTTGAGTATATCTAGACAATTTTCGAAGTTCTTGAGGAATTTGCGAGAGGTTGTGTTTGAATTGTTTGGTCTTGTGGAGGTTGGTCATGATAAGAGTAGTCATAATTGTTACAAGGATTATGCTCATGACAAGCGTGTTCCCTGCTTGACACTCAAAACTCGGGTGAGGACCTCCACAAGATTACAAGAATATGTCTCCATCTCATAGTGCGGGGTTGGTTGAGGAAATTAGTTGTTTCATTGTAGGATTTTGGTCATAGACAAACCCGCTTCCGGATTCACAATGCCACAACCGGGCAATTTCCACCATTTGAGGTCCCCACACCATTCACAACCAAATTGGTGAGGATGAGACATAGAAAGAATCAAATGGATAGAGGGTAAAAGAAATGAAGAATCAAAAGATGTGAGAGGGTAAAGATGGATATTTTGGATTTTGAAAACATGCTATAAAACAAAGAAGGAAAATATTTTGGCGCTTTTAACACTTTAGGAAAAGTGTTAATGAACTTTGGGATTTTTGAAAACTTTACAAAAACTTTTACAAAAGATGGGGTATGTGCAAGAATGGGTCGAAAATGGCTAAACACACGCTAAAGCCTCCAAGGCAATGGCCTAAAATTTTGATCTGTGCTAAACCGTCAAGTCTAAAAGACTTAAAACTGCTTAAAACACAAATGCAATGAAGATCAGAGAATACAATGAATTCCCGGGTCGTTATGTCCCACGGAGACTCAATGGTGTGTTAAACACTTGATCAGACGATGGAATGATCACTAATGATAGCGATCAGAAAGGATTAGGACAGGATAATTATACTACTGAAAAAGGTTATAAAATAAAGCGACTTAAATGCAAATTAAGAAAATTAAAAAGATAAAAGATATTATATGAACGCTATCACTATATTTAAAGTGATGAACGTTTAAAACTAAAAACTTAAAACTTACGTTTAAATAAAAATAACGTAAACGTACAAAATAAAAAGTGAATTTTAAGAAATAAAAGTCCTAAAAATATGAAAAATACATTTTTACAAACCTAATGATAAAAGAAAATTTATAGAAAAAGAAAATTATTTTTACAACTAATTATCTAATTGTAATTAATTAAAAACTAATTTAAACTATTTAATAATACTCTAAAATAAAAGAAAATATGAAATAAGACTAGAAAATAAAATTAAGACTTAGAAAATCTAAAATATGATAAAACTAATTTTAAAACAGAAAATATATTTTTAGACTTTTATATATTTATTATTAATTAAAACTATTTAAAACTAATTAAATTATTTAAAATACAAATTTAACTAAGAAAAATATGGAAAAATACTTTTAGGCTTCTAACATTTATCTAAACTTAAGAAAATTGAAAATTATTTTTTGAAGCTTTTCTCAATTTTTGTATTAAATGCTATTTAAAAGTACTTAAAACTAGTTTAAATTAAGAAAATAGCAAATGAACTTGGAAAAATCTGAAAATTGCAGGAAAATCTAAAATGATATTAGGAAGCTGGGAAAATAGAAAACCAGGGCTTGTGTGCAAGATATTGAAACTGATGTAGCTAGTGCTTATAAATAAGCACTTTAATAAGCCAAATGGAGTCCAAAAGCTACCAAACTGATAAGGAAGCTATAATAAGCTAAAAGGACTAGAATGGAACAAAAAAACAACAAGTTAAAACCTCTGATTAGCACTCTGCAATGATTTGATGTTCTAAACCAATAAGCTAAAACAGATGAAAGGGTGGCTACTTGCATGGGGAAAATAAGCAATCAATAAAGCTAGAAACCGGAAACAATAAGCTGGGAATTGTACAAGACCTGGGTGACTATCAATAATCCCAAGGATCGAGCCTAGGTGAGCCAAGGTGAGCTGAAACAAGCTCGCAACTCCACGAGAAAACTCAAGATCTGTGAGTTCTTGACAGGCAATTAAGCCATTTTGACAGCTTATTAGAGGCTTATAGGAAATTTACAAAATTGTACAAAATAACAACAAGAAAATAGACCAAGAGGAGTTTCTAAAACCACAAGATTCAGTGAAAATGATTCGTAGAGAGCTCATGAAAATCTTCCTATTCGCTTAAAGCGAAATTGCACCATTCGACTTTTTGATCAAAACCGAAAAGTTGACTATCTCCAACTTTGATCATGATTTGTGGGTTGATAATGATGTATTAAGGTGGAATGAAGTTAACAAAAGCAAGGTTTATGAAATTTAAACTCAAAACAAGATTTGGCTTTAAAACTCCAACAAAGGAACTGTTATGGAGATAAGAGAGATTTTGACTTTTATGAGTTGCAGACTCAATTTGAAGACAGATAAGAGGTCATTTGAGTTAACCAAGCTTAAAGCAATAAGTCCTAACCATTACTCTATCCTCTAGCATAGTTTGCAAAGAAACCAAACACCTCTTTAAACTAATCGCTATGCAATAAAAGTGGACAAATCACGAACAAACAAGATTTAAGGATCAAACTAAGTTCTAATAACCATATGACAACCATGTAAACACATCGAAACAAGTTGTGACCACGATACATGATAAGCATAAGTCGCAATTTTGACTTGAAAATGAAAAAATGAGAAAGTTACTCACAATTGTCCAAGCGATGCGCAGTTAAAACAAACTCCAAATCTACTCTAACCTACCAAATCTAACCCATGATCATCACCGCAACACCAAAGAACCATTCCAATTCCAATATGAGTCTAAGAGTTGACTTTATTGACCAACATTCAAATTTGCTTAAAGCGATTCCAAAGGCATACAAAGGGTCTAATAAGCTTAAATGAGCTTATTTGACTACAACATGAGCTTATGAGAAGATTGAACATAAAGTTTTGAAACTGCAAATTAGACAATAAACCATAAACTTGATATTTTATAAGAAAACTTAGATTAATACTCAAAAGCTTAATACAATGGTTCTTTAACTTAAATGTGATACAAGGAAACTGAAATTATAACATTTGGATTAAACTACAACATTTATTAAAGAAAACGACATTTAAGGAAAAATAATAAAACTAACTAACTGCCCTACTCTTCTCCTCTTGCTTCCTTTTATACCCAACTTGTTTTCTCTTATCTCGAGATAATCCCACCAATAATACGACCATTGGATGCTTTAAGTTGATAATGGCCGTTTGATCATTTTGGCGCCAAAAGTGGAATTTGACAGGTGGCTATGGTTGAGTGAATGAGGTTGAAGGATCATTAAATGTTTCTTGGATTTGTGTTGAGGTTGGGGGACAAGGAGGAGATAAGGTGATGGAGGGGGGATGGCTGGAGATGTGTAGGTGTGTTGAAGCAGGGAAGAAGGTAAGACTTTTTTGGCGGGTGGGCTTATTTTGACCAAGAGTTTGACCAGGCAGGGTTAATAATAGGGGGGGTTCACAATGCAAATTGACAGGGTCCAAAATTCATTGACTAGGCCAAATGGGTTTGACAAGGGTTTAATTGACAAAGACCTTGGTGTAATTTTCGAAATTTGAGGGCCTAAGTCGCTAATTCATCAAACTTGTTTCAAGGACCAAAGTGACACTCTCAAAAGTATAAGGCCAAACTTGCCATTTTGCGTTTTCAGGCCAATTTCGCTAATTTTCAAAGTTGAAGGACTAAACTTGTAATTTTCTCAAACTTTTGATATTTTCACCAAAGGACTAAATTTGACAACTTTTGATTTTAAAAGGACCTTTGGTGACTTTTCTTTGAAATTTTGACTCGAGACTGCTTTTTGACAACTTTTGAAACTGGGGACTAAAACGCAATTTTTGCAAATTTGATATGTTTTTCATCCGATTTTGATATTTTGCATTTAAACACATAAAACACTTGTTTGTGATATTTTGATCATTTTGATGTGTTTCTGAGTGTTTTCAGATGATTTTGCAGTTTATATAGTACAAAAATGATGAGTATTTAGATACTCATCACTAGGTACATTGCACTCATGAGATACATTGTACCTAATAAAAACCCATGGATCAACCCATAACCCATGACCCATAACCAAAATACCCATGGGCAAAAAGGAGCATCCCACGGATCCCTAGGATTACACTAGACGGATCCCTTGTGGGAGGGATCCGTGGGACCGGGGAACAGTAAGCATTTATCCTCTATAAATAGTGAGCCATTTCTTTCCTTTGGCTTGTCACTCTCACACATACTTTCCCCAAGTATTGTAACTCTCTAACCACTGATCCTAAGGGATCTTTCTATGTAGTTTGTCTTTTGTTTTTGTGTGATTCTTTAGGTTCCTCTTAAAGGCGAGATCACCACTTCTTGAAGTCGAGCAAGCTCAAGTCCATGAGTTGCCATGCTTCGTCATCATCAAGACAACTGAGGTTCTCTTGTTGATAGTTCTTTCTTCCCCCGTAGATGTATTGTGTTGAAGGCATTAGTGAAGGATGCTGAAAGAGTCAAGACGAAAGCATTAGTTAAAGGTGCTTAACGTCCATGTCAAAAGCATTAGTGAAGAATGCTAAAGGTGTCAAGACGAAGGCATTAGTGAAAAGTGTCAAGCGTTGTGTCAAAGGCATTAGTGAAGGATGCCTAGGAATCAATCAAGTGGCATTAGTGAAGAATGCGTAGGTCGTATAATCGATGAGGTGCATCATTATACATATAGTAATTGTTTATATTCAAGGATGTTGATATCGTTGATGGTGTTCTAATAAGGAGTGGGTCTCCTTGGGATTAGGTGTTGTGTTGTGTTGGGTAGTAGTTCCTCCATAGTAAAGGAACTAGGTACTTAGCCTAGTACCTAATAAAGGGTAGGCGACATTGTGGTAGGTGTGGTTCACCTTGGTGTGAAAGAACCGGTGGTTAGCCTAGTCTTGGGAAAAGAGTAGGCGACGTTGTGAAGGCTTCTCCGCCATAAGGAGTTGGTGTCGTGTAGTGATTACGAACTCGAGTAGGTGACTCGGGGAGTGGAGTAGGGCAAGGAAGGTGTCCTTGTAGCCGAACCACTATAAATACTTGTGTCGTGGTGATGTGCTTCTTACTCTTTATCTTTTATTACACGTTTATATATCTATATATCAACGTCCAACATAAACAACCAAATAGATTAACATAAGTTGATCTAAATGTTTTAAAATAAAGTTTTAATTGGCAAAACTATTCAACCCCCCTTCTAGTTTTCCACAGTTTCTAATGTGCTAAAGTTTTTAAAAGCTTGAGATTGCTACTACCTTTTGTTATTAGTTAATTGTTTATGGTCAACATAAAATAGTAAACCTTATTAGTTCCCCAAGTAAACCTTATTAGTTGTCCAAGTATTGTAACTCTCTAAAATAAAAAGACAAATATCCGTCAAAAGAATAAAAAGATTTATTTTTTAAAAAAAATTCTCCAAAAATTCCAAAAAAAATCCACAAGATCGGGTATGTTGGTGCATAAAACTTTTGTGAAAACATTTTTTATAATTTTGAGTTTTGATCGTTTTTTAATGCACAAAAGCAATTTTGATCTTAAAAAATTTTGATGCACAAAATTTTCAACTTGTTTTAGTTAGATCGCAATGTTATTTTGATGAAAAGTCAAAAGAAGTTGGGTGCAAAAACCAATTTTGATGCATAAAAATGATTTAATGCGAAATGTATTTTTCGTAATTTTTTGGAAAAATATCCACTTTTAGAAAATGTTTTCACACACTTTTCATGCACCATCATACCCGATCTTGTGGAATGTTTTGAGAATTTTTCGAGAACCTTTTTTGAAAAAAAAATCTTTTTATCTTTTTACGGATATTTGTCTTTCTATTTGATCTTTATCCTATATATATATAGTAGGGATCCAATGAGAAGTAACTTAAAATAAGAAGTGGTGAGAAGTGACCAAAACCACGCATTTGAGATGCAACGACTTCCACTTGATGCATTTCTATTCATGTAGATGCAACATCTTGAGTTTCGAAAGTTAATTTGATGTATAGATGGTGCAAATTGATTTTCATGATCTTGGCACGTGCAAAGGAACAAAAAATAAGAGAAATCATGAAATGCATCTAATATACGTATATGCATCTGATTAAAAGATAAAAAAACACACTATGGTGTGTTATAATGCATTTAAGATTATAGGGATGCATCTAATTTAGGTTGGTGCATCTCGGATTTGCCATTATAGTTCTTCTTATTCATTCTTATTTTAAGTAATCTTCTTATTTGATCCTAACTCATATATATATATATATATATATATATATATATATATATATATATATATATATATATATATATATATATATATATATATATATTGGAAAATAAATTTTTATTTTTATATTAACCCATGCGAGAGCTTAAATTTGAAATCAAGTCTCTTAATTGGCTAATAGAATTCAAAATTTGGTTAAATTTAGTCAAACATATCTAAATGTTATTCAGCAAAATAATATGTGTAAAAACACATGTGCCAATATGAAATAAATGAGTAATTAATAGAATTTTAGTTATTAAATTTTAGATGCATTTTAAGAATTTAAGTAAACTTATCAGTTTTTACGTTTTTTTTTAACTTTATAAATTTATTAAATACCCCTGTACCTTTTTTTTCAGAAAACAATTGTGTTGTTTTATTAATAATTATTAGTATCTTATATACTAAATTAATGTATATGCACAGAATAATAAATATCAAAATAAAGTATGAGTTGTTGTCATATGTAAATGAATACACGAGATTGTACATATATACAAACGACTTATGCTAGCCCTCTTTATGATGTTAAGTAAAGAGAACGGCAAACGTATTTTTTTATTAACTGCATTCAATAAGGACTCATGTTATTCATCTTTATTAGTTTAACTTGCGCACACACATACTTAAAAAACTAAGTATGACTATAATAATTATTAAATATCAAAATGAAAGCACGTCCAAACAGGTGTGAGATTAAAATAAATACACGAAATTGTACATACAGCAACGACGCGTGTAATTCCTATTTAAAAATCCTAATAAGGATATCCGGAAAAGCATGTTTCTTCAAGGGTTATGTGAAAATAAATACGCATAACATCTAGAACATGATATCAATATTTAAATTTAAACAACATAAACCTTAACATCATGTTAGCTAAACAAAATCAAATACTTCGTCTAACAAAAATATATACAAAATATTAATCGATATTAATGCAAACGAAAAAAAAATATGTAAAAACTCGCGCGTACACGAGTATTATAACTATATAAGTATAAAAAACTTACATAATATTACAGATAAATCTATTTTAACAGCACCTTGTATGCACAATGTAATGTAAGATATAACTTTTCACATACACATCAAACCATAACAACAAGGTAGCGAATAAGTGGGATTCTAGAGAGAGAAAGTTAGAGGTTTAGGGAACTTAGTGAGAGAAAGTGAAAGATATTATTATGAGCTCCAACTCTCTACCTTGGGAGGTAGAGTATTTATAGTCTTACATAAATCGCCACACTGGCCGTGGATCGGGCATACAGGTGGGTAAAGACCCGTCCAGTCCTCCACGGTGTTACTTAACTAAATACTACTTAACTTAAAAGAACTACGACTACGAGCTTTAACGATTACATATACTTGAGGTGACCGACTCTTTAATACCGAATTTCTAATTCTAACAATCTCCCCAAGGAGGTCACCTCAATCATGTACCAAAATTACATTGAATAGAACTAGATAATACATTAACAATTGAACTTGCATTCTTGATGTAGTCCTTTGCTCCTAAGCTCGTAGTCATTGATTCTTCACATTGCATGTTTGGTTACTCCAAGTGGAGGTCTTTATCGATCCACGTGATAATAAGTTTGAGCCAACATTTGAGATCATCGTACTATCAAAAATCTCGAGACATCCATTGTGGTGTTGTGACTTTGGGACCGACATGCTCACATTACGGATCATGATATCTTCTCATCGAGTAGCGGAAGCTTTTGTTGATTCATGATATTGGCGGCGTAGCGAAGCATGGAGTGAAAATATCGAGTCATTGATGCACTAATCATGATTTCTTTTAAGATGAATGTGTTAAGTGAGCATGCGGCTATGGATTGACCGCTTCATTTTGATCACCGCAAACGTCGGGTGTACCGCATACAACAGTTAGCAATAAATCATACGAAAGTGTCTTTGATCACTTCGTTGAATTGAGGTACACGCCCACGGTTCCCCGTTGATCGATACATGTCTTTTGTGATCGGTATAATTCGAAGAATTTCCTTGACAGGTTTCGCGGTTGTTCTAGTTGTTCTCAAACGGAACATCTCAAAGAAGATAACACGGAGTGAGTGAACCGTGAATGTTAAGTCCATCGATTGATGAAAGAGATTTGAAAACAATCGTGTATTGCTCAATAGAAATTGTTTTTGCAATACAACGAAGGTTTTATTGAAAATCAATTATCAATCATAAAACACCTTTGGTTTGAAAAAATGAGTACACGGTCGATGTGCTAAAGAAAAGAGTTTTAAGCACAAAGACCGGTTTTCAAAGGTATCCGTCAATCCATAACTCGAACCGAGATTGATTCAAGAGATTGAATCGCCCATTGTTTATTCGGTTGTCACATGGTTGATCCATACAATAGATCTCACATGCCACCTACCGGGAGCTTGTTTGATGTTGGCTCGAAGGCTTTCCATCTTCATTGTGAATATGTAAACACATTACTCGGATGTTACGCAATACCACAAGGATAATGCGAAGGACTCAATATATAATCTCTTTCCACATTGTGTGAAACAGAGAGTCTTCATTGAAAGTGTCCTAATGAGATTTATTGATGATCTCGTGGCTCTAGACTCAATTTGTGCATATTTGGATCCTGTGTGGGAGACTAGGGAGAGGGTCTCCTTCTTCAATATCAACAAACTCTAGAGAAAGTCGATAGATAATGTCGGTTCCCGTGAGAATGAAACAAGTCCTTTTAAGAGGAACTTGAGTGGTTTGGAAAGTTGAAGTGCAATGCGTCCACCGGGTCCATGACGTCTTGTCTTCAATACCGATGTTACCATCGGTAGCATATGAAGTGAACCCGTATCCGCCCTAAGGTTGAATAAATGGAGGGCTATTTGTTTTCACCCTTTTCTCATTCAATTCTTTTAATTCTTCAACCCTTGATGCTTACCGAGACTTCATAGCTAGAACCTTGTTGGGTTTATTCCGAGTACTAGCTCGGTCTTAGTCCGCACTCATCCCATATCTCACTTTTCTCCTTTTATCATCATACCTAAGGACTTCTACACTAACTAGTGGATTGTCCTCGGTAGATCCCTCCGGATTACGGCGGATCATGGGAACCAATACCTAACCTTATCATCCTTATATCACCATACATAAAGTAAAGTTGGTCGGTCTTTTTGGTATTGTTCATCTGCCATATGGAACCAATTGAAAACCATTTGAAAAACAATCCAGATATTTGTGATATATTATCAAAATATTTTGTACCTGAATTGTTTTTGATATTTTTAGAATAAGTGCTCCCCCTCAACATGTGCATCAAATGTTTGAAATCGTTTTGCACACGGAGGCAAGAGGAAGAATTAACTTCTTTGAATACCATTTTCTAAAAGATATCAACATCACTTCCCAAATCGAATCAAGTAGATAAAGCATTTTGGGAAGGATGAGATTTTCATGATTTTGCTCCCCTCAATATGTGCTTCTAGGTTTGAAAGGAGTTTTACACATACTAGAGGAACTGCACATTGAGATAAATGATCACGTTTCAAATCAAAGGTTTAAGATAGATGCTCCCCTCAACATGTGCATTGAAAACTTGAAATCGTTTGTCACATGCGGGGAGGACAAAGCATGTACATCCTTATAAAACCATTTACCAATTATCGGTTTAAATCAATTTAAATCACACATTCTCCCCGATCACAATTATCAAATCATTTGAGATTTGTGATCTCTTATAGATTTAAATTGATTTTGAAAGCTTTAAGGAGAATTGTGACTTGATTATGAAAGCGTTTTAAGCGAGAAGGATCGGATTTTAAGACTTTAAACTCCATTGATAAAACATGCATGTACATCTTTTGAAAACAATTTAATGCCAAATAACTTTTTAATTTAATTGAAATCATTCTCCCTCAATCAATGACATAGGTTGTTGATTGAGAGATAGAGATTTTGACAAATAAGTCCCGATGATTATCAAAAATAGAGATCGAGTTATTTTTCAAAGCATTTAGTTTTCGGCATATAAATGTTTATAGAATCAGAGCATGGAATTTTGAAAACATGATAAAACATGGCTCTGTTCTTTCTTTTAAAACCGGGTTATTGCCTGAAAATGACAATAAACCATTGTTTCTCTTTCTCCCAAAATTTTATTTTTTATTTATTTTTTTTTTTTTTATATAAAAAATTCGAACAACATCTAAAGTCCCGTGTCATTCTTTGAATGACAACATTAAGACCGTAGATATTATCGAATCGAGAGAAACATGACAAAAATGACAATATTTTTTTATTTTATTTTTTTTTGAAGATTTTTCAATTTTTCAAATTTTTATGGATTTTGAAAGTTTTATATTTTTCTATTTGATTTTGAAGGTTTTATAGTTTTGTATTTTGTTTTCGAATAGATATATACAAGAGATAGATGAAGGAAACCTTTACTCCTCGTCTTCCTCCCGAAGGCGTTTGAGAGTTCACGGTTGAAGGCTTTTCAAACCAAGTCGTGGAAGAATAAACTCAAAATGTTCTCTTGGAAGAGCTTTGGTGAAGATGTCTCGCTAAGCGATATTGGATCTCACAAAATATAGTTCCACCACACCTTTTCCACTTGTTCACGATGAAATGATGTCGAATGTCGATATGCTTTGCTCTTGAGTGTTGAACGTTGTTGCATGAGAGCAATAGCACTTTTATTATCACAAGATGCAGGGATTTTGTTGAATTCAAAGCCATAGTCGATAATTGAGATCTCATCCATAAGATTTGAGCACAACAAGATGACATGGCTATGTATTCAACCTCTGTAGAGAAATAGAAGTACTCATTTGCTTCTTTGAAGACCACTCACAAGCTTATCTCCCAAAAGCGAGCACCTCCGACGTGCTTGACGAGTATCTTGACACCTGCATGATCCGCATCCGCATATCTTTGTTAGTGACATACCGGTGTCTTTTGGGTACCAAAGTCCCATATTGATGGTTCCTTGAGATACCGAAGACCCGTTTAACCGCTTCAAGGTGCTTTTAGTAGGCTTAGCACGGTATCTAGCACACATGCAAACAAATGAACAAGATGTACGGTCTACTAGGCGTGAGGTACATCAGGATCCAATCATACTATGATATTTTGTTTGGTCAATCATGATCCCGAGTGATCCTCATCTAGTTTGGTTCGGTCAATCATGGGGTGTCAACAGGTCACTTGAATCAAATCCAAATTTCTTTAAAATCTCTGTTGCATATTTAGATTGATTTATGAAAATGCCTCCGGACTTTGTGAAATTTGTAATCCCAAGAAAAATGACATTTGTCCCATCATTGACATTTGAAACTTTGAACTCATTTCTTTTGAAAACCGATCACATTCCATTGGGTCCGCCGAGGCAAAATAATATCATCAACATAAATTTGAACATGAATTAAATGTTTGCTCGACTTCACGGTGAACAATGTAGGATCAATCGCTCCTTTGATGAATCCGGTTGATAGAAGAAACTTTGACGAGGTATCATACCATGCCCTCGAGCTTGCTTTAAACCGTAAAGAGCCTTCTTCAAACGATAAACGTGAGTAGGATGCTCTTGATTCACAAATCCTTCGGGTTGGTGACGTGACGACTTCTTTAAGATCTCCGCTCGAAATGCCGTCTTTACATCCATCGATATACTATCATGTTCTTACTAGCCGCATTAGCGGAAGATTACGATTGCCTCGATTCGAGCAACTGGAGCAAAAGATTCTTCAAAGTCTATACCTCCTCTTGACGATATCCTTTAGCAACTAATCGAGCCATGTTCTTCAACACATCACCATGATCATCAAGTTTTACTTTGAAGATCCATTTGAGAGCTATAATCATAGACGATCGGAGGCGTGTACTAACTCCCATACATCAAGACGATCAAACTCATGAATTTCATCTTGCATGGCATTGAACCGACTATCTTCATTCATGGCGTTTTAACATCTTTTGGTTCGATCTTAGATAGTACGGAGTTGAAGAAGCACCATAAGGCATCGGTTGCGAGTTGTTTTCGGGTTGATCAGGACGAGAGGATTTCAATGATGTTGTCTAAGGGGTGATCGTGAGTCCATTTTCGAGGTGTTCATGTGGCGCTTGTTGAGGAACCGAGGTAGCCGAGTCGATGTCTCCATAAGAAGATGGTTCGATGATGATTCAGAGTAGCAAATATGTTTTCAAATGGAGCATCTTGAGAGTCGCAAAGGATTAACTTCATCATTGATGCGTAAACATTTCCATGATGTACATTTGAAGAATGATGATTTGTTGATGAGATCAAGGATCGGAAGCAGTGCTTCTTGACTTAAAGATATTGAGACCGAGGATTGACTTCATTCATCGGAATATGATCATCCTCTGTTGTAGGAATCAACACCTCATTAGTAATTGAATCATACAGTTCATCAAACATAGGATCAAACAATTTCTTTACATCATCTTGGATGGAGGTACATATGGAGTTTCTTGAGAGGAGTTTGGAACAAGGGATGAACCAATGGGACTATTTTGAAGTGCGGGTCTGGAATGGAGTGTCCAGAGCCATTTGACCGGTCACTCATCAAACGTAACGTGAATTGTTTCCATGATATTTCGGGTTCTTTTGTTGTAGATTCGTATCCCTTTTGTTTGGTGCATATCCTACAAATACTCCAATGTCGACTTTAGCCCTAAGTTTGCCCAAGTCTTGACCCTCATTAGTTGGATAGCACAATGCACCAAACACACGAAGGAAAGATAGATTAGGTTTTCGTTGTGGACAAGTTCATATGGAGTTTTTCCATGAATAGTGTGAATCGTGGAACGATTTTGTGTGTAGCATGCAGTGGCAATTGCTTGACCCGCAGAAACATTGGAACCTTTGAGTAGATCAAGATTGTTCTAGCGGCTTCAACAAGAGTACGATTTCGTCTTTCAACTACACCGCTCGTTGAGGGGTTCGTGGAACACTTCTTTGATGGCTGATTCCAACGTTTTCATAGAATTCACTAAGTTGTTTGTTGACAAACTCGGCCCATTGTCTGCTCGATAATTCGGCGCTTTGTTTAGTCGAACTGCGGCACTGCTTAATGAGTTTGATGATGATATCGGGAGTTTCATCCTTTGTCCTTAAGAACTTGACCGGTGAATCTAGAGTAATCATCAACTACAACTAACACATATTTCTTCCCAAAGATATTCTCAGACCTCATTGGTCCACATAAGTCCATATGAATCATATGAAGAACTTCAAATGTGAGTTAGTAGGTTTGGGTTTATGGGCATACTTCTTGCTTTTTCCCAATTGACATGCCGAACAAAGATGATCCTTTTCATACTTTAGTCTAGGTAAACCTACAACTAAGTCCTTACGGAAAGATCGTTGATGGTGCCAAGTTCAAGTGATTGAGACGACGATGCCATAACCATGACTTTGTTTTGAAGCCTTTGATAGCAAGCAGTTGGAGAAGCCCTCTTCATGTCATCGATAGAGATGGTGTAAAGATTTGACCCACGAGTTCCTTTTAACAGTTCCTTACCATTAAGATCTCTAACAAAGCGGTATGTTTTCAAGGCAACTTCTAGATCGAATCACGAATTGACCAACAGAGAGCAGTTATGACCCAAACCTTCTACATAGTAAACTCTAGAGATGACACTATCACCAACAACATAATCTCCATAACCCATAATAGCATCGAAATGATCATTACCAAATCTACAGTCCCGATGAATTTGCTCACGGTTCATGAGCGCGACCGGTCTCCGTCATATGCTTGGAACGACTGAGTCCGGTACCACGTAGCGATTTGAACGATCCGCAGTTGAACACGATAAGAATGGATAATCGGATAATTGGGATCCCCATGCAAGAATGGGTTCCATTTGGTTAGTAACAATGTTTGGAACACCCACATCGTAAATAGAAGCATTCATATCGAAAGTGAGGCAATGGAATTGTTGTGAATAGATGCAAGACTAGTGTCTCAGATAGCACATTCACGGTGTGATCACTTCTTAAAGGAATAGTTCTACCAAGAGGCATCCATTTTCTAGTGGGCATTATCGATTAGTCTTATGACCAATAGGTATCCAATAGAAGCCTATTTTATCAATGTTCTTCCCTGTGGGTTTCCTTTGTTTTCTAACTTTCATTCGCTTTTGCCTTTTAGCCTTCTTAGCATGAATTTTAGCATTAACAATAAGAACCGGACAATTGACATCATTAGGCGTAACATTAACACCACATTCATGATTAGAACAGAATTCAAGCGGACATCGGTACAAGGTTTGCAAATAGTATCGAATTGAATTAATTACAAGACGCCTATGGCTAATACTAGAATCAACACGATTCGTTTTATTCGATTCAAGCTTAAAGTTCCTAGATTGTTCTTCTACTCTTTTCCAAAGGCACATTCTTAGCTTGCGAGGTCCTATCATTCCTTGTATTGTCTTGAGACTTTGACCGCTCCCTTTAATGTCACCGATTACTCTGTAGAGGAATGGGAACATTAGTTGGTTTAACTACTCTTTGCATCACTGTTTAGATGTCTTGGGATCCGAACTACATGCAGTGCACTACGGTTCACATTCTTAAAACTAGAGGTACCGAGATTTGTACTCCTAGAAGGCACACATGAGTTCTCTTTCTTAGCATTGGAGATCTAGAATCGAACCCTTAAAGGCACACTACGGTTCACATTCAAAACATTGGGAATCAAGTACATATCATACTTGGCATTAGGCATCGAGCATGGAATCAAAGGATTAACTCTCTCACCTAATGACTTTGGGCATATTGTGATCAAGCATTCTAAGATTTCTTGAGATCGTTTGGCATATAAGCATGCATGTCCAATTGCATTATCATGAGGTTTCTCTAACTTATCCTCTTCAACAATCTCACGCAGACATTCTAGGCAATCCTTAAGGGATGAGAAGTATGTTTGAATAGCAAGTTTGTTGTTCCTTAGATGAGGGGGGACATAAGTCAAGACAAAGTATATTTATTACAAGAGTGAATCTTTGATCCATCATTCTCCCATTGGTCATTGGCATTTTCCTTTTTACCGACTCTTGATTCTCAATTTCCTTTTGCAATGAAGCTATTTGTTCGTTGTTTTTGTTACGAGTGACTTTAATTGATTCAAATAACTCATTGAAATAACGTTTAACCTTTTCATTTTCTTCTAGAAAACTTTCGCTTTCCTTTGTAAAGCATTTACTAGGTTTTGAAGATGAAACGTTTGAGAATTCGAGAATCTAAAGGAGGAGGCATTTGGGAGCTGTCATATTGTTTGTTTGACCCTTTAATTGAGAGATTTGGGCTTTCAACTTTACGATCGTGTTGCACCGAGCTTGAATCTGCTCATCACGTTTGTTAATTTGAAAAGCGCATCAAACTCGAGCATCCGAAGATGTCTTGACATTTGAAGTTTTGACATTTTCTTTAAGATGTTGATATTTTAGTTGTAAATTAAAATGCTCAACTTCTAGTTTAGAAAAATGTTTAACGAAATTGTCGTGATCATCGATTCAATTTTCTCGTTTAGTTTAGAATTAGTTTTTCAAGCTCAATGACACGATCATGGGAGACTTTCGGGGCCACAGATAGTTCATGAAATTTGGAAGCATTAATAGAGCAATTTGAAGCGTTGAAAACACATCTTGAGCAACACATTCAAGAATAAGATTCTCATTTAATGTATGCAAGTTCTTTCTCTCAATCTCATTATATTTCGAAGGCACGCTCATAGTCACTAACTTCAACAACCATTGCATCAAATTCCTTTTCCATTCCCTTAATATCGCTTTCTATCCCTTTTTAAGACTCTCAAGGATCTTTTAGAAGTTTAAAGAAGGGCATGACCTCGCTTAAATAACATTCTTTCATTTGTTCAAAACCCTTTCTCCTTCGATTATACCAATGGGTGTGATCCTTTTCTTGCAAGTTTTCTCAAAATCAACAAATAGTTGAAATATAACGTATTGGCTAATTAATGTCTTGCTTTTAGTGGAAATTGTTCTAGGTACAAGATGCATTGGTGTATTAGGAGGATACACAATCGCTTCTAGGCATTTTCCAAAGGGAGGTTTGTTTCAACAATATTTTCCGCTTTCGCTTATCTAAATCCTTTTTCCGTAAGACTTGTTCGGGAGTCAACAAAGTCCGAGGCTTAAACTTGTTCAAGGAAATCCATTTTCCTTCTTGTAATCATGAGGAGTGATAATTATGTTTTTCTCTTTGCATTTGGGATCATTTTGTTTCTTATTCATCTTTTCCTAGTGATTTCATTTGATTTCTTATCTTCCTCAAGGCACTCAACGCAACTAGGTTTCGCCTAGGCTTAAGGATTTCATTACCATAATAAAGCACCTTATGAGCATTTCTAGCCTTTTAATTACCTCGGATTTGGTTCCTCAACAAGGGAATGCTATGCTTATCGCTTAAGACACGATGTTTGGTGACCATGTGAGCAAATCGAATGGTGTTTCCTTGTATGTACAACATGTTTTCAAGTTTGTTTTTCAAAGTTTTCGATTAGAAAAATCTCTCAAGAGTTTTGATTCCTTTGCATTAAATTCTTGCTTAAGCATTTTCACATTTTCTTGAAGTTCTTGTTTTGCTTAATTGTTTAGAAATTTTTCTTGCAAGGAATGTAATTCTTGTTTCAATACTTCTTTCTAAACTTACTTTTTCTAATTACCGTACTCACTTGGTCATCCATTTCCCTTTCACGAGTGGTCAACTCAAATTTTGCACGTTGTTCATAAATAGCAACACGTTCCTTATAGGCATTTAGTTGAAATTACGGAATCATCAGAGCACATGCGGTGTATTCATTAAAGACATAGTCATTGTTGATCGCAGAAGATGCATCACTTGGTACAACTTCACTTTCACTTTGTTTCACGTATTGATCGTATGGGACAATATTGTTATTACCCATATTTTCAACATTTGATTCAATAGTTTCAGTTGATTGTACTTTGTCATGCATCCATTGCACATCGGCATCATCGTATAGTTTTAATACCTCCGAGATGAGCTTGTCATGGGATGGCCCACTAGTGGTGAAGAAGAGACCTTGGGAGAAACCATTGGAGAAATGCTAGCCATAAAAATTGTGTGTGTCGAGGTCCATCATCCACATCGTAGTCGTATGCATCACAATCGGCGACTTGAAAGGCATTCGATGATTGTGACCTATCACTGAATAGGCCGCTCATCCACATCTCGCATCATAGGTCTTGGCATTGCCTCGAAGAAAGCAACAATTCCTCTTCATCCAAAGCGGCACCATTGTCCCGAGCTTGTGCCAGCAAAGATCTTATCTCTCGGTGTCGGCGATTCATGGACGCTTTGGAGATGTGCGTTCCTTGCAATGTGTCCCTCACCACCACGCTTATAACATTTGATGGGCTTAGCTTGACCTTGGTTACCATTCCTTCCTCGATTCGGTTGCCAACATAACCTCTCCCACCTCCACCTCGTCCCCGATCATCCGTCTTTCTGAACTGGTTGCACCACGATCCTTCCATCTTTAACGGTGGCTTGATTGTGTGGGTTAGATGTTGTTCGAGGTTGTTGTTGGTTTGTGGGAGAGTATTCATGTTTTGACTAATGAGAAGAGCCAGTTGATTAATGAAGTTACCCACGTGAGCATCAAGATCGCCTTGTTTGTACATAGGATCGGGGAATGAGTTTGTGATTCCCATTACCCGGGTATGACTTGTGATGCTTTGGTTGTGATTCCGATGTTTGAGTAGAAAGTCAGTAGAGTCATTAGGACGAGCTTGTCTCTCCCTCGGTTGGTTTTGAACCGATTGAGAATCAATTTTTCAAACATAGCATGTCTCATTCGAAGGAGGAAGGCATAGAGTTGTTCATAGTTAGTATTCTTCAATCCTTTAGTGAGCTTCACAATGGTAACAAACTTGTGCCATTCGGGATTCATGTTGTTCACAAATTTTGAGTTCAATCGAATGTTAGGCATAGTCATTCGATGTTCCTCATGTCATTAACTAACTTATGAAATCTCACATAGTACTCATAGACATTCTCATCTGGTTTCATCTTGAAGTGCTCAAATTCGTCATAGAGTGGGATTCTCTGTCTTCCATAGTTAATTTTGATCCCGAGAGAAGCATCTTAACATTATCCCAAACCGCCTTAGCATCGGTGTTGTGATTGATCGACTTGTAGATGTCTTTAGGAAGACCTTGAAGAACAATGTTTGAAGCCCCGATATCGCATCAAATCTCTTTTATCCTTATCATCAAGCTCATCATACATCTTAGGTCTCATCCATTCCGTAAACAGGAGTACCATCTTCATTAGTATCGTGTATGTCTCTAGTCGTCTCAACTCGATATGGTCCTTCATCAATGGATTTGAGAATGTTGACACCATTTTCCTTTCCAAGGCAATACAATCTGATTCGTTGAGCCCAAGAATCGTAGTCTGTTCTATCAAGCATGGGTGGGCCAGTATCTCGAGCCACCGCTTGAACATCCTCGACAGCGATGGAGATGACGGTGGCACGTTGGTAGACATGTTAACAGATTATACGGGATTTTATAACTCTATGATTAAACCGGGAAATAGAATCTTTCACGGATTTTACTAAATCAAGAGAAAACCGTAAACAATCACTCAAGTCGCTAGGAGATAATGCACTAAGTCGCTAGAAGATAATGCACTAAGTCGCTAACACTTAATTCGCTACACCACTAAGTCGCTAGAGTCCCAAGTCGCTAGACAAATCCAAGTCGCTAAGTAGTAACTCGCTAAGACTCAAGTCGCTAGCAAAATTTTGGCAGCAATTCGCTACTCAAGTCGCTAGAGATACAAGTCGCTAAAGAGCAACTCGCCTGCACCAAGTCGCTACCACCAATCGCTACTCGTAGTGGAGAGTCCACTACTTGTACTTTAACTCGCTAGATCTAACTCGCTAGGTCTAAAAGCAGTAACTCGCTACAAATTTGTAAAGCAAGTCGCTATGAAGAAAATAATCCGTGAGCTAAGTCGCTAGCAAGAAAAACCATATAAACGTCACTTTTCAATCCAAAACAACCCAACCAAGATGATTCAAGCTTACCAAATGAAAACCTAAACACTTGTGATGATTCTAAACACAAAAGTACTAACAAAATTCAAACTTTAACACAAGAAATCAACCAAATGATGCAAAACCACTAAACTTTTTCAAACTCAAAACCACCTAAAACCACTAGAAATCCAAAGATGTGCAAGATATGATCTAACCATGGCTCTTGATACCAATTGTAAGATATAACTTTTCACATACACATCAAACCATAACAACAAGGTGGCGAATAAGTGGGATTCTAGAGAGAAAGTTAGAGGTTTAGGAACTTAGTGAGAGAAAGTGAAAGATATTATTATGAGCTCCAACTCTACCTTGGGAGGTAGAGAGTATTTATAGTCTTACATAAATCGCCACACTTGGTGCATGGATCGGGCATACGGTGGGTAAAGACCGTCAGTCCTCCACGGTGTTACTTAACTAAATACTACTTAACTTAAAAGAACTACGACTACGAGCTTTTAACGATTACATATACTTGCGGTGACCGACTCTTTAATACCTGGAATTTCTAATTCCTAACATGTAAAAATCCACGCATTTATAGGTATTATAACTATATAAATGTAAAATAAATTATATAATTTTATGAAAGAATCTTGTTTAAGAGCAGTGTGTATACACTGGATTAAAATGTAGTTATACTTTGAGATAATAAACTGAAAATCGTTAAAAAATAATAATAATAAAAAATCCTCGTCTTTCTTCACTTGACACAACCTTTTTAGTCAAAAGGAAAAAAAAAAAAAAAAACATTTGCAATATAACGCTCGTCATAGTGGTTTCGTGGCGTGCACTATAGGGCCATGGTGCACCCCTATGGCGTGCCTTACCCGGTGCTTTGGTTTTGGTTAGATGAATATGAGAAACTTTTGTTACGTGTGAACTAGTTAATCGGTACTTTTTGTGTAAATTTAAAGAAACATATAAAAGTATGAGGAGTTATAAAAATGTTACGATAGACACCTGTCAAGATTTGGCACGGTGGTGACCCACACACGCCAGATCGCTTTTTTCTCCGACGACCGGCGATGACCAAGTTAGCACAAGAATGACCAAGTTTTTTTTTTTTTTTTTCAATGTTTAAAGTATTTTTATTTTTATTTTTACTTTCAAATACAAATGAAAACAAAATTAAAATTAACAACCAAACTCTTTGCAAAACTCGGTCGAGTAAACGACCATCTTCTCATTTATGTCGTTCCACGATCGACCATGACCAAAACCCACAATGGGGTGACCGACCAAGGACCGGCCATGATCGAGAAGGTCGACTGATCCACTTTGCCTGGCCTAATAAAATTGTTACACGGATCATCAAAACAATGAAGTTAAACGACACTTTCCTAAGCCAATTTGAAATCCGAACGAACGAATGTTACTGCAATATTTTTTTCTAGAATACGAATTATTTATAAGTAGGGCAGGATGAAAGCTAAAAGTGTATCACATTATTGAGAAAGAGTGATGATTTTCTGGTATATTCTATATCGTATGAAAAGCATAAAAATGGGCGTAATCAACGCTCAAGGATAGTGAAGATGAAGTTAACATTGAACATAATTATTATCAGAACCTGTTATTTTTTTTTTTTTTTTTTTTAAAGCACTTGTTCTTTTAGTTATTTTACGTGTTCAAGTCTTGTATCATGCCAATTTCGACAAATGACCAATAGTTCAAATTTTTTTTTTTTTTTTTTTACATGTGTTTAGAAGTTCAAACTTTAATACCAAAAAGAAAATAGTAATTGAGTAAAAGGTTTATTAAAGTAAAAATAACCAAAAACCATAATTCTTATTGCACTTTCTGGTCCATTCCAAAGGCTGATGCTTTGTCAAGAAGTATGCATTTCAAATACTCAAAAGTCAAAAGTATTCAAATACAACATAGAAAACAAATCAGCACTTCCAAAAAACGCTTTTTGTATTTATTTTTTCTTTTAAAAAGAAACTACTATGTTTATTGAAATTTCAAAGAAACCACTGCACTTTCATTTTGGGTTAAAAATAAATATATGGAGCCAAAAACAAGAATGGGAATGCAAGTAGTAAATGAATGACTACAAGTCTAAAACTATATGTGTTCAAGAACTAAAGATTGATGTCTTGTATATCGGTATATAAGAAAATTTAAAATCGAAAAGACGAAGCATACTATCAGAAAATTTTAATCATCCTTGCTGGTTTCTTAATTCATATCTTGCATATTTTACTATATGATAAAACAAAACTTCTAGTGGGACTTTTGTATTTCAAAAAACTCAACCTTACTTTATTAAGTAATAGTATTTTATTTATTTTATTATTTTTATTTTAAAATATTTACTAAAAAAACTCAAATTTTCCGGATTTGGCAATAGTTAAAAAAACGTTCTTATATATAATCAAGAAAAGAAAAATAAACATAAAAGTTTAAGTGTCAAAAGTATAAAGAAAAAAACTTAGTAAAAAGCGGGAAATATTTATCTAATGTAAAGAAATTAAAAAAAAAAAAATCACTCGCACATACATACACCTTGCAACTTATGTGTAAATTTAAGATTAAAAGTCTGTTTCCCACCTATTGCCCTAAATCGACACACGAAGAAGAAAAGAAAAAAACCACCCCTAACTAATATAATTAAATTAATTATAAAGTTTATATATCAACAATTTACAAATCTATATAAAATAAATAAATTAGTAATCGATTTTTAAAAAACACAATATATAAAAACTCGCACGTGCGCTGGTATTATAACTAGTATTATCAACAACAAAAATCATATTGTACTACAAAGAACAACATATCAGCCTCACTTAGACTTCTTTTTTCTTTTTTTTCCTTTTTTTCCTTTTTTTTTTGAAAGAAGCCTAACTTAGACTGACCCGTTCCAGAAAATATAATAGTCACTCATCCATTTGGCCAAATCAAACAGGCAAAACGTTAATCATTTTCTCATCTCAATAGCTTATACTTTTGTTTTCATCTCTTTTAGCTATAAAATGGAAATACTGCAGTCAAACACACTTGTACTAAACTTCGACTTATGTGAATAAAGTTCGAAAACTTTCATTATGCAACCTCTAGTGATACAAAAATAGTCCAACACATTACAATATGCAACTTTAGCCGCAAAATGGTGGCAAAAAAAGCCTACACTCTAATCAACCTTCTCTGGGCACACTTGCACCGATTACGCAACGATGAAAAACGATCATAACTCCATAATTATGTTACACAAGGGGAAGCGGGGAACAAAACTCAATATGGCATGTTAAAGTCGTTGGTAATAATATTACAGGTAATGCTCGCATATTTCAAGCAGGTGTGGCTGATTGGTCAGCTAGCCATTTCCAAACTCTCACTTCTCCGGTTCCATCTCCCGTAAAGAAAAGATTAGGGCCTCCTTGTATAGATCTAATCTCTTGTTTTGCAAATATCTTTCCCCTTTCTATAAACCTGAAATACGCAATAGACCAATTTATTTAGGTTAAAGAAGAGAATGACAGAAATAATGTTTTTGTAAATAGAGAATTAGATGGCAATTTCGACGATCTGATTTATGCTTGATCTCAAACGGATCAAGTAAAAAAAAATTAACTTCGAGTTGTCAGCCAGTATATTCGACGAATACCTCTTGCAGTGACTGTATAAAAATATTGATCTGATTAGCTTGTTGTAATCAAATTCAACACATTTGTTACTTACAAAAATTTGTTTGCCAGATTCAAGGAAAAAAAGTATATCCAGGTCAACCCAACCTGCCCATGGCACCTCTAGAAAAATTGTGAAAAACTTACGATGGCAGGTCATATGCACGAACAGTGTTGTCATTGCAGGCGCACAGCAATACTGGCTTGGATTCTAGATCGTGCATGCCACATAGAGTGAGCAGGCCCTGCACCAAAAAGAAAGAGAATATTAAAATACATGATACATACATAAAGTATAAGAGACAGAAAACAGATGGCAACTGTAATAATATCTAGTGAATTTTCCATAAGAATCGCACAATAGAAATACTGGCTACATTTTGATACTGCTGGAAAAATCTTTATTGATGAAAAAAGTAGGAAAATACATCACCTACTTTCTAGAGATAGGTTCTCAGAAGATGCTATATTACACATAGACGTATGGCTACCTCCCCTAATCCCCCTCTTTATAGAGTGCTTTCAGCGTGCAAATATTATTATAACACGAATGCTTTTAAGTTTTAGTTAAAGGAAAAAACAAAAAAGTGATTAAAAAAAATTAAAAATAAAAAAACTCTGTGATGTGTGAACCTCTTGATGCCACACAAGCATAGCGATGCTCTAATGCCGCAACATATGGGTCAACTGGAAAGAAGATGGAGAAGCCTGATGAAACTGCCGATCCAGAGTGCCTAACTGTCATAACCATCTTCTAACAAAGTTTGGTTGTCACAGGACATACTAGTTGGATCCACAAATCAGGCTCCAGAAGCAAGTCACGTAACAAAAGTGACATTTTGACAACAAATTTATGATATAGCAACATAGTAAGCTATTAATAGGCCACCTTGTGTAACTCTTTTCTTGGGGCTCCATGTTGACCTCAACCCCTTTGAAGTGCTTTGAACATAAGGCTCCTTAACAAGGATACTCTAGCAAATATGCTACTGGCCCATACTACAGATGATCTGCACAACTGCACTAATAGCAGTACATGTTTATGTCTCATGATCTCCTCAGGGTCAGATATCAGTCGATAGTTAGGTGAGTTAACAAAGAAGTTTCCAAATAAACAGCAGCAATGCAGAGTTTCTCGCACCCTGATGTTACTTTTCAACAAGTAGTGATTTATCTAATTCCAGGTCTAAGTTTCAATAAAAACCCAGTGGATAGAATATTTGTCTAGTATACTTAAGATCAGAGAAGGACGATTGAGATGGTTTGGCATGTCAAGAGGAGACCACATTCAGCACCCGTTGGGAGAGTGGAGTCTATTATCGTCGATGGCTTGAGGAGAAAGGGTAGACCAAAGCTCAGGTGGGAGAACAGACTGAAGCTTTATCTAAAGGAGCTCCTCCTATCGTCTGGGACATGACCTCTGATAGGAACACGTGGAGAACTAGCGCATAGGTGTAGAGATGCATGGTAGCTTTGTGGGTATAGTTGATCACCCCTAGGTAAGGAGTCTCATTGCCTTATATGCCTTCTTGTCTTGCAGCACCCCCTTTACAGACTTATATATTGCGTGTAGGCCTATTTAGCCTTTTATGAGTTCATGCCAGTAGGATTTCATGCTTTTATACTTTTACGGCTTATGTATGTTCGTTTAGCTTTATCCCTATATGTTTAAATACTTGTATCCCATAGATGGCTATATGGCTTTTATACGTGTTTTATTTTTACACTTGTATGCTATTGTGCTTTGAATGCTTATATTTGATTGTGTTGCTTTATCTTCTTATATGTTGCCTTTTTGATATATGATCTTTATGTGCCCCATGTTTTCCATATCTATGCTTGCATGCTCTCATGTTTCTATGCCGGTATGCATTTGTGTCTTTGCACGCTTGTATGTTTTTGCTTTATATGCTTTCTTTTATGTCATTGTCTTTTCCATCCTCACACACAACCACGCATAAAGTCTAATTGCTTGCGCACACACACACACTTGCTGGAGGTTTTTCTGGAAGAAGTCCATTTACCCTCGGGTAGGGGTGTGACCGTCTACATCTCACCTCCCCCATACCTCGCTCTGGCGGGATTGGGTGTTGTTGTTGTTGTTGTAGTTTCACTAATAGTAGAGCACCAAAAGATAACTAAATTCTTAACTCCAAATTCAGTCTAAATGTTTTTAGAGATGACAAAAATCATGAAGCGTCCAAAAGCCAAAAATATCCGAGAAACAACGACATGATTATAGCAATTATCCTAATCAGAAGAAAGTGTGTACACTAAATGACTAACAACTCTTATCCTAACGGATATGATACGGTTTTCGCATCCCCCTTAACAAGCATAGTCTAGCATCATGTCTCCTACAGCTTCATCAAGTTATAAAGCAACCAAGTATATCATCGGTCAGGAGGACACCATACCATTATGGACTAGTATGTAATTACATGGCGGCATAGTAGAGTGTGCTTGGCTATAACTTCCATAAATCAGTATATATTGGCATGCTAGATGTATCATGTAAGTCCTAAGTATATGGTTCAAAGGTTTCAAAAAGCAACAATGGCCATACTCTAATTTCTCATGTACCCTACAGAAGAAGCTCATCAATCACTTGACTATTTCAACTACTAATAGTCTAATATGCATAGGTCTACATACAAGGGGCTTCCATAAGGTTTGCTCGAGAATATGTTTTATTTGCACAATTAGACTCTACAATGAAACAACATAATTGATTTGTTTCTTTTGCTTTACCTTTCCTCTCATTTGTCAGATTATACAAAAGCTACCTTCTATGCTAATCACCTAATCTAGATAATTGTCTGCATTTCACTCTTTATTCTTCAATATAGGAATATGTATGACATCATGATCAAAGATCTATCGTACCACTGTGGAGGACGCCTTCTCTCAATTTCAAGAATCTTTGAGGTTAACTATGACACAGGCCATATAATATTAACATTATCAAAGTAGCAATATCGGCTTCGCTGGTGCTTAATGTGGCTAAAGCTGGAACGACAGCTCTAAGAGAAACAGGGCTTCAATGGAACTTTAGACAATAGCCTAACCCTCTGCCACTGTTCTCTCTTTTTGTCATCCTCTTTGGTATGCCCCTCTCAACTCTCAAATGCCGTCTTCAAAATTTTAGACTACAGCTGGGTTTAACTTTTAACTTGCTCACTCAAATGATAGTTTTCAGGGGGGGTTCCTGTTTTCTTCTCATTTTATTGAACAATTATTCAAAGGATTCGCTCATGTTTTCAACTTCAGGACTCGAGAACTGTAGCATTCTAGTAGTCTTCAATATTCTTAGTAGCCTTCGTTGGTGTTCAAGATTCACTTCAATTTAATCCGTTATGTTGCAACAGTGAAAAAGCATATTATAATGTCATCAAATATTTTAACATACATTACAATTTGTTTGTTTCCATTAAGTCAAATTAATCCATTATTAGTAACAAGAATAGATACAGTAGCGTCCAATTGATATGACTAGACAAGCGCAGCAATAAAAGCAGATAAAGCCGGTGGTTCAGAGTAGAAGATTTTGATATTTTCTAATGATGGAGAGAGTATAGTCTGGTTTTGTACTTTTGATAGTTTTTAGGGATGTGTACAGATAACAAGGAGGAAAATGAAAAATAAATGGACGCTTGTGATTGGTTCCCCTTATCTTAGAAACTAGGTAGGGTATACAACTTAAGCTTTTTATTATAGAGCACATGAATAGATAGTATAGATAACTTATCATTCCACTTAGCACTGAATGTCCTGAATATTTAATCCCTATGAAGTTAGGTTAAATATCTAGATCCTCCTCAGTCATAAATTATTAGGACTGCATGATGGCTTCAGGTGTGTTTCTGTGTATTCCTAAGGATAATGAAGATCAAAGATTAGGCTCGCAGCATAGTTAATGTTCTATGTAGAAGATCCATTCATTAGAAAATTTTATTAACACATATTCGACGATCCTCCTAAGAACATGCGTCAACAAAAATCCTTATTGATATCACATTTTATGTGAGAACAGGGAGACTTGAACGCTAACAAATATGCTAAAAGAAAACACTAAGTATATGTTTCCAGAGCACATGGAAGATACACTAGTATTAACAGCTAAAAGGTGTTCCCTACACATAATCTAGGTATTTAATGGACATCCAAGACATAAAGCTACAACAAATTCAACCAATAGTACACATGCAATCAGTGTTGAGTTAATAGAGAGTTTGATTAACATACATGTTCCTCACTATGCGTGTAAGTTACTTCCAAGTTTCCACTGTCTGTAGCCGCCCACACCTGCATGGGTAAGCAGAATATGCAATCATAAGCAAAGAGCATGACCATGAACCTACTTCATAAATTTATAAAGTGATGGTGCCAATACCAACAATGGGATCAACATACCTTTATTGTTTTGTCCAGTGAGCATGATAAAAGAAACTGATCCCAGCAAAGAACCGACATCACAACAGAAGTATGGTCTGTCAAAGTCTGTAGACACTGCAAATTCTCAAGATTCCAAACCTGAAAGCAAGTTATGCCGTTAAGAGTCGGTACATAGAATTTCAAAAAATGCCTGGGTTAGCATTTAGCAAACTCATTTACGCAACTTATAAACGGCCCAAACAGGTCATATCAGAAATTTATCTGAAAGGGAGGAACGGGTTGGATGACACCCAAAAATCTAATTTTAACAGATACAACCTTCTACATCGTTTATTTCAAAGATCTAGACTAATACTGTTTTGGTAATCGAAACTAATGCATTAACTAAACATAACAACTGAGCAATAAAATGTGTATCAGTACTCAAATCCAGCACGTCCCATTACCCAGGCTGCCCGACCACCCCCATCATGCCATCTCTAACGCAACCGTCTTTTTAAAGACAGAAAACAGCAGGAAAACAATAGCACAATAGCATATCAAATCAAATTAAACTCACTCGTATAGAATTGTCCATAGAACCGGAATATAATCTATTAGCTCCAACAACTAGTGTCACAACAGCTGCGGAGTGTCCTTGAAGTGCTGTAACTGGTTCAAAGCAGTTGGTGACTGTATTATACTTCCACGCCAATATATTACCATCTTGCACACCGGCAAAGAGTAATTCATTGCCAACAGCCAGCGAGTAGACTTGCCCGACAGGTCCATTAAGACTCAGCTCTGCAGATGTTTGCACATTCCATGCCTATATTGTTGCCCAACACAATCAAACTATTAAAACATAACGTTGACACGTAAAGTACATCAGAAACCAAAAACGAACCTCACCTTAACAAGATTAGGCAAACCAACAAACATCCATGGACCTTCGCTTAGCATACACCCAACTTCACCACCCAAATTAATAACCCCTGCACACTACAACAAAACCAACAAAAACCACAATATACAGTCAAATCCCAAATCTCAAAATTCTAACTAACCAAAAGGGTGTTTGGCATTGCACTACTTAATTACCATTTTTAAGCAAAAGCAGTTTTCTGTTATCCGCTGCTCAAGCAGATTCTGATAAGCAGCTTATTTTTAAATATTTATTTGTTATAAACCTAAAACCTTTGTAAAATATTCCGTTATACTTTTCCAGCCTATTATCGGTTTTTCATCCTATTTTTACAAAATAAGAAAACTCCAAACACCATTTCCAGAAGCACTTAATTACAAGAGAAAATATCAACCTGTCCAGATTGGCAATCCCAAACTCTAACCGTCTCGTCTTTACTCCCTGTATAAAGCTTATCAGACCCAATCGGCAACGCAATACCACTAACAACCTACCACATTACAACAACCACATCAGTATCAAAAAATCGAAAAAGCAACCAAATTTAACAAAACTTATACCTTCTGATGCCCCTCAAGCTGCGTCAACATCGCAAAACAACTCCCGGTACACCACGAATGCAAAAACTTACACTGATCACCAAAACTACAGCTCCCAGTCACCCAATACTTACACACCCTATCATTCTTAACCACAACTCTATTACTAACCGCATTATTCCCTCCCCGACCACCGCCTCTGCCCCACGTATTCGCCCCGTTAACATACGAACTCCCGCCTCTTCGCACATTACTCACGCGATTATCCTCGGTCGCGAAACCGTTATTATAAGGTCTTTTCGACGCCCCGGTCCCGTTACCGGCTACCTCGTGATGTAAATAGGTACAGTTAGCTCTAGTGCACTTACCAGCTCTCCAATGAAAACATACTTTTTGATTATTGTTATTATTATTGTAATTCCTGTTATCTGATGATGGACCTAATCGATTAAAAACACGTTTTCCCCTATCATAATCCATTTTTTATAAATTTTTTGACCTAATTTTCGAATTAAAGGGTGAAAATTGGGGGTTTTTTGACAGGAGTGTAATTGGTGTGATGGAGATTGTGAATTTGGGGGTTAATTATGGGGATTTGTTGGGGTTTTGAAGGATGGAGTTATGAGCCCTAATTTGTTGATTTGGGGATAATTGGACTTTGTTATGGTAAGTGAGATTGAAGGTATTTATAGGGTGTGGTGGGATGGGATTATGAATTGGTTTTGAGTCGTTGATTTGGTTTTAAGTTAGCGTTAGATGTACGGTTGGTGTGGGTTTGAGTCGGCTTTGTAATGGCTCAGTGTTGTGTGTCACGTGCTTGTTATGTAGTTAGTTTATGGAGTGGATTTGGTGTGGCATATTCTTATTCTTATGTGTTTTTTAGCTTTTTTGTGAGAAGGAAAGAAAGAAAGCTCAAGATCTCTAACAATTTTTAACATGAGAAAGAAAAGGTAATGGTAAAATGAAGGGGAAAATAATCCTTGCTGCACACGCTAGAGATTATTTGTTGTTGTTAGGTCAAATCAGAGATCATTTTTGCTGTATTTGAGCAATCAAGAACTATTTAGTGAACAATCAGAGATCATATTTACTGAATGCAACATTGTTGTTTGCAACACAAATATTATTCCCAAAATGAAAAGAATGTGTATGTAAACATTATTATATAAACCTTTTAGAAATAGAGGTGTGATAGCATCATTTGCACACTTCTTGAGTCGTACTGATACAATTTGACTTCCTTCAAAAAAAATATGTTTATTTAGAGGCCATGTCAAAAGGCCGATCTTTTATCGAAGAAAAAATGGACATCTCAAACTCAACGATGATCAAACCAAATAATTGAGAGATTTTGACAATTGACAACACAAAATCTGGTGTTAAAGGAGTCCCGGATGTTGTAGTTGGTTGAGTACGTGATATTCCACAAATATTTATCTGACCACCTGAAAAAGTTGTTGAAGATCTTGAACTTACCAGAACAAGTTTACGAGTACCTGTCATAAGATTTTATTACATATAAATAATTAAAACCTAGCAAGATAAGAGTAACTTCAGTAACCACAAAGCTATGCAGATCTTATAAATTAGAGTAGTGAAAACTAATGATCGAATGAATCAAAGAGCGTGTGTCCTAATGATACCTCGTGTTGTGTTAGAATCCCGCAATCAAATGATCGTGAGTTCAAGTCATACTTATAGGACATGTGAGATTGATTTTGGATGTGTATATTATGAGATAGTTGTCCTTTAAAAAATAAAAATACAACTGAAAGAGAAACTTATTATCCAAATTCAAAAAAGGTTGACCAATTACAAAAGTCATTTGAAAACCAAAATAATGTTGTAATCTACTGTATATTCCTTAAATTATCATCATTATCTCCATTTGTGTTTGTTGTTTCTTTTTCTTTGCTCATGGCAATCACAACGACCTTGAATCTAAATTTCATATTTGTTGGATATGATTATTATATGTGACAACATAACGGTACTACATCAAGCAAAATAACATCACAGTGCAACATGATTTCCCTCCAAAACAATTGTCGTTCCAAACTTCTTACCTTGAATGAGCATCTCGTTTTATTCCCTTAGTATTTGATTTTGGTTAAAATTAAAGAACAAATGTCAGATAAAATAATTACATGCAAATGTCGAATAAAACAATTATGTGTAGACGTCGGATAACATGCTTATGCACATTTGTTAGGACCTTCTTGTAATATTTAGAGACCAAAAACTACAGGAGAAGATAGAGATAAAATACGCAAAAGGCTTGATGGAATTACATCAAATCTGTAACACCCCCATTCGAGAACGGGTCAAATGTCATATTTATGGCGTCAATAGAACATACGCAAGTGCAAAACTTCATTAATATAATTGTTACATAAGTTCTCCAATAAAAATAAGGGAATAAATAAATCTAAACATAATGACTTCCAAACTAAAATACATATCTAAATCAAGTCTAAATGAAAGGTAACTTCAATCTCCAAAGTCTAATTAAAGCAAATGGGAAACTATCATCAGGGTGGTCCACTAAAAGCTCTTATGCACTCTACACTCATATCCCAGCTTTCCTCTTAAAACTTGTCGCAGAGGAAAAAAAATACGGTTGAGCTTAAAAAGCTCAGTGAACAGATATAAACAAACGGATAACTAAACAATAATAAGTAAGTGAAAAGAAATCATTAGAACCTGCTGAACAAGAATATCATAAGTCATAAAAATCAGATGAAATAAGAAACAATGAGTAATAAAGAAATGTCTACAAACTCGAAACGTGTGTCTATGCATGATACATGCATAAACCAAATAATCATATGTCATCAGAGTCAAAGGAGACAAGGAATCAAAAGAGTAATAAGGAAATTCCCACGAGCTCGAAACATATGTCTAAAGCATGATACATGCTTTAAATCAAATATCCAAACATATATATCATGTCATAGCAAATGTGTACATGGGAGTGGCTAGCTCCAAATGTACTTAAACGAAAGTGAAATGGGGTGTTGGCACACACAAGTCCATTCACATTATCTGGACTGAACAAAGTACTTATGATGCATCCATACGCTCCCTACAAAACAAAACATATATACAAAAGTACAAGACACGTGTATACATATAAATAATAATAATGATCAAGTGCTATTGCATACAAAAGGGAACGCCATTGGTGACTCAATGACATGGTTATAGTACATCTATAACTAGTTAATAGCTCGGGCAACAGATCAAACAAAGAATATCCAAAGCGTAGCGAATCAAATATGTTCAAACAAAGATTAGTCTAACTAAAATGAATATCATATCAAATGAGGTAACAATAATGGCTAATGATAATAAATGAGCTAATTATACGGATAAGGATAACAAAGGTGCAAAAGTCAAGGATCAAAAAGTCAATGAGAAATCCTTGTAAGTGAAGGATATAATATATGTACCTTAACGCAAATGAAAGAGTGAACACAAGGAAACACAAGCTACTCCCTCTTCGGAGAATATACATGAATTAATGATCATTTTATTATTTATAAGTCCATTTATAAGCCATAACTGATTTTAGTGCTTATTGTCATTTATTAACATGTTTTAGGGTTTCTCATGTGAATATGGTTCATATTCTTATGATTTTTATGACACATCAAACAAGCTCATGAGATTCCCAATTTTTAATCAGTGATACCTATATATGTTTAGTACTTCCCATAATTTTTATAGATTTTATCTTTTAGTGTAAGTATCAAATCAAAAATCATTTTCTCAAACCTATCCAAAAAGTGACCTGATGGTATACCCAAAAAGTTTGAATTTATTTAACATATTAAAACCTTCCAGAAAAATTTACAAAAATTACATTAACTAATATATATCTTAAATATTCTCCTGCTAAAATTTAGCATCCTAAATCGTTATGGTGTGAAAACTAAAAATCATAAACACCAACTGATTTCAGACTCAAAATTCCCATATTTGACAACCAATCTTGTAAAATCAAAAGACCATTTTCCCGACCTCCAAAAACCAAGAGGCTTATATATTCAGAAAGTATGAATCTTAAACTTACTTTTAGAGCCAAGAAACGTGCAAAAACACGTTCGTATCACCAAGATTCACCTCGTTTAATCTGACCATAAATTCTGGTCAGAAATTGTTTTTGTTAAACCAACTTCTAACCCTAAACAAACGCATCATAATCCCTCCAACACACCCCTAATCATGTTTAATGATCAAAAACTTTTATTTACAGAGATTATCATATAAACCCTAATCCATCATGTAAGTTATTTTAAAATTATAAAGATTATAAAACCTAAATGTATATATAATAAGACACTAACCGGGATCCTCAAATTTATCGAACACGAACCTAGGTTTCTTGAGCTTTCTTGAAAACTAACAATGGAGGCTAGGGTTTTTCTCCTTCCCTTTTTTTTTCATGTATTTCGATTATGGGGGAAGGGTTGGGACCGATTCTATTTTTGTATAATGTTGGTTGGATCAAATTCTAGTAGGGCTTGAACTTGTATGATTTTTTTATTTATTTTTATTTATTTATTTTTTGTGTTAGCTTTAGGATTAGGATTTAGTAAAGTTGTATTTTATTTCTTAATCTATAGTATAATTTATTATATTTCTTAATTATTTAATTAAACTATAGAATAAAATCAAAATGATTAATAAAATGTTAACTCAAAGTTTAGGACATTATAAAATCAACTAAGCACTTGGTATAACTTGTTACCAAACACCCCATTTCTTGATACTTTGTCCTAAGCTGTTGATTTGTAAATTGTCGTGTAAATTGATAAACAAACCTAGTCGAATAATATTTAAGACTTAATCTCATGTTGACCGACCGGATTGTGAGGAATTCTTACATAAGCTTATTTGATACAAACTACCCTTAATGCACTAGTGATAACATAGTATAAAGGTCGAAAGAATTCTATGTTGTTATTGATAGATATGTTTGTTATGTTAATTATCCGTTAGTAACATGCATGAATCTGTTTTGTATAAAATCTTGCACTATCTTCTTTTATGAAATCACGTTGATTTGGAGTGTGTTTGGCAAAAGTAGCAGTGAGTAGTAGTGGTGGCGAAGGCGATGGCGAAAGCGATAGCAGCTACTCACCGCCCATCGCCTTCGTCGACTTCTTAAATGAAGCGTTGGAAAATGGCATTCAAAAATTATCAAAACTCACATCCTTTGTCAAACGACTACTAAAAATTAAAATGCTCATTGCTAACGCCATCGCCCAAAAAGCTCCTCACCGCCTCCGCCAAAAATACCCTTAGGGTGTGTTTGGTAAAAGTAGCGATGAGCGAAGAAGATGAGTTGCGAGAAGAGATGGCACACACCGTTCATCGCTTCTTAAAAACATTGGAAAAATGAACTTTCCTAAAAATAGAAAGTTTCACCATTTTTTCCTAAACGAACACGAAAAATGAAAAAAGCTCGTTTTCACATTCATCATTCAAAAGCTCGCGCCAAACATAGCGTGAGCCTATCCAAACATATCTTTAATCTTTGTTAAAATCCTGATAATTTAGAGCATTTGGTAAATTACTTTACACATTTGTTTTTGCTATTTGATAAGTGAAAATTATATTACCTTTGCTATTTATTGAAGTTTCTTTGGAAAACATGCAAATCATTTGGGACGTCCAGGTTTTGCTATTCTAAACTCTAAACGAAAGGATATACTTGTCCCGCGTATTTTAGTATGGAAATCGGTAATTCTAGTCTTATAAATATAAACACTTTTGAAATACATAAATTAATATTTTATAATTAAACTATGATGTATGAAAATAGATAGAGGAGTCGTTTTTTAAATCAATTTTTACCTACACTCAATTGACACCATGGGTGATGGAAGAGAGGGAGGTTACTCGCGAACTACTCAATGTTGATCTTAAAAAATATATATATACAAACTCAGCTTCACATAAGTTGAGGCGGACTCGAGCCACATAAGTTGAGGCAGACTCGAGCTTCAAGTTCTTGTAATCAAATCGAGCTTGAAAGTTTGTTGAGGGTTAATACTAAACTTAATGTAACAATATTATCAACACTCTAATACTTAGATAGTCAAGCCGAACTTAAGTGTCAAGTATTTCATCTAGCTTGAGCATTCGATTGAGTCAAGTTACGAGCGTGAGTTTTAAGTAATAGATAGGTACTCGAATTGAGCATAAAGGCCGTTAAACTAGGCTAAACTTGGCTACACTCATGGTGATATCTAAGTATAGTACCATTCATATATTAAAGCTTCCAATATCTAGATAAATATTTTTACGATCTTTTTAAAAGTACGTATGCATACTTATATTGTTGAAATATATAATGACCAAAGAAATGGCGAATCAGAACAAAGATTGATCATGCATATAAAACTAAATAATGTCACGCACACGATTTGTTTTAGATCAAACGAGGTGATTACCCCCGCCGCGTTGTGGCGGACCCCGGTAGGTGTGTTTGCCTTTTTTTGTTTCATTTATTTTTTTTGGTTTTTGTTAACTCTTGGGGTCGTTTGGTTAACATAAACGAGAATGAGCACTATAACTTTCAAAGTCATAATGTTGTTTGTTTGTTTTGTTTGTGGTACTTGAATGAAATAAGATATCATAGTTATAGATTCATTATTCTGTGATTTGGTGTCTATGAAATCCATTCCCGTGGCCTCTTTTTTTCCACTACTAAATTCAAATATCTATACACTTTTTCATACCATATTTTATCAATCAAACATAAACAATCGTAATGATACACTTTTTCATACCCATTGTCATTCCACATCATTCTAAATTCGATACCCATTGTCATTCCTAGCAACAAACCAAACGGGCCCTTAGTTCGGTAACTGGTTTTTGTAGTATAATGGGCCTCTATTTTTAACATTTTGGGTAATGATATTGGGCTTGGTTTTTTTAGGGAAACCCTTTTTAAAAAAATAATAGAATGTGTTTAAGTAGCTTAGGTAGTTACTTGTATCTATCCTGAATGTATATCCTCAAATGGCTACCAAACGCAATGTCGAAGAGTTAATGGCGGCGTCTGGTTCGATGATCTCGCAACCGCCTTTAAGTTCTTGTTTAGCAGTGAAGTATGTGAGGATCGTAATCTTGTGACTCGTATGGAGCAGGAGCGCAATCAGTTGGTTGGGAAACTTCGAAAACGTGAGCAAACGACTATCGAGACTCGTTCGTTTGGTCCTTCGAACGAAAAAGCTGTTGCGGGTTTGGAAGGGTTTGTGGATTTTAAACGTGTTGATCGACAAATTATGCTTGCTGTTAATGTTTTGATTGATGCTATTCGTGATGGTATAGCCGAGAAGGAGAAGCATGTGACGTTTATGGAGTTGGAGGAAGGGCCTTCGGATGGTTAGTGTGGTTGTCGGATCGTTTGTTTCGTGTTAGGTATTTCTAGGTTAATGGTAATGTTGGTGTCCGGTCAGTTAGGTTGTTTGTGTAAATCTGTTAGTGTTGTATTAAGATGACTAATGTATGTATAGTGAATGGGTGGATGTAACCTGTAATGGGTTATAGTTTTGTTTTCATGATCATGGCCTACTCATTCACTCCAACCACTTATAAGTATATTTTCTGAATGGAAAGTTATGATATCTGGTTTCGCAAGTTTTATGTACCTTTTTTGTTATGGTGTTATCGTCTTGTGAGCGGTTTGTTGCTTTGTTTTAGTAAATCATTTATCCAATGCTAAGAGTAGTGCATTTCGGAGAATTAAGCGGTTGTAGGTCTAAATTTTGTTTGTGTTTGTTTGTCGCCATCTGTTAGCTTGTAGTTCCAGTTATGTTTTTATCTTTGGTTGTTTTATTATTTTGTCACTGATTGAAGAGGTTTTCGTTTTTATAATTTACGTATATGCTGTAAAGGTTCTAAAACGTATTCCCGCCCCATATACACATCGTATATGGGTGGATGACACATATGCATACCTGATTTGAAACTCTTGTGGCGCTAAACCATCAATGCAACATTTATAAAAGTATTTCAAAATTGTTGTGGTAGTAAGGTACCACAACTATAGCTTTTATATACGCTTATAAGTACATCATACAGTGGTCACTGGGTTTTACAAAACGTGCAGGCTATTACATTTCCACTACAGTTACCTGCTACATATATGCACATAGTAGTCGTGCGTTGATATTTTTTAGGTTCCTACTACAGTTCAGATACCGTTTTTACAGCACTTATACAGCTGTTATACAAAAGGTACATTAGTTTTTGACCTATTTATGGTTTCATCTTCATTAATCTGCTTTATGTTTTTTCGCCTCCGGTTGTTCCTTTTCTTCTTCCGATGGTTCGAACAGCTGTTTTCTGACACCGGATGTTGATAACGCTAGCATAAGAGATTTCTTTTATGTGGCTTCCACCAACGATGGGGGTGGCGTAAGTGTTTCTGTCAGGAGTTCAGTTACAGTTGGCTCTTCTTCCAGAGGTGGTGCAGTAGAAGAGGTACCTTCAGTTTCTGGCGGGGGGAGCAACGGTGGTGTTGCATCTTCAGCATGGTCCAAGATTAGTCTTGGAAACCCTTATGCTACTACTGTTCGAAAGGCACTCAACCGGTGTTTGTCCTCTCAAGATCTCGATTATCGGAGGCAAAATGTGGATTCTATCCGATACGAATCGATGAGCTCTATGCAAGGTGGTAAGAGTGAGTGAGCCTGTGGGCTAAAACAACTAATGACCACGTTTCCGGTGACGTCTGCGATGATAGCTCTGAAACAGTAACTGGAAATTTAAAGATAGTTAGTACCCGTAAATGGTTGTATTGGAAAAATGTGACTTATATTTATGAGTTTGTAAAGTTTTTGGATACCTGTAAGCTGAGCTTGCATCTGGCATGGACTGTTGGCAATGCCAGTGCGGGCGTTTATCTTCGATTTTTCTGTTGCAAACTTTGCATCTGTTCATGTACCATTCCATGTTTTCTTCAATCTTTGTTATAACTCCCTCAACGGTAAAGCTCTCCTCTTGCTGTTTGATATTTACGGTTAAGACATTATAAAATTTAATGTTAAAATGTATGGACAAAGTGTGCAGAGGTCACCATAACAAGATTAATGGAGTTATTTGCGAAGTTCGCAATTTTCGTGATGGTTGAGTCGTCGGTTGCTGTGCTTGTTGTTGCTGGGTGGTTTCAAACGTCAACGGTAGAAGCGGTCGATAACTCATTATATCCGCATATGAGGTTTGTTAGTGTACAGATAGGTATTGACAGATTATTATCGGTATCCAATTATTTTGATTATTGTATTTAAACGGCACGTATATGATTCGCCTCTGGTATATCTAGGTTGAGGTAGTAGCTTGTGGCTGAACTTCCTGAAAGCTGTAGGGTTCCTGCAAAGCGTTTAACTATACAGGAACTGACAGCTATTATGACCGGCTGCTCTAATTTCCTAGCAACATCCATTTCAAACTTCACGGCCATTTCGTTCCATAAACTCAAGGTAATGTTGTTGCCACTGATAAGAAAAGAAATCATTTTCAGTTACGTTGTTTTACTGTTGTAGTTATTTATAAATTAAGAATCAGATTTTACTTAAGGTTCTGGATCTGTATGTTCTTCCGGAGTGTCCTGTTCGTTGTTGAATTTCCAAATTCCTTGATTCTGCTGACGTTACGAATAATACCAATATAATCTGCACGCGTGTCCAGATATTATGTTATTTATGTTTTATTGGTTTCGTAAAAAAAAAAAAAAAAATTACCTGTTAGGATCGACTCGCGGTTGTCCACCCGTGCACCAAGCTCATTATAAGCGGCGAAGTCAAATTAATGTTTGCCAAAGCCATCGTCTGGGATTTTAACCGCGAATGTAAGCTTTCCGAAAAGGAGTGTCGTAGCGTTTTTCAAAGTACGCTGCCAACTTTCTGTTGTCTTTGACCCAAACCTGTGAATTCTATAACATGAATTTAGTTCCATACTTGATTCAAATTGTCTGATATCTTTTACTTCCACATTTGCTTGTATGGCGTTCCCTTGTGTTAACAAACGCTATATACATTAGTATTGTAGTTATGTATATGTTCATGATTTGAAATAGATTTGTGTTACCTCTCGATCAAGTAATATGAAGCATAAACCGGTTGGATTGGGGTCTGGGATGTTTCTTGCAATCCATTTACGATAGACTCTAACCTCTAGAGCTTTACTTGGGTCAGTGGCTATTATGTTAGCAATGTTTGTAACGTTGGGATCAGTTACAGGGAGTTTCCCTTTCTCCTTTGGGTCAGTAGATATTATCTGTTGAAGTGTAGCCGAGTGAAATTCTACTGCCGGCATTTTGCCTTTGTCCTTGGATTGCGGAGATAATTCCTCTTGTGCCGGACCTTCCTTCTGAGCTTCTTTTGACATCTAAAATGACTATAAGTATTCAAGTATTAACCTGCACGTACTTTTAATAATCAGAAAGCTTTATACACATTCTACAAAGAAGATATCAAAACTGAAACAACTATGTGTGTGGATGATGCACGTGGTTACATGGCCATTTGATACTATATGACTCTTAATCAATGTAAGCGATAGATGATAATGATGCATATGTGTTGTATATCAGTGGAACATAATAGCTTAATAATGAGCGAAATAGTATCGGTGTGCAAAGTGTGATAGTGGTTCTAAATACTCTTTGGATGCTGATATCACATCAGCATATTAATGGATACTATATTAACAAATATCGAACGGAAAGTTATGGAAAACCTATTGGGCATTATTTGGTTGAGGAAATCGGTGTAGACTATGTTTTTTGTAGTGTTAGTAGGTTTTCCAGGTTGGTTTCCTATAACTATTTTTAGACCCTCGGGTGAGGTTGCTCTAGATAACGCCACGTATAACTGGCCATGCCCGAATATGGGTTCTGGCAAATATACACCTATTTTTTCCAACGATTGTCCTTGGCTTTTATTAATCGTAATTGCGTAACATAACCTGATAGGAAACTGTTACTTTGAATATAAGCGGGATCTTTTCCTCTTTACTGATCAACACAATTCTTGGAAGAAACACTTTTTCCCCAATTCTTGTACCGTAATAATTTTCCCTCAATCACTCTTGTAAGGAGTTGACTAACAATCATACGTGTTCCATTACATAATCCTCCAGTTAGGTTTAAATTTCTTAGGAGCATTATGGGGACGCCTTCTTTAAGTTCAAGTTTATGTGGGGTATGCCTGGAAACTTCATTGAATTTAAGTACTCCACAGGATAAAGCAATTATGTTGCGCCACCATCATTACCAACAGGTACAGCATCATCTATGCTTATATAGAAGTTGGAGCTTCGGAATCCTTTGAAGCACCTGATCATTTATCAAGTCTGTTGTTTCATTTTTGGGGCAGACAATTGCCTTCTGCTAGAACGCCATCGCCGTCGGTGCTGCCATAGATGGAGCATCGTATATAAAGTCAATTAATTGTGACAGGCCTTGTTCATCTGAATGGAAGAAGTACCTCTCCGGTATCTGCACCCATTTGGTGTTCGGTGCGTCTTCTACGTCATGTTCACCAATGTCACCGTTGCCTATATTTAATAACCATTCTGAAAATTCTTCCCTTTCTTGCTTCTCTGAATCTGTCATACACGGTCACGCAGTCGCATGTTCTCTGATAACAAAAGAATTTTAAAATGTGGCCATAGGTATGACTGTACTATTGAAGCCGCGATGATGACATCCTTGGAAGCACCTTTCTTAACCGGCAACGTTTGCCTAAAATCCCGCCCAATATTAGCGGCTTTCCACCAAATAGACAGTCGGGGTGTCCAAAACGTCTCTAAGAGTTCTATCCACGGCTTCGAAGCACTTCCTTTCATTCATCGGCGCCTCGTCCCATATTATTAATGTTGTCTGTTTAAGTAGTTCACCCAGCTGAGTGTTTTTCTTAATCGTGCATACTGACTCATCCGTTAGCTGCAGAGGTATTTTAAACCTTGAGTGTGCGGTTCGGCCTGAAGGTAGTAATAACGATGCTATACCTGACGACGCGACTGCTAATACTATTTTCCCCTGCGCGCGGAGTGTGGTGATAATCGCTTTCCATAGAAACGTTTTCCCAGTTCCCCCATATCCATATACGAAGAGTAATTCTTGTTTCTGTGACACGATCACACGACTGCATGCATAATAATATCAAATACGCTACGTTGCGTCTGATTTAACTTTGGTATTAACCGTCTACTCTCTGCATCCATTTCTGCACGATTGTAATTTTTTTCTTCCATGACAACTCGATTATTAAAAATCCTAATCAAGTCTGGTGGTGGGGCAGGCAGGCCGAAATCTTTTAGCGATTTCCCGTGCGTCGCTAACAAAACTTGCAGCTCGTATAAAACTCCGCCTTCTAATTCTGGATCGTTCAAAAATAAACGGCGAATACCCAGAAGTTCCGATAATACTATTGGGATATCGTCTGACATTTGCCTCCAAAACATGTGCCACAAAGCTAGCGGATTCGAGACGTCTGTAAACAGTAATATCTGCGAAAATAAAGATCTGAGCTGTGATGCTGTTGCAATAGCCGACGATTCTTGCAATGCTATTATCCACTCCTGATCATCTTGCAATAAACCCATAGCCTCACACGCAGCTCTGTTCGTGCTATACGTATGCCCATTCACTGTGCGGATTCCTGCAAACGACCTACAACCCTTTTGATGACACAACAACATTCTTTGATAAAACAAATCACCAGCTACTGGATGCACGTATGTAAGCCTTCCACTCGCAGGCTTACGCAAATCTTGTCTAGGAGACCAAAGCTTGTGACTTTTAGACCACACAAATTCAGAAGGGAATTCCAAATATGTTAAATGCCTTCCAATCGAAAACGAATCATTAAATGCCAACCATTCCGTTAACGTTGTTTTCTTCGAACCCGGGTTATTTAGAACCGACTGGATCGTTTGACAGCTTCTGAAAGCAACAGTCTGCATGTCTTGTAAGTGCACCACCAGAATCTGAACTGCCGGATCTCTGCTATGTATATCAAACCCAAGAATCCTCCAACACGCTTCATGAGGACCTATATACCTAGCGTCGACAAAATTATTTATTTCATCAACGGGACGTTGTGCAGACATATTTGATGTGGAAGCTTCAGATAAAGTCTGACCAGGTTCATATGTTTGACGGCTTATCCGAGCAACAATCCGATCCGTACCTTTAGAAATATACTTAAACAGGTATTTAATCAACATCGTCCAACCACAATACTCTACGTTTATGTGCGCGTAAAATGCCATACACAAAGCACGGTTATAGGGAACAACGTACGCATTATCCAACCTAACTCCACGACGCATCTGATCAATATAAATATCTCTTCTACGGTAATGCACGTAGCCTGATTTATCAATGAATGTTGAACCACAATACTCTTTTGGAAAATGTTTCTTACAACCTGTTCTATTCTGCATACATGAAGCGTTCGGAAAAGCATCTCCACACGGGCCATGAACCATGAATTCCGATACAACCCTGAATCTTTCAGGGTCATGTTCGAGATCCGAAATTTGCGCTAATGTATCATCGACCTCACGGTGTCATTGTATTAGCGGACGGTCACCCATAGTAACATGTGACAATGGGGAAGTCTACGTTTCAAACTCGATGTGTATATGCGCAAATTTTTTAAAGAGAACCAATTAATCACAAGGAGCATACAAAGGAACAATATTAATTTTATAGCCGTTAGTGAATAAAGACTGGAAAAAGACACTTACAGTTACAAAAACATAATGTAATTGCGCATGTGACAGTGAAAATCTATTATATAAATGTTACATTATAAAGTAGTGTATGTTACCTGCTTTTATTGATCCGAAAAGCCTACGGTCGCGCACATATTTGATGAGATCATGAATTTTACGTTCAAAAATTCTACCCACCACATCTTGTCTATCGGCAGCGAGTAGGTGAGAGTATGCTTCCATGTAATCTTCTATTTCAGGCCAATGTGTATTACATGTAAAAGTGACAAAGAAAGAAGGATTCCCATAGACACGACAAATGGCCAATGCGTCAAGATAATGACTATACATGTATCTTGGACCGCCGGTGAAAGAAGATGGCAAAATTATTCTCGACCCCACGTCAGAGCCATCAACGTCTCCCATGTTGATTGCGTCATATAGGCCAGCCAAATAATCCCCCCTTATGTCTGCCTGATGAGTACGCACGTAATCCATTCTGTTTTGTTCAATGCTGCAGTACGCTGTCACCACATATTGCTGGAATAGTCTACCTGCTCTACTTAAGAGATTATAATAACCTTCCCTATCATGTAGCTGGTATGCATAGAATGCTTTCATAGACATTTTCTTTCCTCTTCGAGTTGAAACGCTTTCGACATTTAAGTATCTAAGACCGGTGTGATACCCATGCTCACCATAAACAAAAAGCAACGGAAACTGAGTAGCCATGTAGATCGCGTGCAGTTTGCTAATGCGTTGGGGTTCTCCAGCGTGCGTCTCAATCACGACGTCAAAATCTGCTTCAGTTTCCAGAGTATCATCAAAGACGATAGCACCTATACTGTCTCCGCTCGGACCATCGTATTGTGAACCTTTGGCAACATTGTAAAGCCTAACCTTGAAGTCTGGGATCGGATTCTGTTGCAACTTATCCCTTGCGGTTCTGAACAACTGTATGAGAGCGTTGTTTCCATCTAAAAAATCGATTAATGCTTGCACAATTTCTGGCCGGAGATTTGTGCAAGAACTCTTAGTAAAATGCGCCAAACTGTTAGCCACCTCGTTAACCGTGTCATATATGTACAACTGTAAAAATCTAGGATCTTTGCCTGGCTCAGGACAAAGCCGACCAATTGTGTGATATATCTGCCCAGATATTTTGAAGACGTAAGGCCCCCGACCGTTATTAACAGATTCGTCGATAGTGGCACCGAATGAGGTCATGGCAAACATCTGGTTGTATGCTCTGATATTTTCTAGAAAGTGAGTATCCGAGTACAGATCGTCGATGATGGACGGATAATCCCGTGGTGTAAATAGTTTCACTCTACCTTGCAGACAACAAACATTGTAAAGAGGCCTGAAGTGCGAGTCGAGTAGCTGAGCTTCTCTTCTTCCCAGAACTTTGCATTACAATAACGGCAGACACATTTGCATCGACCAAATCTCCGATACTCTTTCGGCGCACCTAACCAATAATGTAGTAAACTTGTATGAGAAAAAATGTCATGAGAAGTGGCAGTTAACAATACGGTCAGAAAGCCTCCCAAGTAATTGACGCCGCAAAAGACTAAGTGACTAATAAGTAATATGTGACTAACCTGTCCCAAAAACGGGGACGCCAATTGAGGTGGGCTAGTGCCGCTCAGCATTTGTTGTTGCATATTGGCGAGGCTGGCCACCTACAATACCAAAAGCAACAATAAAGTAAGTTCTAAAGTGTCCAAAAATTTTATCAGAGGTAGCATTAAATTGAAAAAGGAATTACACTGGTTGACGGAAGATTCTATATTTACAGGTGTATCACCAGTCTCTGCGTCTGTGTATATTTGTGGCAGACGGATCTATAACAGGAAAAAATGCCGTGTTAGCAACGATATTAATATCCGGCATAACTATGTTGCAAAAATTGAAAGGAGCACGTAAACGTACCTTGCGATGAAGATGTTGGAACGAAATGCACAGTACTTCCTCGAAAGTCCAAATTGATCGTACCGTCAAACGTTCCTGTGAAATTCAAAAAAAATCTCTATTAAGAACCCCCAAAAATTTCTGGAAGGATAAAAAAATATTCAATATTGTAGTAACATCACCTGCAATCCCAAAATCTTGCAGCGACGTGGATACATCTGATTGACAAAAGTTATGGCTCGAATGCCTATTTGATAAACCATACGTCGCTGTCACGTCTATAGCTGCCGACAAATCTTCGGACGCACCGTATTGGACACTGTTATTGCAAAAATCAAGAAGCAAAGGGCCTCGGAAATATCCTGTAATAATCAAAAACATACTCCGTTACACATTATAGAGCAATCTAAACAAAATTGCGAACATACAAATAATGTAAGGAGAGTACCTATGGCGTCAAGCCCTTTTAACCAATCCCCTTGAGTGACAGCTAAACCGGTGGACACATTGACAGCAGGCAGTGAAGGCACAGCAGACGTTACCGGATGAGGCACGTCACACATTTTTTCCATAGCGGTGACGTCCAAATTGGCGGATACATTTACAATATGGCCTGAAAGTTCAACTGAAGGTACTTGAAGAAGCGATCCACAACTTTCTCTATCAGTAACACCATCGGGTGTTCCAGTGAACCTAACCTCAGTAACTGGACATCCAACCAACTCAGCAGACGTTCCATCAAATATGGGAATGAGAGCGCCTACCTCGACGTTTTTTCCTTTTATACGGCGCATGTTGTTAATATCCATATCAGCCAACGAATCTCCAAACTGAAACTTCCTTTTTGGTCTACTATTAATCGAAGGCTGTGGGCACTCATGTAGTGTAACATCAACACGGGCACCCTCCCGTGCATGTAATGTATCACTAACCTCCAGATTACCCACATGCATGACACCAGCACTTTCGACAACAGCCCTACTACGTTTATTTGTACCAACACTGGATTCTAAAACATCATCAAAAAAACGCTTCTCTCCCACTTCTGGTGCATCTAATACATCACCAACCTCTACATCAGCCAGACGGCGTACATCACAGGTTTCGGCATTATTTTGCACAACAATGGAAGTATCCGGTGTAAAATCATGACTCGGTATACCTATAACATTAACTTTCTTGCATGGCCTATTTTTTTTCTTCATATTTTGGAAACTTTAAGGATGCATAAAATTTAGACACACGTAACAAACATGAACAATAAAGATTCTATTCCGCAAGTCTTGGAACCAAATTTTAAAATATTCATGCAAAAGAGAGTGTCAGCAAACATATAGTAACACAAAAAAAAGAAACCAAAAACGTTTAAACACTATTGAACCGCGAGAAACTCACCTAAGAACTCAAAGCGCTTGCATGCAGATCTACGCAGAGAATAGAATGATCAGATCCAGAAAATCATCTAACGTTTACACTAAACATAACAGGTGGCATGAAGATAATGAACCGGCACATATGAGTCACGGAATATATCATCAAACCCGATGGCGGGCTGAGAAGTTGAAGCCAACGTTAGGAAACACACAAGCCCAACAACCCAAAAGGCCAGTAACCCATTTAGTAGCAAAAGTCTGTGATGTGCCACGCACGTGACCCAGGGAACGTTTTTTTATTTCCACCGTCGCAGCGGATTAGCATATATATATAATTCATTTAAATAAATTCGTTGTCTTTTAGCCGCAAAAGTCCATGTGTGTCCCGTGAACCTCTGATACCCACCTTGGTTGGTTAGCATTGGAAACAAAATAGCTAAACCAATTTTCACACCATTATTAACTTTTTCTCACATAAACATAACTACTTTTCCCACCATATTTAGGGTGGTTACAGTTTATACACGCCATACAAAAAAAAAAAAACTCATTATCTTGATCACCTTCTTCTTCAAACCACTGAACCAAACAAACCCAAATCACCATAACCAAAACAATGCACCTTCTCAAATCCCCATTCCCAATCTTCACACCAAACACAACCAAACCCATCAAGCACAGCACCCGAACTCGCCTTTCCATAAAGCCACCACCACCAGACTTCAACTTTAAGTCCGAAATCTCATCCGGGTCACGAGCCTTTATTTTGGAGATGCATCCTGAGCTTTTGGATTTAGCTGATGAAGGGAGTTTGGTTGTGATTCGGAAAAGTCAGTTTGGTCCTGTTCCTGAATGGAGAAGTGAGTTTGTGGAGCCTGAGGTTATTTGGTTGCTTGGTACTAATCATGTGTCCGAGAAATCGGCTGTTGATGTTGAACGGGTTGTTAAGGTTGTGAGACCGGATAATGTTGTTGTTGAGCTTTGTAGAAGCAGGTATATGTGGTTTGATTCTGTTTTTATTGATTCATTTTTTTTGGGTTTATGCCGTTTTAGTAGTTAGTTTTGACTGTTTAGATAAACCTGCTTATTTGCTAATTGCCGGAGGTCTTCTTGGAAGCAGTCTCCCTACTTTCGGGTTTATCTTGGGGTAGGGGTACGATCTGTCTACTTCCTACCTCGCCCATACCCCACCCCAATGGGATTGGGTATGTTGTTGTTGCTTATTTGTTAATTTTACATTGAAATAAGCACTTCAATATAAGCAGATTGGTACCCGCGTACTTGTATTCAGATAAGCACTTTAAATACGCAACCCCAAACAACCCCTTATAACTTTAAATGGAACATAATTTATTGTTTATACGGTTGGTGGGTACATTGCTTGCATACGTAGGGATAATGTCAGCAAGCTAAAAGTTCATACACCTTTTTTATAACAATTCTCGATAAAGTCCTTGATCTGGTAATTAACTAATTATACTTTTTTGAAATGAGCGAGTTTGAAAAGTTAGGGGCCGCAAACTTTGATGCCACCTTATCAGAAAATGGACAAGTATGGTAATTATACCTTTTTGAAATGGGCGAGTTTGGTAATAATAATTTTTGAATGGATTAGTTCGGGAGCTATATAGTTTTAAAATGAACTAGTTGGAAGTTATATTGTTTTTGAAATGGACTAGTTTGGTAATTTAGTGATAAGTCACTTCATTAGAAAAAAAATGTCACATGAGCAAGAAACTGGTCATATGGTGATCAGATTACCAAGTTAGCCTCTTTCAGGTCAGGACACTGGCCATAGTAACTTAGTACCACAATGAACCACCAATCTAGATACGCTGTTAATCTATACACCTTAGAACTCATAAATTTACTGATATTCTGCAGTTAGCAGCCATGCAAAACTAAACCTTCGTATCTGCTATGTTTGAACCCTAAATAGATACTGTATAAATTGCAGTATGTTTTGGTAGTATAAGCTCGGCGCAACAGACTTATCTCATTATCTGAGTGTTTCACGTCGGCCATATTACATTGATCTATACCAATTTAGTCATTAAACTAAATTATAATGATCTATTTCCATCATTTTGATGTCACTAAGACATAAAGTACTTATTGTAAAATGACAATAATGAAACAGTTCGACCATAATGACTAAGATGGAACGATCAAAATCAATGATAAATGTGGAACATTGAGATAAATACGTTGCTAGTTTATGACATTAGCATTAGAAGCTGTGAATGAAATCTGTAGACCTCTTGAGGCCGATATATTATAGATCCAATCATCCTTATTGCATTGGATTTTTATGGAATTTTCTTCCATCCATGGCTTAACTTAACTTGTTGCAGAGACTATTTTCAGAGCAGGAATCATGTACACATCAACTGATACTGAAGTCGAACCATGGCTAAAATCCAACCCCTTTTCCTTATCCGGTTCAGGGTTCTTTGGGGCTGTTGGTCGCAGCATCAATCTAGGTAATCCATCCAAACGTTCCCTTTTGATTTGATGGTTGCACTTCTTAACGGAAAACCAAGTTGATAAACTTGGTTTTACAATACAGGTGGTCAAACTGCTCTAGCATTACGTCTATTGTTGGCAACTTTTTCCTCCAAGATTTCTTCAAACATCAATCGCCCTTTTGGGGATGAGGTAAGCAGTTTAGATACTATAGAAACGATTTCTTTATGAGCATCTTAAAATTTTACAGTGTCTCAGTTAAGCTATTTTTGTGTTAGTTTCGTGCTGCAAGAAAAGCTTCTGAGGAAATTAGTGCACAAGTAGTACTAGGTGATCGGCCTATTGAAATAACGGTGTGCATTTCTATCTGTTTGATCATGTAATATCTAGTAGTCGTACTGTTTGGCTGCTGTTGTTCTTATTACGCGCTCTAATTTTAGCTTGAAAGGGCGTGGAACTCACTCAAATGGAGTGAAAAACTAAGCCTTGTTAAAGTGGTTCTCAGTGGAATAACATCATCAACGGATCAGTCCAAGATAAACCTAAAGGTTTGGTATTCACCCTCATGTTTCCTCTAGTTGTGGCAATATTGACCCAATTACTTTTTAATGACTCGATTGTGGTCATTTTTGCTTTTTATATAATTTTTAATCTCAAATTGGTCAAATAAATCTTTTTAGCTGTAAGGGGAATGGTACAAACAATTTGGTCTGTAAAATAATTTGAATAAAGAAAAGGGGAAAGACAAATAAAAAATGACTTCCTAATAGTTGATAGATCCAGGTTGTTGTATGATACAAAAATGAGGTTCCATTGATAACAACGATGCCATGTTTAGGAATCAACTGCAGCAGACACTGATTTTCAACTCTATGAGCAATTGAGTTTCTCATATCCGTCATTGCTACAACCTTTGATCCATGAACGTGATACAGTAAGTTTCTACTTCATATACTATGAGGCGGCATTGTTTACACATTTACTTTTGAATGGGTCAAATGTTCTATATTTATCTCTAACGGTTAAACGTCTATTTTTTTTTTAAATTAAGTCTAAAAAAACAGGTCATTTGGATCCAATGGGCAAAAGTTTTCCAAAGTTTCTTTCTGATCCATAAAACCTCCTACTAGTTTAATACCGAAAAACTTATAGTAATAAAATATTATATTTCATACACTATGCTGACAAGAAAATTATACAAAAAGTGTTTCAGCCAAACCAACTCGTCCCGCTCATTTTGCCACTTATATGTTGATAAGAAAATTCAGCTTTCTTGAAGTTTTACAGAATTTCACGATCTAATAGTTTGTTTGTTCAGTATATTGCTTGGTCTCTGAAGCGGAGCAAAGCTGTAAGAAACGGTAAGAGGGTAGTAGGGGTTATTGGACGAGGTCATCTGAATGGTGTGGTCTATGCACTGATCTCTGATCTTGGAGACTTGCGATTTCGTGATCTTGTAGGGGAGAGGCCTGCAACAGATTGGGTCAATACCATTGTCAAAAATTTGGTGAGGGACACTATAATTGGTGTTGTGATATGGGCTTTGTATGAACAGATAATGAATTGATGCATATGAATAATGTTATTCGGAAAGGAAATCAAGAATCAACGCCAACAATTTCTGACTCCTTTTTGTGCAGTAATATTTGTTGTCATTATAATTTATTAACTATATATGATTAAAAGTAAGGGGATTGTTGTTGACTAAAAGTAAGGGGATTGAACCATACTCGGTGTAGTCTATGTACATAACATGAATTTACTCATGTAATAAGCATTAGCAGATGAATATGTGGAGTGTTCATATTCGGGCTGAGTTCACTTGTCTAAGTTTTATACATAGTTAATGTCTGTTTTGGGAACAAAAGAACACAAGCTAATGTTTCATGTTTGTACTCTTGGTTTAGAATAAATCTTTCCTATGAAAAATATTGCCGCTTAAATCGTTGCTTAATATTACTATTCTATTGCCGACGGTCATTTTTACAAAAATGAATCACGTCCGTTAGATCACTTTTGTAGTTAATCCTCACCGTTCTAATTCCTTAATTATCCACAACAACTAACTAGAGAAAAGCATGGATATCATAATATTAATATACACATGTGCTATATTGTCTCCATGTAGAGAATCCAATTTTTTTAAAATATTTCGTATCATCTTTTATTTGGCAGCCAAACCACATTTTGTTTTAGTTTTAAAATATTTTAATAGCTGCACTATTATCTTAAATTGATTTTTTGAATAGAAATTCAAAAATCACTCTAAATTGTTGTAAAATCCAATTTGTAACTTATACAACTCACACACTAGAAAAGCTTATACAATCACAAAGAAATAAAGGTATGACTATAAAAAATGATCTATTAAATTTGAATACAACAAAGGTTTTCGTAACCCACGTGTTACGACAGGTTTAAAACTTTTTATAGTGCGTGTTTATGGTTGAAATACAAGAAGCATACTTTGTATTATCGACTTTGCTTATAAGCAGTTGTACATATAAAAAGTTTAAACTATAACTCTTTTTGAGTTTTGAATTGTGATATCGAAATACTAAGAGTGTTTCTAGCTCATAAAAGTTATACAAGTTTTGAATTAATTGACAAAATGAATGTATACATTTTGTTATATATTGTTACAATTTTGAAATAAAACTAAGATAAAACATGTGACCATAAATTTAGTAAACATACAAAAATACTAATTTGTCCATTTTTACTATTCATTCACAAATTTTTCAAGATAATAAGAGGTGATAAATTTCAACTTTTAGCAAATTAACAAATTATAAGTTGAGTTCACATGCCAAGTAGCATTCACTTCTATACATTTTATTTTTGTTTTTTTTACATTTTCACTTTCACATTCCATTATTCTAACATGCTACCTCATGTGTATCAATTTATATTTCTATGTGATATATACTATTGATCTTATCGTCCATTCACTTTCACATTCCATTATCCTTATGATTTAATCCAAACTATACTACAAAATTGATGTTTGAGAGTATATTTAAAGTGATTTATTTTTCATAATTTAAGATGAAAACTCCGAAACCATAGCTGCAATTGCTCAACAAATATAGTTTTATGAGATACAATTTTACATGATTAAATTGGTAGGTTGTAATCCTCAAGCTTCCTTTGCAAAGTTGCCTTTTTAACCCTTTTTTAGCATCACGCTATGTTTTTCTGTCGGGTTGATATATGATATTTATAAAAGCATTTAAAAAAGCATTGCATTAGTCTACACTCGAAACAAGTTTAACAATATAGAATGTAGATTATTTTAATCGTTATACCCGGGCAACGCACGGGTATTGTACTAGTTAAAGTTGTTGTGGGCTGCAATTGCTCATATATTGCTATTCACTTTTTACAGTATGTAGTTAATTTACTTTAGAAATCAAGGTTGGATAAAGTGGTTAACACCTTTGCCTCTGGAGATAGAGGTCAAATGTTCGATCATCACCCCTTGCATGGCCGGAGGTCCTTTTCTACCTTTGGTAGAACCGGAAGCAGCCTCTCTACCTTAGGTAGGGGTATGGATGTCTACGACTTTGTTGGAAATGTATATATTTATAAAACCGTGAATGTCCGGATTCGAACTCGTGACCACGGGATTGCACACATTACGAATGAGAATTAAATTTAATAATTAATGTTAATTGATTACGATTAATTATTATACAAAACTCGACTAACGATCGTTAAGTATTTAACGGGAAATAACTAACGACCGCTAAATGTAAAGAGAAGGACTTGTAGTGAAAAATCTTAAAATGGAAAAGATATGGGTATTCCTTTGGGGGCGTATATGGCCGGCCATAGGGTGGGTTTACACAACCCAAACCCTAACTTGTTCCCAAAGATTTTGTACACTATATAAACAAAGGCTAGGGTTAATGTTTTTCATAGCTTTTGTGCACACACATTAACCTAATCTTTCTTTTGTCTTTCTCTTGCAAAAATCGGCCACAACATCTATTAGGGTGTTTGGTTTTGTTTTTCTAAAACAAAGTTTTGTAGATCTAGCAATCTCTTTATTCGTTTGTTAATTCGTGTGTACAAGAACGTGGTGTAACACACTATTGTTACATCAATTGGTTTGAGTTATAAAAAGGTAAGGGATAACTCGTTAAACCACTTTGTCACATTCATTGAAGAAATCTAGCCAATTGCAAGAGGTACGTTACGCATTCTTTCAGTTAATTAATTATTGTTATGATTCTAAGTCTTCCGCTGTGTACCCTGTGATGTCTATATGTTATTATTATATATCATATATCTTAAACTCAACAGTGGCATCACGAGCCTTGTATAACAAGTAATTAATTACTGAAACACATAAAACAAATAAACTGCTTGTGTTATTAATTGTATATGTGTAGATCTAGGGTTTGCAAAACCTAAACCCTAATTTTTTAGGGGGGCGTTTTTTTTGTGCCCTAATTAGGGTTTTGTAAACTTTAGTTTTAATTGGATTAGAAACCCTAGGTTGCATGCAATTTTATGTGTATTAAATTGCGTAACTCTTGGTTTATTGCATTAATTATTAAGTGTGATTTATATCCATGATAAATACATGCATGTTTTATTATGGATCTGCTTTTATTGTATGTTTTACTTGGTTAAGTGATATATACTAAATTCTTGATAGATCTTAAATTGGGGAAGACCTCAATCATTATTATTAAATCAATTATGTGCTATGTGGTATATGCTTTAATTTTGACTTACGCAATCGATGAATCGATGCATGTGGTTCTCTTTGTACATTGCTGAAAATAGGTGAGAGTCTTAATTAAACATGTACATATTGACATATCTAGAATTGATTATTAATGGGATTTATCAATAGGTTTGCATGTGGCTATTTGATATGCATGACTTATTATTATGTTATGCATTCATTGTTTATATATTTATTTTTAAATATTTGCTTGTTTGTTATGTGTAACAAGGGTATTTTTATAAGAAAAATAAACTGACCTAAACAATTGTGAAACATGTATTTTTAAGCATAGTAATCGTAATAGTTTAATTGATTGATTTTTTGCACAAAATAATTAGAACGGCTCACCCATTAAGACAAACTGTGTGATGGGTACAAGGTTGGTACGCATTAAATTGTGACCTTAAAGATGAGGGTATGTAATATGCTTCGCGCTGACCTAATTCTCCACTCGTTTGTGCGTCTTAATGGAGCTACCAAGTATTCCTATATATGTGCATAAAATCCTAAGGGTGAATTTACTTTAAATTCTACGCGCCACTTTTGTGGTAATTATCCGAATAACTTGGGTCTTATGACTCATGCAGCAGTAGGATATAGTGGTAATTAAAGGTAATTCTTTAATTGGTTATCCAATACCTCAATTAAAGTTTGATGATGAAAAGCTTAAACATTAAAACAAGGATATAAATGTTTTAATAAAACCTATGCTACGAAGATGAATGCATGACATCTTTGTACATATTTGATTTGACATCAAAATTATTACCCTTTAATTTAAGTTGTATGCCATCCAACGAAACGGAAACACCTGAGATTACCTTTTATTTGCGTGAGAACGTGACTTAGATCGTAATCAAAGGGTAAAATGTCCACGTGTCGTGAGAAAGGGCATGGATGATTTTGCAGTTTCTTAAGTTAGACAACTTAACTGAGTTAGGCGGTGAGAACTGGCAACTCAAGGCATAAAATGGGATAAAACATTTACATGGCAATTGAAATTGGCTATATGTAAATCCTATAAATCTAGGAATTGTAATTGAAATTGGCAATTGAGAAAAAGCTCTACCATTTTGTATAAGTTCATTACTAGCAGATCAACTGCCGTGATGAGATTATGACAATTTAGATCCTAGTTTTCAATAATAATTAATTGGTTATATGAATATGAACCTTGGGTATTTAATTTTATTGAAAAGGAAAATTATCAAAATACTAATTATGGTTTTTGAACTTTTTCGTAGATGGCTCTTCAACCCGAAAACACTATGAGCTTAATGAGTCGCTTTCAAAGATTTGATTGGAAGAGACAAACCGACCGCCCAAATTTCAATGATTGGCATCGCACTTAGGATCATCCTTCGTGTTGCCAAAAGACTTGAGATTTTGACTACACCTCACCGATGCTCATCTCGAATCGCCATCGCTCTTGAACAAGAGGAGTATCGTGTTGAATATGAGAAGCACAATGATGTAGCGTGTCTTATGCTTTGGGATGTCCGCTCAATTGCAAAAACAATTTGAGCACTATCCGCCTATGAGCATGTTAGATGAACTCAAACGTATGTTTGAGAAGCCACCAGCAGTTGAACCGTATGAACTAATTGAAAAGGTTCATAGTCGCAAAGGTGAGGTTGGTAAATCATCTCGACTACATCCTCGAGATGAAACATCACTTGGACCAATTGGAGAAGCTCGGCTATGGTTACTCCCAAGATGTGTGTCGGCCTCATCAATCACTCCCTTAATCAGGAACGATTTGGTGATTTTGTGCGACAATATAACATGCATTGCACGGGGAAGACAGTGAATGAGTTACATGCAATTCTTGTAGACTTCGAGAAGAGATTACCAAAGAAGGCTCCTACACTTGTTGTACTAGCAATACAAGGTGGTAGGGTGAATAAGCCAAAGCCGCAAGCAAATAAGAAAGGGAAAGGAAAAGGAAAGGGGAAACAAGTTGTCATCCCACTAGCTCCTAAGAAGAACCCAAGAAGAAAAAGGAGAATCCTAAGAAGGATTGACTTGCCACCACTTGTAACTCACCGTGTCATTGGAAGCGGAACTGTCGGTGTTTCGAATGAGTGCCTTCATAATAAAAATAAGATGGTGCCTAGATCATCGTGTATTTTTATGTTTGAATTATTTTCTTTCCTCATAAGCAAAATTCTGGATTTATGATACGTGATGTGGTACTCACATCGTAATACATCTCGGGGACTTAGAGGAGCAAGGAAGTCGACACATGGAGAAAGATACTTGTACGTTGGAAATGGAAAGCGTGCATTTGTCGAAGCCATAGGGACTTTTGATTTAGTGTTGCCTTCGGCTTAATTCTTGAACTAAATAATTGTCATTATGCACCTCCATTGTTAGGGATTTTATTTCGTTTCTTTGTTAAAAGATATTGGTTTTATGCACACTTTTACCGATTATGGAATTTCGCTTTTAATAATGTTTTTTATTTTAATGCGATTCCTTTACTTGGTGTGTTTGAAATTGATATGGATGGTTGTGTATCCAATGAAAATGATTCGTTGTATAGCATTAGCAATAAGAAGAGCAAGTCTAACTGTGACTCTTCTTATCTTTGGCATTGTCTCCTTGCCCATATAGGCAAGAAACGCATGGAAAAGCTGCAACACGAAGGGCTTTTACAAAGGGTCGATGATGAATCATTTGACAAATGCGAGTCTTGCATAGCTAGGAAGATGACAAGGAAACCTTTTTCACCAAAAGTGGAAAAGGGCTTCTGATCTACTTGGATTGATACACACTGATGTGTGTGGTCCACTTAGACATGTGTCAAAACATGGTGCTACCAACTTCTTAACCTTTACGGATGATTTCAGTCGTTATGGTTATGTTTATTTACTTAAACATAAACATGAAGTTTTTGAAACATTTAAGGTTTTCAAAAGTGAAGTAGAATTAAAACTCGGTAAGAAGATTAAAGCTCTTTGATCCGATAGAGGTGGTGAATATATAAGCCAAGAGTTCAAAGATTACTTAGCTGAGTGTGGAATTATCCAGCAGCTCACGTCTCCTTATACCCCACAATAAAATGGTGTATCTAAAAGGAAAAATCGTACTTTACTTGACATGGTACGATCAATGTTTGAACATACGACTCTTTCTTTTACTTTTTGGGATTATGCCCTTGAAACTGCTATTCGCATTTTGAATATGGTTCCAACGAAGAAGGTTGTTAAGACTCCATATGAAATATGGACAGGAAAAGCTCCCAACTTTTCTTACTTAAAGGTCTGGGGATGTGAGGCGTTTGTTAAATGTGACTCACCAGATAAGCTCCAACCCATATCTGTTGAGTGTATCTTTGTAGGATACCCTAAGGAAACAATGGGTTACTACTTCTACTACTCAACTGAGAACAAAGTCATAGTGGCTAGGTATGGAGATTTCCTTGAACATAATCTCATATCTCAAGAACTCAGTGGGAGAGTATATGATCTGGAATATGATCAAGAAGATACAACACCTTCTGGTAATACTAGCCAACTTCAAGAAAAGCCTAAAAGCTTAGGCGCTCCTCCTCAAGTTGTTCCCATTCGTAGGTCTGAAAGGATCAGACGCGCACCGACCGCCTATGTCTTAACGTAGAGGTGGAGGAAAATATGGTTGGGGATCTTAATGAACCCGCCAACTATAAGGTTTCCATGGTGATTCTCAAAAGGATAAATGGAAAATTGCTATGAATGACAATGTACACACCTACAAGGCTTGTCGGTAGCTAAAGGTTTTACTCAAACCTATGGCATTGATTACGAGGAGACATTCTCTCACATGGCGGACATAAGAGTTATTAGGATTCTCATAGCTATAGATGCACACTATGACTATGAGATTTGGCGGATGGATGTCAAAACCGCCTTTTCAATGGTCGCTCAGATGAAGACATCTATATGGCACAACCGAGGGGTTTGTGAATCCACTATTTCTAACCGTATGCAAGCTTAAAAGGTCCATTTATGGACTAAAGCAAGCATCAAGGCAATTGAATAAAAGATTTGATGGAGAAATCAAAAGTTTTGGATTTACTCAGAATCTTGATGAGCCATGTGTATATCACAAAGCTAGTGGGAGTCATGTTACTTTCCTTGTTATGTATGTCGATGACATATTAATCATGGGAAATCATATACCAAGTCTAAATGAGGTGAAAGCCTATCTTGGTAAATGTTTCTCGATGAAGGACTTAGGCGAAGCAACATATATACTCGGAATCAAGATCCACAAGGATAGATCAAGGCGGCTAATAGGTTTAAGCCAAAGTGCTTACATTGACAAAATATTGAAGAGATTCAATATGCAAAATTCCAAGAAGGGATTTTTGCCGATGCAAGTAAATCATGGTTTGAGCAGCGAAGGTTGTGCTTCAACACCTGCAGAGGTGGCGCGTATGAAGAAAGTTCCTTATGCTTCGGTTGTAGGATCTATCATGTTTGCGGTGCGATGCACAAGGCCTGATGTGGCGTTTGCTCAAAACTTAACCAGTCGGTATCAACAGAATCCTGGTGAAATTCACTGGACTGTTGTTAAACATATTCTCAAGTAACTTAGGGCTACAAAAGATATGTTCATAGTGTATGGGGAAATCCGAAGCGAACTGCTTTGTTACTGAGTTACCGTGATGCATCCCGAAATGTGACAAAGATGATACGAAGTCTTAGAAGGGTTATATATTTGTCATCAATGGAGGTGCTGTGGATTGAAGAGCAAGAAATGCAGACCAATCTTGCGATGTCTCGCTACTGAAAGTGAGTACATAGCGCTTTCGAGGCAGCCATGGAAGTCGTTTGGATAAGGAAGTTTGTTTCGGGCTTGGTGTCATGCCGTCGATTGAAAATCCTATTAAAGTATATTGTGACAATTCTGCGCAATTATTTTTGCCCATGAACCGGAGTTATGAAGGGCACCGGACACTATCCTAGACAATATCACTATGTTCGAGAGCAAGTCGAGATAGGTGAAATTGAGTTGCTCAAAGTTCACACAGATGATAACCTAGCGGATCCTTTGACGAAGACCTTACCGGTGAAAAACTTAATCATTTGTCCGATAAGTTTGGACTTCGTTTAGCTAGTAGTTTCATGCCCATATGTGCCTAAGTATTTTAGATAAAAGGATATTGTAAACATTATTATTGAAATGAAATAAAGTATTTTTGTTATGTTTATTATTCATTTGTTATGATGTTATCCTATATTTGCATGTTTAAATCCTTGAATAACTTAAGTTATTCTAAATAGTCCGTTGTCAATCAATAACATGGGAATGATATTGAATTAAGACAAATCGAGTGGCGAGCCTAAAACACGTGTATATATTGTGTAACGAGCTTAAAAGTAGGAACATAAGCACAAGATAATAGAACATACCAACGTTAAGTATTTAAAAGAAAGAGTAGCACCATTACAATACCAACGTTAAGATTTAGCGGTTTAGACATCGGCAAATATATTACAAAGTTTAGATTCCAAAATATTTCGTTCTATTACATAACGATTTGTAGTGACAAGTGAAAACTTCATTATGCAAGACCCGTAGAAAAGCTTACTAATGATCACCGAAATGCATGAGAGAAAACGGGTCAACTATGAAAATAGTTGGTGAGTAAACATGTTTAGCAAAATAAGAAAACTCGTAAGAAATATTCAAAGGTTTCGGTCATCGGAAATAGTCCACAAAGCAAAGGCATTGTAAATCCACTCGGCCCAAGTTCCGCCCATACAAAACTTGCAACCGTGTGTTCACAACCCATTGCACAAAATATAGCGTATCAAGTAGTCAAGTATAAGCGGTCATAATAGTTCACAATATAGTACCACGAATATAATAATTCGTGGATGCTCCCGATGAAACCAAATTATCTTTGGGTGCCACTACCCAAAGTTATGTTGGGTGCCTCTTCCCAAAGATATACTGGGTGCCTCTTCCCAAAGATATATTGGGTGCCTCTTCCCAAAGATATACTCCGAACATAGGAGTCTTTATAGTGATGTTCGAACATAGGAGACTTTATAGTGATGTTCGAACATAGGAGACTTTAGGTCAAGGTCATAACATGTACGGTTCAATAAGTTCAAGTAAGGCATAATTTCATAATTAAGTTCAAGGATTTGATTCAAGTTCACAAGTTCTAGTCAAACAAGTTAATAAAAGTAAGAATCAATTTAGCTCAAGAATGGTTCATGCATTTCGCCCCAAAATATAGTAAAACGGTAAAAAGGGATGTGATTACTCACTTGATGAATAGATGCGATGACAAAAGTGGTTACACGAAATGTAGCGTGAATCTCTAAACCGACCTATTATGAATGATATGATATGCGATAAGTCATGATGTAATGTTATGCACGCAATTCGGATGATATTTATACCACTTATGTATTTTTGAAAACAATACTTCTCGTCGAAAATATAATCTTTTAACGTCTTGACCATTTTAAATTACTTCACATGTATTTACATTGAAATGATATCCGACGATAATCATTTAGTGATTAATTGTGAAATTATAACTTTTCGTCGTAAAATAATGTCATTGAAATTTCCATGAAAGTGACTAAAACGGCCTCTAAAAGCTAGTCGAATTGGCGCACGCCGAGCGTTAGGAAACAAACTCAACGGTTTTGGGAAGCTTGTATCATTATCTCAAAGTTTTAGCATTTAATTTTTCATCCTAGAGGTCTCGATCTTAGAGAAAATATAGGTTAAGTATGGTACTTGTGTGTTTAAGAGTGGTTTTCGTAAACTTTGAGCGACTATATTTTATTCATTACAACTCCGCTTGACGAACGGTTGGATATTTTGGAAAATATGGTTGGCGAACTTGATTTTACTAGAAGACATCTTTTATAAAGAGTATCCTATCAATGTTAAAAACGACCCTCAACATGGCCCCTAGTTGCCGTAGTATATGTTTAATAGAAAATATATTAATGTTGCTAATAGAATAAAGTTACGGCAACTTTGTTTATCGCGTGTAATTTACTCGTTACAAGTCCGTTTTCACGTTTTCTATACCCTTAGCTTCGTGTCAAAGTATACTAATATATTTTCGATAAGTCGACACATTTCATAACGCTTAAACCTCATTTTTGACTCGTAAAAGTGACATTTATATGCTGAATTTCCGAAATTATTAGTTTTCGACGCCTAACTTGAAAAATTCATATCTTCTTCGTTATAACTCCGCTTTAACCCATTCAAGCGCCACGGTTTCGCTTTTAAAGTATATTTTCTAAATATCTAGGCCAAAATTTTTATCTACTGTCGGATTTTCCAGATTTTAAAAATAAGGACAGACCCTTTTCCAAACTTGTCGAAATGAGTTTTCTCGCGCCAAACCTATTCTAACCCATTCAAAACAATTCAAGCTATTCTAATCCTACCATACACCTTCTTAGGGTGTCATGGGTTCCTAGACATCACCAAAACTACTATATAACAAGGAGTAATTATAGGATGGATTATATATATAACACTTAAAAATCTTAAAAGTGGTATAAACATCACATAACTTGCATGTTTCTCAAATAAATGATATGACCATAATAATGAATATGAAATAAAAACATGAATATGAATGCTTACAAGAAATATGATGAGGTTTAAGGACAATGGGTTTTTCCTAATCACTTGAGGTTTTTATTGCAAAACCTTAACAAGAGTGATACTAGTGTATGTAAATAACTTGATTAGAGAAAAATTCATGAAATCCTTCTTGAACCTCTATGGTGGCCGGTCATGGTGAAAGAAGAAAGGAAGAGAGCAAATTTTATTTCACACCTTGAGATATTAGTTTGTATGTGTAGTAGTAGCTTATAATAATATATGTATGAGTTGTGTACAAGATATTTGTAGTATTAAAATGGTGTGTCACCCTTTGTTTGTCGACAAAACATGAAAGAAGAAAGAAAAGAATATGAAACACTTACTTGGTATAATATAATGTATAAGTTAAGTGTAATTATTCAATAATAATTAGTAACTTGTATATTTATTTAAACATTTAGGGTAGCGTTAGCTAAAAATAAATTTTAACGGGTCAAGATAAAATATATTGAGGTCCTAAAAATTATAAAAATACATTTCTTGCAAAATTTGAGTGATATAATAATAATCGTGTAGTATTTAATAAAATCGTCGTAATTATATAAATATAACCATTTATATACAAAATAAATTTAAAACACTGGTAAACTCATAATATTATTTTTATAAACTTAATATGAGTATAAAAATATATTGAAATAATTTTGGAAGTAATGGATCAATTGTTCAAAATAAATAAATTACGCGATAACGTTTATTTAATAAAAGTTATACGCTTAACGTGAAATGCAAAACCATGCATGAACTAATATGATGAATATTGAGTTTGAGAAATGACCGAAATTGAGAATTGTGACATTCTTCCCATGTCACGAATCACGCCCTCGTGATTCGATTAATGATACTATGGTCCGAACCTCGACAAGGATTCTAAAGTTTATGCTCGTACGAACAGTCTAAATGATCATATCAATGCCCATGCGCATGTGTTCCCCATTCAACTAAGTACGCACCGTGATTAGATTTGATAGGTAAACTTACCCAATATCGAACGTAGCCCTCAAAAGACCTTTAGATAGTGACTTGAGTAAACTTGTTTCTTAGCTTGACTTTCGCAACTCATCAAACAAGAACCGCCACTAGATCAAGCTAGGAAACAAGTCTTTTGAATGAAGTCTTTTGAAAGATTCGCTCGATATTGGATTTGCTTACACAAATCAAATCAAATCAACAAAATATAATACAACTAAGGTCGATATCGATGGGTCACAAATTAATCAATGCCGTGAACGTGGTAAAATTGGAAGGAAGTTATGCACTCAAAATCATGTCGCATGTAAATAAGGTAGTTGTTCGAAAGAATGTACCCGTTACGCGCTATGGGCTTCCTCGGTACCCGGATAAAATGCTCGACCACGCGGGGGAACATCAATTGTTCGATCTTGTGGGCCTTCTATTGCCAACGCCAGTGTTGGACGACACCTTCTTGGTTAGGTGTTCTTTTCACTTTGGATGGTATTGCGAAGGTGATCTAGACTTCCACACTCGTAACATGCTTTTCTCCGTCCTTGATTCCCATCTGTTTGAGCAATTTTGCGTGAAGTGGCCCGTATGTCCACATTTGTCGCACCTCGCGCCTCCCGAGTGGTGATAGTTACATCGAGTGCACAAAGGATGTGGACTCACAGATCTTTTGCGCTCCCGAGTAGTCGCCCATAGTTCCCGGTTATTCGCTGCCTCTTGTCTTGCCGACCTCGGTCTCGGCTTCCCGGTGATCCTCCGCCGCTTTCGTCCATTGTCATTCGCTTTTGTTAGTCCTCCGCACTGATCACATCATTTGTCAAGCGATACGCCATACCCACGCCGCTTGCGAGTGGTTGGGTTTGATGAGGTGACGCCCTCCTAATTTCCGTATCAATCCCCATATATATCGGTCGATCAACTTCTCCATAGTGGAAACCATGCGAGGAACCATCCTAGTTAACTCGTGGAAACGGATCGTACTTGTCGACTTCTACCCAACCATCAAGTGATTCCAAAATTCCGCCCAACTTCTCGACTTCATCTTTTCTCGCAGACTCATCGTTAGTAGTTTTTAAATGCTTCCCAAGATAACGATTTGCAGCCCTCTTCCTCTAGTCTCGCAATTGGTTGTTCCACCGTGTCAATGCTCGACCTTGTAGTAGACCAACAGAGAACTCAACTTTGTTTCCTTCAAGACATTTCGTGATACTAAGTTTCGACTCAACATTCTCGAACCAGTTAGCAATTCAATGGCACCTCGCACCATGAAATTCCATTGGCTTGCATGTCATGAAAGTCTTGTAGTCGCATCCATGACCAGTGTTTGAAGTACCTTCTCCGACGTTGGTCTGCCTAGCATCGAGATGTGTTATAATTTGGGTGAGTAGATCCGCTATTCCAGCAGCGTTGTTGTTTGGATTGTCATTGTTGTTTGGGTTGCCGTTGTTGTTGCCTCCCGAGCGTGTGTTTTTGCGCACCATGATCCCACAATGGACCAAAATATCGGGTTGAGTAAATGACATTCGGACGAAGTCGATGAGGTTTAGAACGGTGGTAATGTGTTATAGTGATCGAAATATGACAGGAACAGAGACATGCTATGTCTAACAAGTCGAAAGATGGAAAAGAGAGGGTATAAATAAGATACGGTAATGTAGACGTGAACGTAAAAACATGCTATGCATACCCACCCGACCAATGCAACTTCAGGTGACCAGACTCAAAAGACTCGACTAAACATGATTTAAAATTACCCTTCTTATCATTGCATGGTTCTTCATAAATTAGACATAGTTGATCAGGCTATGTATAATTTATGATTAACGATGCAACGATAGGACTAGTTGACTCGGATGATGTTCAATGTTTAATAAAAAATTATTCCGGTTATAGTGTGATTTTATTTTTGAAAATCGGCATTCTCTATAACCTTTGGCTCTGATACCAATCTGTCACACCCTCGCCGGAGGCGGAAACACGAGGTGTAACGGAAGGGAACATAAGCACAAGATAATAGAACATACCAACGTTAAGATTTAAAAGAAAGAGTACACCATTACAATACAAGTTTAGCCGTCATCGGCAAATATATTACAAAGTTTAGATTCCAAAATATTTCGTTCTATTACATAACGATTTGTAGTGACAAGTGAAAACTTCATTATGCAAGACCTGGTAGAAAAGCTTACTAATGATCACCGAAATGCATGAGAGAAAACGGGTCAACTATGAAAATAGTTGGTGAGTAAACATGTTTAGCAAAATAAGAAAACTCGTAAGAAATATTCAAAGGTTTCGGTCATCGGAAATAGTCCACAAAGCAAAGGCATTGTAAATCCACTCGGCCCAAGTTCCGCCCATACAAAACTTGCAACCTGTGTGTTCACAACCCATTGCACAAAATATAGCGTATCAAGTAGTCAAGTATAAGCGGTCATAATAGTTCACAATATAGTACCACGAATATAATAATTCGTGGATGCTCCCGATGAAACCAAATTATGTGGGTGCCACTACCCAAAGTTATGTTTGGTGCCTCTTCCCAAAGATATATTGGGTGCCTCTTCCCAAAGATATATTGGGTGCCTCTTCCCAAAGATATACTCCGAACATAGGAGTCTTTATAGTGATGCTCCAAACATAGGAGACTTTATAGTGATGCTCGAACATAGGAGACTTTAGGTCAAGGTCATAACATGTATGGTTCAATAAGTTCAAGTAAGTCATAATTTCATAATTAAGTTCAAGGATTTGATTCAAGTTCACAAGTTCTAGTCAAACAAGTTAATAAAAGTAAGAATCAATTTAGCTCAAGAATGGTTCATGCATTTCGCCCCAAAATATAGTAAAACGGTAAAAGGGGATGTGATTACTCACTTGATGAATAGATGCGATGACAAAAGTGGTTACACCGAAATGTAGCGTGAATCTCAAACCGACCTATTATGAATGATATGATATGCAATAAGTCATGATGTAATGTTATGCACGCAATTCGGATGATATTTATACCACTTATGTATTTTTGAAAACAATACTTCTCGTCGAAAATATAATCTTTTAACGTCTTGACCATTTTAAATTACTTCACATGTATTTACATTGAAATGATATCCGACGATAATCATTTAGTGATTAATTGTGAAATTATAACTTTTCGTCAGTAAAATAATGTCATTGAAATTTCCATGAAAGTGACTAAACGGCCTCTAAAAGCTAGTCGAATTGGCGCACGCCGAGCGTTAGGAAACAAACTCAACGGTTTTGGGAAGCTTGTATCATTATCTCAAAGTTTTAGCATTTAATTTTTCATCCTAGAGGTCTCGATCTTAGAGAAAATATAGGTTAAGTATGGTACTTGTGTGTTTAAGAGTGGTTTTCGTAAACTTTGAGCGACTATATTTTATTCATTACAACTCCGCTTGACGAACGGTTGGATATTTTGGAAAATATGGTTGGCGAACTTGATTTTACTAGAAGACATCTTTTATAAAGAGTATCCTATCAATGTTAAAACGACCTCAACATGGCCCCTAGTTGCCGTAGTATATGTTTAATAGAAAATATATTAATGTTGCTAATAGAATAAAGTTACGGCAACTTTGTTTATCGCGTGTAATTTACTCGTTACAAGTCCGCTTTTCGTTTTCTATACCCTTAGCTTCGTGTCAAAGTATACTAATATATTTTCGATAAGTCGACACATTTCATAACGCTTAAACCTCATTTTTGACTCGTAAAAGTGACATTTATATGCTGAATTTCCGAAATTATTAGTTTTCGACGCCTAACTTGAAAAATTCATATCTTCTTCGTTATAACTCCGCTTTTAACCCGCTCAAGCGGCCACGGTTTCGCTTTTAAAGTATATTTTCTAAATATCTAGGCCAAAAATTTTATCTACTGTCGGATTTTCCAGATTTTAAAAATAAGGACAGACCCTTTTCCAAACTTGTCGAAATGAGTTTTTCTCGCGCCAAACCTATTCTAACCCATTCAAAACAACTCCGGTTATTCTAATCCTACCATACACCTTCTTAGGGTGTCATGGGTTCCTAGACATCACCAAAACTACTATATAACAAGGAGTAATTATAGGATGGATTATATATATAACACTTAAAAATCTTAAAAAGTGGTATAAACATCACATAACTTGCATGTTTCTCAAATAAATGATATGACCATAATAATGAATATGAAATAAAAACATGAATATGAATGCTTACAAGAAATATGATGAGGTTTAAGGACAATGGGTTTTTCCTAATCACTTGAGGTTTTTATTGCAAAACCTTAACAAGAGTGATACTAGTGTATGTAAATAACTTGATTAGAAAAATTTTCATGAAATCCTTCTTGATCCTTTATGGTTGCCGGTTTGAAGAAAGAAGAAAAGAGACTTGAAATTTTATTTCACACCTTGAGATATTAGTTTGTATGTGTAGTTGTAGCTTATAATAATATATGTATGAGTTGTGTACAAGATAGATATTAGTATTAAAATGGTGTGTCACCCTTTGTTTGTCGACAAAACATGAAAGAAGAAAGAAAAGAATATGAAACACTTACTTGGTATAATATAATGTATAAGTTAAGTGTAATTATTTAATAATAATTAGTAACTTGTGTATTTATTTAAGCATTTAAGGTAGCGTTAGCTAAAAATAAATTTTAACGGGTCAAGATAAAATATATTGAGGTCCTAAAATTATAAAAATACATTTCTTGCAAAATTTGAGTGATATAATAATAATCGTGTAGTATTTAATAAAATCGTCGTAATTATATAAATATAACCATTTATATACAAAATAAATTTAAAACACTGGTAAACTCATAATATTATTTTTATAAACTTAATATGAGTATAAAATATATTGAAATAATTTTCGGAAGTAATGGATCAATTGTTCAAAATAAATAAATTACGCGATAACGTTTATTTAATAAAAGTTATATCGCTTAACGTATGCAAAACCATGCGAACTAATATGATGAATATTGAGTTTAACGTGAAATGCAAAACCATGCATGAACTAATATGATGAATATTGAGTTTGAGAAATGACGAGATATGTCATGGATGTAGTGCATTTTTGTGAAGCAATCTAAATTGTAGTTATAAGGGTTGTTTTGACGAAATTTATGAAGTGTAAATACTCATCATTTTGGTTAAATCGAATCGCAAAACGCTTAAAATGCTCGAATGCATCAAAATATCGAAAATATTCCAAAATTGCATTTTATATGTTTCGATGCAAAATGTTCAAAATCGATGAAAATGAGCTAAGTTTGCATAATTGGCGCTTTCACCCCCAAGTTTCAAAAATTGTCGAAATAGTCCCCGAGCACATAATTTCAAAAGTAAAATCACCAAAGGTCCTTTTAAAATCATAAGTTGTCAAAATTAGTCCTTTGGTGAAAATATCAAAAGTTTTGAGAAATTACAAGTTTGGTCCTTCAAGTTTAAAATTGGCAAATTTGGTCCTTGAAATTTGAAAATGTCAACTTTGGTCCTTGTACTATTGAACTTGTCAATTTCAGCCCTTGGAACAACTTTGATGAATTGGCAAGAATGGTCCCTTGAATTTTCGTAAATTACAACAAAGGTCCCTTGATTTATTAAACCTTTGCACATTTGGACCTTGTCACAAACCCATTTGACCCCGCCAATCCTTTTGGACCCCGCCATTTGGACCCTTCCTTTATTATAAACCCAGTCAAACCCTTTGACTCTCCTCTTCCTCCCCCTCACGAGATACACGGGTAGCCCCATCATCACCCCGCAACTCCACCGCCACACTCCACCCCCTCCATCATCACCCCTACTCCTTATCTCCTCCAAACACCAAGCCAAGATGCATTTAATGCACCTTCAACCAAACACTCAACCCCACCGTTAAAACAACTTTTGGCGCCAAAACCATCCAATGGCCAAGATCTATCTAAGGCATCCAATGGTCAATATTATTGCCTGGGATTTGAAGAGAGAGAGAGAAGGAGATTGGAGTATAAATAAAGGAAGAGGAAGCAAGAAAAGAGAGTACTTAGTTTATTTTTAACAATGTATGTCGCTTTTTAGATTATTAAGTCTTAAATAGTTTTCAGTTGTATTTTCAAGTTAATTTGTATCAAACAAAGGTGTTAAAGTGTATTGCAACTTATTTTAAGTATCAATTCAAGTTTATGTTACAATTTCATATTTTATGTTAATCGTTGAAATTTTCAATTTCAAACTCTTATGTCTCAAGCTTCAATAGCTTATTTCCAACTCAAACAAGCTTATACAAGCTTATTATAGCTTTTTATAAGCTCACATTTAAGTTTCAAGCAATTTTGGACTTTGGTCAACAAAAGTCAAAATGGAGCAAAATTGATGCGTAAATGGAAATGGTTGATGCAGTAATGGAAATGGGTTGATTTAGAAGCAATGGGTTGGTTAGATATAGGTTAGTGGTTCCGGTTTCATGTTTTCAAGCCATAGTGGCTAAGGACATTTGTAAGTGCATTTTCAAGTCATATAGCATAACTGCTTTTGTAGTTATAAGTAGTTAAAACTGTTTCAATTAAGTTGTGTTTAGGTTAAGTAAACTCAGTTTGATCATTATTCCTTAGTTGTTTCAAGAGTTAGTATAGATTTAAATTTGCAAATCAAGAGATAAAAGGGTGTTTGGATTTATAGCACAAACTGTACTAAAGGTTTGTTCATTGGTTGTTTCTGTTGGTTCATGTTTGTTTAGTCCATTTATACTCATTCAAGTCTTAGTTTTGTGCACCCAACTCTCAAAGTCAACATTTCACAAAACTGTCTCATATGCTTAATCTGTTGAGATTTTGGAAAAGCAAACTCTTATTTTGTGTTTAAAAATCTTAGACATTGCTTGCATTGTGCTCATTCCATCATATTACATCAATATCAGTCCTAAAATTGGATTCAAAGTTCACCAAAGTCAAAGTTTCTTATTCGCTTCAAAAGTCAAAATTTGAAAAATCATTTGAGCTCAATTAGAGGATTTTCATGAGCTCATCTCTGAGCCAATATCAAGTGAAACTTGGCATTTTAAAAGTTCAACTGGTCTCCTTTCTTATTAGCATTTTTGTAGAATTTTATAAATTTTTATAAGCTCCATTTGAGCTTGTCAAACAGGTCCTAATTGCCCTGCTCACAACTCTCGCTTTAAATCGAGTTTTCTCGCTTTGTGCAAGCTTGCATGTGGCTCATAAGAGCTTCTCAAAGTCTAGTTTTTGGTTTACTTGATCTCACCAGGTCTAGTTTAGGTTCCAACTTTGGTTTTCGCTTCTAGCTTAATTTGTAGCTTATTCTTTGGTCCAAAGTAGCCCCACGTAAACTGCTTTTTAGCTTATAAGCTCAAATCATCAAACTGCTCAATCTTGTTATTCAGAGGTTAAGGCTTGTTGTTTTTAGTTGCATTTTGGTACTTTTATCATATTATAGCTTCGTAAACAGTTGGTGCTTATTGGTGTCATTTGGCTTATTTCAAGTGCTTATTTCATAAGCACTTCCATAGCGCTTCATTTTCTTACACACAACCACCTGTTTTTCCATTTTTCCTAGTTTCATAATATTATTTAAAGCTTATCTTGAATTTTTCAGATTTTTCTAAGTCAGTTTGCTATTTTTCTTGATTTTAATTAGTTTTTAAGCATTTTTAATTAGCATTTAATACAAAAAATTAAGAAAAGTTTCAAAAAATAATTTTTCATTTTTCTTAAGTTAAGATAAATATAAAAGACAAAAAATATTTTTCTAGATTTTTCTTAGTTAAATTTGTATTTTTAAGTAATTTAATTAGTTTTTAATAGTTTTAATTCCTAGAAAATAGAAAATAATCGAAAAATACAAAAATAGTTTTGAAAATTCTCTTTGATATTTTAGATTTTTCTAAGTCTTAATTTTATTTTTCTAGCTTTATTTCATATTTTCTTGTATTTTAGGTTATTATTTAATAGTTAAAAATAGTTTTAATTAATAATAATTAATTAAATAGTTATAAAATAATTTTCTTTTTCTATAAATTTTCTTTTATCATTAGGTTTGTAAAATATCATTTTCATATTTTTAGGATTAATATTGTGTAAGTTTCACATTTTCATTTCAGACGTCACGTAGTTTTTAATTCGTTTTATAAAACATAAAACAAAACATCATTTTAAAAATAGTGATAGCGTTTATTTAATATTTTTATCTTTTAATTTCCTTTAATTTGCATTTAAGCCGTTGTAATTTGTTGGCTTTTTCTCGTAGTTATAATCATATCAAATCTCTTTTCCGCTCAAATTTCTCGATCACTATACGCTTGGTGATCCATTGCATAGCTCATTGGGACATAACGACCCGGGAAACACTATACTCCCCCGATCTTCATTGCATTTGTGCTTGAGCTGTTTTAAGTTTCTTACGGTTGGCCATTCACAAGTGGTCACCATGTGAGAAAACTTGACGGCTCAAAGACGGATCAAATTTTTACGCCACGGGAGTCAGGCCGATTATCTTCCGCTTAGCGATTAGTAGTTTGAATACTCACTCTTTGTTCATACCATCCATCTATCATCTATATATATATCCATATTTTCTTATAAAAATCCAAAACCCAAAACATTTAAAACGATAAAACACAAAAATATTTTCCTTTTGTTTCTATATATGTATCAAAAATAAAAATACAAAAGATTTGTCGTTTTCTTTAATAAATAACAACATAAAAGATTACCACCGCAAACCAAGGCAAAGGCACTACCTAACTGGGGTGCGACCATAATAAGTTCCCGAACTAAAGATTTAAAACTTGCCTTTGTGTCCTTGTGATTGGTGTACCTTTTTCAAAGAAGCCATTCATCTTGTGATTATTGGTTAAGTTCATCGTTGTTTTGCCTCGATTTTGTGTTAATTGATTTTGTTGTGATATCTACTTGTCGAACCGTAAAACCCATAAAGATTCTTCTCACCCCATTTTTATAAAACGCCTTCATAATTCCCATTTCTCCTTAACTCGAGTTTCCTTAGAGTTAACTCTAGTGTATGCGCACTCGCTCTTCTAGATCCGTGAGCCCATTTCGTGAGCTTGTCAAGATTCCAAGAAGGCGTGTCCAGACTTTCGCTCCATCACCGGATTCGAGATCCGGATCGCACACTACTTCCGCTATCATGGCGGAAGAACGCCTTATGTGTGAGCTTCTCCGTGCACCCATCGACGGGTATGGAGATGTTATTGTTGTACCACCATTGTGGTCGAAAATTTTGAACTCAAAACCGGTTATCAATCTTGTAACCTCAAATCAATTCTACGGTTTTGAGCGGATGATCCTCATGCTCATATTCGATGGTTTAACAAGATTGCATCTACCATCAAATACAAGAATGTCCCTACCGATGTCAAGTAAGCTTCTTCCGCTCCCATTTTCTCGAGGGCAAGCCCGGATTTGGCTTGAAAACAACCCCCGCCCAATTGAGACATGGGAAGATCCGTGAAGAAATTTGTGAATGAATTCTATCCACCTTCCAAAACCACGAGTCTTAAAATGAAATCATCAAGTTCACTCAAAAGTTTGATGAATCCTTCAAATGAATCGTGGATCGTTTCAAGGAATTGCTTCGCAAATGTCCTCACCACGGTTTCTCCGAGTTGATGCAACTCGATACTTTCTACAATGGAGTGAGTCAATCTGATCAAGATTCTCTCAATTCCTCCGCGGAGGAAATTTCCTAAGCAAAACCACAAAGAAGCTTTAGCGATCATTGAAAACAAGTCTAAAGTCCGTGACCGCACAAGCAAGCGGTTGTTTCCCAAGTCGTTGTTGGTCCTTCTTCTTCATCGCTCGTGAGTCAATCTAGCACCGATGCTAAGATTGACAAACTCACGGAAGCTATTCAAGCTTTGGTTCTTCCAACCAAAAGAAAGTCTTTTTCCACAAACTTCACCTCCGCCAAGTTAAGAAAGTGGAAGTCTGTGTTACTTGTGGTGGCCCCATGCTTATTATAATTGTATGGCCACCGATGGTAACCCTTTGAAGCTAATGTTGTGGGCGGATCTCTAATCAAGGAGGCAATCAATATCGTGCTCCTATAGACCCAACCACCGCCCTAACCACTACCTCGACCTCCCGGTTTCAATCAAAACCGTAATCAAAATCAAAATAGACCAAACCAAGGTTTTCAAAACCAAGGTAATTTCACCAAACAACGGTTTTCAAAATCAAAATCAAAATTTCCAACATCAAGGAAATTTCAATAGAAACCTGTGTCGTGGAAATTTCAACCTGTGGTATTTTCATGCCAATAATCAAGGAAATTTTCGTAATCAAGGCCCTAATCCTAACAATAGAGGCCGAATTTTCCTGCAAACTCAAGCCATTGTTCCAACTGGACCATCATCCGATGAGTTGTTGAAACAATTCATGAAATCCCAAGAGGAAATGAATCGGTTGTTGGTTAGCCGATTTCGACATTAAGAAGTCTTTAAATGATCGACCCTGCTCGTGTACTTTACCTAGCAACACGATCGCTAATCCGAGGGGCGATGCAAAGGCGATCACAACCGTAAGTGGTGCTTCATATGATGGACCCGCTATTCCTACTACCTCTTCTTCTTCTCTCCCGAAGGTAGTGGAAAGTGAACCCGAGGCGACAAAGGACAAGGAACTTCCTACTAATAACGGAAGTACCAAGAATGTCCATCCTCGTGTTGTCCCAAACCCAATACCAAACCTCGAGTTGTTTTGAACCTCCGTTGGTGACCCCAAATCCAAAACTTCTATTCCTTACCCTCACGCTTACATGAGCAAAGCTCCGCGAGAAAGCTAGTCATCAAATGGAAAAATTCTTTCAAATTTTCCAAGAGCTTCATTTTGACATAAGCTTATGGATGCTATCATGTTGATGCCCAAGTTTGCATCTACTCTCAAACACATGTTGAGCAACAAGGAAAAGTCGTTTGAAATGGCTAAGACTCCTTTGAATGAGAATTGCTCACAGCCTTGTTAAAGAAGCTTCCCGAGAAGTAGGAGATCCCGGAAAATTTCTTCTTCCTTGTGTTTTTCCGGATGATTGAATGCTTTGCCCTTGCCGATCTTGGTGCAAGCATCAACTGATGCCTTATTCAAGGTGGAAGAAACTTTCTTCCCGAACTTATTCCCACCGCATGACTCTTGAGCTTGCGATCGTTTCTATATCGCGTCCTCTTGGCATCGCCGAGGATGTATTCGTGAAAGTAGGAAAGTTCCATTTTCCACCGACTTTGTGGTTGTTGATTTCGATGGATCCTCGGTTCCCCTCATTGTTGGAAGAGGATTCCGAGAACGGGCCGTGCTCTTATTGATGTATTTGAGCAAGAAATCACTTTACGTGTGGGTAATGAAGTCGTTACCTTTAACCTCGATCAAACTTCGAGGTACTCCTCAAATTATGATATCGAATCAATTAATCGAGTCGATTTAATTGATATTGCTTTGAGGAGTACTCTCAAGAGTTTCTTGGTTATCTTCATAATTCGTGAGTGGGATTCCACCACATCTTCTCAACCTATCATTGCCGACTCTTCCCTCTCTCACCCGCTTGAGGGAGGTGACTTCCTTCCGAAGAGATCGATGAATTTCTTGTTATCGATGAATCAATTCCACCGAATTGATGGTGTTTATGATTCGGAGGGATATTCTTTATCTTGAGCAATTGCTTAATGAAGATCCATTACCTTCACTCCTCCGAAAGAAATCACAATTGAGGAAATCAAATCAAGACAAACATCTATCAAGAATTTCCCGAGGTTGAACTTAAGGACCTACCTCCTCATCTCGAGTATGCATTCTTGGAGGGTGATGATAAATTACCCGTCATAATTGCTAAAGACTTAACCGAGGAGGAGAAAACCGCCTCATAAAGGTCTTGAAGTCACACAAGCAAGCAATTGCTTGAAACTCTCCGATATTATGGTATCAACCCCGAGTTTTGTACTCACAAAATCTTAATGGAGGATGACTTCAAACCAAGAATTCAACATCGTAGAAGGGTGAATCCTAAGATTCATGAGGTTATCAAACAAGAGGTTCTCAAACTTTTGATGCCGGTTTAATTTACCCGATCTCCGATAGTCCCTGGGTTAGCCCAATTCATTATGCTCCAAAAAGGGTGGCATTATCGTTGTCACGAATGAAGAAAACGAGTTAATTCCAACTCGATTGGTTACGGATGGCGCGTGTGTATTGACTATCGAAGTTAAACGAAGCCACCAGAAAGACCATTTTCCTCACCCTTCATGGACCGATGCTTGAGAGATTAGCAGGAACGAGTACTATTGTTTCCTTGATGGTTTCTCGTTACTTTCAGATCCCCATTGATCCGCCGGATCAAGAAAAGACCACATTCACCGCCCATACGGACATTTGCCTATAGACGATGCCTTTTGGCTTATGTAATGCTCCCGCACGCTCCAACGATGTATGATGGCAATTTTCCACGACATGATCGGGAAACTATGGAGGTGTTTATGGATGACTTCTCGGTCATTGGGGACTCATTTCATACATGTCTCTCCCATTTAGACAAAATGCTAAAACGGTGTGAAGACACCAATCTATGTCTAAATTGGGAGAAGAGCCACTTTATGGTCAAAGAAGGCATAGTCCTGGCCATAAGATTTCCAAAATGGGATTGAGGTAGATAGAGCAAAAGTTGATGTTATTGCTAAATTACCTCATCCTACTACCGCCAAAGGTATTAGGAGTTTTCTAGGTCATGCCGGTTTTATCGAGATTCATTCAAGATTTCTAAAATCGCTCGCCTATGACCCATCTTCTCGAAAAAGATGCTCCTTTTATCTTTTCTCCCGAGTGCATCAAGCTTTTGAAACACTAAAGAAAAGCTTACGGAAGCACCCATTCTAGTTGCCCCGATCGATTTACCCTTTGAGCTCATGTGCGATGCAAGTGATTTTGCTATCGGTGCGCCTTGGGGCAACGCAAAACCAAGCATTTTCACCAATCCACTACGCAAGCAAAACTATGATCAAGCTCAAACCCATTACACCACTACGTAAAAGAATTATTAGTCGTGGTGTATGCTTGAAAAGTTTCGCCATACCTTATCTTGACCAAATGCGTGGTGTATACGGATCACTCGGCTCTCAAATATCTCTTTGCAAAACAAGATGCAAAGCCGAGATTGCTCCGCTGGGTTCTCCTCCTACAAGAATTTGATATCATTATTCGTGATAAAAAGGAGCCGAGAACCCGTCACGATCATCTCGTCCCGATTAGAGAACCTCACCAAGATGTGTTCGAGAAAAGGAAATAAATGAAACATTTCCTCTCGAAACACTCAATGTGGTTTCTTTTCGTGGAGACTCTTCTACCCCATGGTTTGTCGACTTTGCAAATTACCATGCGGGTAACTTTGTGGTGAAAGGGATGTCGTCCCAACAAAAATAAATTCTTTAAAGATGTGAAACATTATTTCGGGACGACCCTACTTGTTTAAAATTTGTGCGGATCAAGTCATCCGCGATGTGTGTATGGTCGAAGCTATTGACATTCTCAAGGCTTGCCATTCTCGACCCACTGGGGACATCATAGCCCCAACTACACCGCCAAGAAGGTGTTTGATTCCGATTCTATTGGCCCACGATTTACAAGGATGCCCATGAATTTGTCAAAACCGCGACGCTTGTCAACGCCACGGAATATCTCACAAAGAAATGAAATGCCGCAAAACGCCATTCAAGTGTGTGAGATTTTGACATATGGGGCATTGACTTTTACGGGCCATTTCCTTCTTCTCGTGGTAACAAATACATACTCGTGGTCGCTGACTACTTGTCAAAATGGGTTGAAGCTAAGGCTTTACCCACCAACGATGCCCGAGTTGTTGTGAAATTCTTAAAATCTTATTTGCTAGGTTTGGAACCCACGAGCCATAATCGTGATCGTGGTACGATTTTGCAATGACCAATTTGATAGAGTCATGCAAAAGTATGGTGTAACTCACCGCCTCTCATCGCTGCACCACCCACAAACAAGTGGGCAAGTGGAAGTTTCTAACCGGGATAAAGAATTCTTGAGAGGACGGTTGGTGAAAACCGTGCCTCTTGGTCGGATAAGCTAGATGACGACTGGCCTTCCGACAATTTTACAAAACACCCATCGGGTGCACTCCATACAAGCTAGTGTACGGAAGGCATGTCATCTACCGGTTGAGCTCGAGCACAAGGCATACCGGGCCTTGAAGCATGCCAACTTTGATATTCAGATACCGGTGATCACCGGAAAGTTCAAATGAATGAATTAAATGAACTCCGTGATCAAGCATACGAGAACTCTTTGATCTATAAACAAAAGACAAAGAAGATTCATGACTCAAAATCAAAACCGCGTTTTCAACGTTGGTGATCGAGTCCTTCTTTTCAATTCAAGATTGAAGATTTTCTGAAAATTAAAATCACCGGTCCGGACCATTTACCATCACTAAAGTTTTTCCATATGGAACCATTGAGTTATCTCAACCCGATGGTCCAAACTTTAAAGTGAATGGTCATCGGTTGAAGCATTACTTTGGAGAGGACATTCCCCCGTGGTTGTCCCGACTTACAAACTTTCCCATGAACCAATGAATGCGGGATCGAGTCAAGCTAGCGACTCGGGAATCAAAAACAAGAGATGCCATATGGGTTTTCACCCATATTTCGACTTCTTTCTATCTTTCTACCACCCTAGTGGGGGGTTGCCCACATGTTGTGTATATAAAGTGTTCAAAAAAAAAAAAAAAAAAAAAAAAATCTTTCTAAATAATGGCCGTAGTATTTCCTTTTACGTTTTTGTTTCGCATAACCACGGTACTTTGAATATTGAGGGCAATATTCATTTCTGTGTGGGGGAATTCTCACGAATTTTATCATGTAATTATACCGCCTAATTTCTGCTTTTGGCCAAAATTTTTTTTTTTTTTTGGAGTAAGTGTTTTACACTTACTCATTTGGTTATCATCCGCCTTGTCTAATAAACAAAAGGATTGGCTAATCCAGAGCAAACGGCTCTTGGTAAAGATATCTCAAACCGTTGACGGCTTGCAATTTGCCCAAAATTGTATGGTATTCAACTCACCATATCCTAAAAAGTGAAGAGTGGCTAGCCCGCAAGTTTATGGCTTGTGGTAAAGGCAAGTGGAAAACCATAATTGGTAATCACTCACCAAAGATAATATTGATAATTTATCTAAGAGTTGGCTAGTCCGTAGCAAACGGCTCGTAAAGACAAATCAAACCGTTGAAGTCGGTGGTTTGCTCAAAATCACATGGTTATTTGTACCATGGTTCTTACTTGAACCGAAACATTTGGCTACTCCGTAGTAATGGCTTTTGGTAAAGAGATTCAAATCCATTAAGTTTTTCTCAAAAGATTGCTAGGACTAGCAATAGTTTAGTGTGGGGATTGATGAGTGTGTAAATACTCATCATTTTGGTTAAATCGAATCGCAAAACGCCTAAAATGCTCAAATGCATCAAAATATCGAAAATATTCCAAAATTGCATTTTATATGTTTCGATGCAAAATGTTCAAAATCGATGAAAATGAGCAAAGTTTGCATAATTGGCGCTTCACCCCCAAGTTTCAAAAATTGTCGAAATAGTCCCCGAGCACATAATTTCAAAAGTAAAATCACCAAAGGTCCTTTTAAAATCATAAGTTGTCAAAATTAGTCCTTTGGTGAAAAATATCAAAAGTTTTGAGAAATTACAAGTTTGGTCCTTCAAGTTTAAAATTGGCAAAATGGTCCTTGAAATTTGAAAATGTCGCTTTGGTCCTTGTACTTTTGGAACTTGTCAATTTCAGCCCTTGGAACAACTTTGATGAATTGGCAAGATTGGTCCCTGAATTTTCGTAAATTTACAACAAAGGTCCCTGTGATTATTAAACCCTTTACACCTTTGGACCTTGTCACAAACCCATTTGACCCCGCCAACCCCTTTTGGACCCTTACCATTTGGACCCCCCTTTTATATTAATCCCCAAGTCAAACACTTTGACTCCTCCATTTTAAATTCCTCCCTCACGAGATACTCCTTCCCATCATCATCACCACCGCAACTCACCCGCCCACACTCCACCTCCATCATCACCCCTACACCTTATCACTCCACCTCACACCAAGCCAAAGATGCATTTAATGCACCTTCTACCAAACACTCAACCCCCAACTGTTTAAAAACGCTTTTGGCGCCAAAACCATAAATGGCCAAGATCATTCCAAGGCATCCAATGGTCAATATTATTGCTGGATTTGAAGAGAGAGAGAGAGAGAAGAAGATTGGAGTATAAAAAAGGAAGAGGAAGCAAAGAAGAGAGTACTTAGTTTATTTTTAACAATGTATGTCGCTTTTTAGATTATTATGTCTTAAATAGATTTCAATTGTATTTTCAAGTTAATTTGTATCAAACAAAGTGTTTAAAGTGTATTGCAACTATTTTTAAGTATCAATTCAAGTTTATGTTCAATTTCAAATTTTATGTTAATCGTTGAAATTTTCAATTTCAAACTCTTATGTCAAGCTTCAATAGCTTATTTCCAAGCTCAAACAAGCTTATACAAGCTTATTATAGCTTTTTATAAGCTCACATTTAAGTTTCAAGCAATTTTGGACTTTGGTCAACAAAAGTCAAATGGAGCAAAATTGATGCGTAAATGGAAATGGGTGATGCAGAAATGGAAATGGGTTGATTTAGAAGCAATGTGGTTGGTTTAGATAGGTTAGATGTTCGGTTTCATTCATGTTTTCAAGCCATAGTGGCTAAGGACCTTTTGTAAGTGCAATTTTCAAGTCATATAGCATAACTGCTTTTGTAGTTATAAGTAGTTAAAACCTGTTCAATTAGTTGTGTTTAGGTTAAGTAAACTCAGTTTGATCATTATTCCTTAGCTAAATCAAGAGTTAGTATAGATTTAAATTTGCAAATCGTTGAGATAAAGGGTGTTTGGATTTATAGCTTAACTGCCTTAAAGGTTTGTTCATGGTTAAAATCTGTTGGTTCATGTTTGTTTAGTCCATTTATACTCATTCAAGTCTTAGTTTTGTGCTCGCAAACTCTCAAAGTCAACATTCACAAAAACTGTCTCAACTGCTTAACTGTTGAGATTTTGGAAAGCAAACTCTTATTTTGTGTTTAAAAATCTTAGACATTGCTTGCATTGTGCTTCATTACATCATATTACATCAATATCAGTCCTAAAATTGGTCTCAAATTTCATTAAAGTCAAACTTTCTTAACCGCTTTCAAAAGTCAAAATTGAAAAATGGATTTTGAGCTAGATTAGAGGATTTTCATGAGCTCATCTCTGAGCCAATATCAAGTGAAACTTGGCATTTTAAAACTTCAACTGGTCTCCTTTCTTATTAGCATTTTTGTAGAATTTTACAATTTTTATAAGCTCCATTTGAGCTTGTCTTTAGGTCCTAATTGCCCTCGTTTCACAACTCTCGCTTTAAACCGAGTTTTTCTCGCTTTGTGCAAGCCTTGCACAGTGGCTCATAAGAGCTTCTCAAAGTCTAGTTTTGGTTTACTTGATCTCACCCAGGTCTAGTTTAGGTTCCAATTTTGGTTTTCGCTTCTAGCTTATTTGTAGCTTATTCTTGTCCAAAGTAGCCCCACGTAAACTGCTTTTAGCTTATAAGCTCAAATCATCAAACTGCTCAATCTTGTTATTCAGAGGTTAAGGCTTGTTGTTTTTAGTTGCATTTTGGTACTTTTATCATATTATAGCTTCGTAAACAGTTGGTGCTTATTGTGTGTCATTTGCTTATTTCAAGTGCTTATTTCATAAGCACTTTCCATAGCGCTTCATTTTCTTACACACAACACACCTTTTTCCATTTTCCTAGATTCATAATATTATTTTAAGCTTATCTTGAATTTTTCAGATTTTTCTAAGTTTGTTTGCTATTTTTCTTGATTTAATTCAGTTTTTAAGCCTTTTAATTAGCATTTAATACAAAAAATTAAGAAAAGTTTCAAAAAATAATTTTTCATTTTTCTTAAGTTAAGATAAATATAAAAGACAAAAAATATTTTTCTAGATTTTTCTTAGTTAAATTTGTATTTTTAAGTAATTTAATTAGTTTTTAATAGTTTTTAATTCCTAGAAAATAGAAAATAATCGAAAAATACAAAAATAGTTTTGAAAATTCTCTTTGATATTTTAGATTTTTCTAAGTCTTAATTTTATTTTTCTAGCTTTATTTCATATTTTCTTGTATTTTAGGTTATTATTTAATAGTTAAAAATAGTTTTTAATTAATAATAATTAATTAAATAGTTATAAAAATAATTTTCTTTTTCTATAAATTTTCTTTTATCATTAGGTTTGTAAAATATCATTTTCATATTTTTAGGATTAATATTGTGTAAGTTTCACATTTTCATTCAGACGCTACGTAGTTTTTAATTAAGTTTTATAAAACATAAAAACAAAACATCATTTTAAAAATAGTGATAGCGTTTATTTAATATTTTTATCTTTTAATTTCCTTTAATTTGCATTTAAGCCGTTGTAATTTGTTGGCTTTTTCTCGTAGTTATAATCATATCGATCTCTTTTCCGCTCAAATTCTCGATCACTATACGTTTGGTGATCCATTGCATAGCTCACCTGGGACATAACGACCGGGAAACACTATACTCCCCGATCTTCATTGCATTTGTGCTTGAACTGCTTTAAGTTTCTTACGGTCTTGGCCATTCACAAGTGGTCACCATGAGAAAACTGTGAATCCCATTATTTTTCTTATAATCCTTTATATCCACAAAAATTAAAAAATGAATCCCTCCCCAACAAGAGTCAAAATCAGACATCGGCCCACATGGACCCCACATATTCTCTTAGGGTCCGTTTGGTATAAGGGTGTAGGAATCAAGGTATGAGTTTGATACCATTTGTGTTCATTTGGTTGAGGGGTTTTGCCAAATCATTATTGTGGGCCCTACAGTTAAAACCCATAGATCCATACCTCTTGGACTTGGTGGATTTTATCAAACCATTCATGTCGGCCCTATTTCACCATTAACTTCACTCACCCCACTTTTTTCCTTCAGATTTATCAAACAATATTCAAACCCAAATATATAAACCAAACAACATTTTTTGAACTATCAAACTCATTTCCATACCACCATATTATCATATCAATATCCATTGTGATTCCTATAAGCAAACCAAATGGGCCCTTAGCTAACAAAAAAAAAAGCACACCCCCTTAATGTGATTAGCTAAGTGATAAGATTGCATTTATGGGTGATTTCAAATTTACCCTAAATAGCCTATGTATATCCACTATATATATCCTCTCAATTATCAATGAAATGCACACAAAAAAAATTCATATTATACGACTTACAATGTTAGTTGTATATTATTAGCTAGTAATTAGTAGTATGTTAGTTAATGTGATTAACTAAGTGATAAGATTGCATTTATGGGTGATTTCCAATTTACCCTAAATAGCCTATGTATATCCTCTATATGTATCCTCTCGATTATAAATGAAATGCACACAAAACCAATTCATATTATACGACTTACAAAGTTATTTGTATATTAGCTAGTAATTAGTTGTATGGTTGTTAATGTAATTAGCTAAGTGATAAGGTTGCATTTATGTGTGATTTCTAATTTACCCTAAATAACATGTGTATATCCTCTATATGTATCTTCTCGATTATCACCGAAATGCACACAAAAACAATTCATATTATATGACTTACAATGTTAGGTGTATATTAGCTAGTATATAGTTGCATGGTACTTAATGTGATTAGCTAAGTGATAAAATTGCATTTATGGGTGGTATCCAATTTACCCTAAATAGCCTATGTAAATCATCTATATGTATTCTCTCAATTATCAATGAAATGCACACAAAACTAATTCATATTATACGACTTACAATGTTAGCTGTATATTAGCTAATAATTAGTTATATCGTAGTTAGTGTGATTAGCTAACTGATAAAATTTCATTTACGGGTGATTTCCAATTTACCCTAAATAACCTTGTATATCCTCTATATGTATCCTCTCAATTATCAATATACGACTTACAATGTTACATGTATATTAGCTAGTAATTAGTTGTATGGTAGTTAATGTGATTAGCTAAGTGATAAGATTGCATTTATGGTGGTTTCCAATTTACCCTAAATAGCCTATGTATATCCTTTATTGGGTTTTATGACAGTTAGGTTACCCAACTTTGCGACTTTGTTCGCCTAAGTTACCCAACTATTTTTTGTTCAATTGGGTTACCGAGTTTACGGGTTTGACATTTAGGTTACTCAAACCGTAAACGTGTTCATTCAGTTACCCAAAAACAGCAACCGGAGTTGGAGTTATCATGGTGTCCACGTAAGCTTTTTGTGGGCCCCATTGTCCAACCCGTATATCCACTTACCATTACTAAACAGATAGGTTACTCAACTTTGCATTTTATTCGCCTAAGTTATCAAGTTCTTTTTGTTCAATTCGGTTACTAATATATATTTATTTACATGGCTAGCACTCTCCTCTTTGCTTGATCACAAAACTCATAGAATAGTTTAATTAGTTTAATTTATCATTTTAGTAGTTATAATTAAATCAAATCAAAACCCTTTGAAACTTGTAAAATCACAAGTTGTTGTACGCTTTCATCCGCTTTTATACGCTTTCATACATTTTAAAAGAATAAGCGCTTTTTTAAAAAAATTAATTATAATAAAATTAAAATAACTTTTTTAGTTTTATTATAACTTTTGATTTTTATAAAATTTAAAAAAAAAAAAAAGTAGTTTTTAATTTATTACAATAAAATTAAATTTTTATTTTATTAAAAACTCAAACTCCCAAATACAAGAATATGATTATTCAAGATTCAAAGGGTTTTGTGTTTTTGATTAGTTCTTCATGCTTAAAAAGAAAAAGTAGCTCATAACATCACAAGATCTCGTGATTGTTTAACTCATGGGAAATTATTAAAATAAAGGATACATGACTTATGGTTTTAGTGGTCGAATTCTCATTTTATTTAAATGAATGAATACGGTTTATAGTTTATGAATGTTTAGGTTTTAATTTCATACGCTTACGCTTTTAATTATTTATGTAACATTTTAATTTATGATGTGGCCGATGTGTTTAGTGAGTGAGGATGTTTTCAGTGACCGATAAAGATAACCTAAATTAACAAAGTTGCATAGTTCAAGAACCTAATTGAACAAGAAAAACTTTAGTAACTTAGGTGAACAAATTCGCAAAGTTTAGTAACTTATTTGTATAAAACCCTTTATATAAAGATTATTTTAAATTAATAAAATAAAAGTCACCGCCAGCTGCTAGCAACCGGGTATCAAAGGTTAAAAATAGATCGGTCCCTAATTTGTCCCAGAACGATAGTCCAAGACTGCTTGCACAAAAATAAAGTTTGGTAACTTAGGCGAATAAAGTTGGAAAGTTGAGTAACCTGTCTGATATAAAACCCTCCTTTATTTGTATTCTCTCAATTCTCTATAAAATGGACACAAAACCAATTCAAATTATACGACTTACAAATTTAGTTGTATATTAGCTAGTAATTAGTTGTATGGTAGTTAATGTGATTAGCTAAGTGATAAGATTGCATTTATGGGTGATTTTCAATTTACCCTAAATAGCCTGTGTATATACTCTATATGTATCCTCTCGATTATGAATGAAAAGCATATAAAACCAATTCATATTATACGACTTACAATGTTAGATGTATATTAGCTAATAATTTGTTGTGTGGTAGTTAATGTGGTTAGCTAAGTGATTAGAATGTATTTATGGGTGATTTCCAATTTACCCTAAATAGCTTATGTATATCCTCTATAGGTATCCTCTCAATTATCAATGAAATGCACACAAAACGAGTTCATATTATACGACTTACAATGTTAGTTGAATATTAGCTAGTAATTAGTCGTACGATAGTTAATGTGATTAGCTAAGTGATAAGATTGCATTTATGGGTGGTTTCCAATTTACCCTAAATAGCCTATGTATATCCTCTATATGTATCCTTTCAATTATCAATGAAATGCACAAAAAACCGATTCATATTATACGACTTACAACGTTAACTGTATATTAGCTAGTAATTAGTTGTATGGTAGTTAATATTATTAGTTAAGTGATAAGATGACATTTATGGGTGGTTTCAAATTTAATCTAAATAGCCTATGTATATCCTCTATATGTATTCTTTCAATTATCAATTAAATGCACAAAACCAATTCATATTATACGACTTACAATGTTAACTGTATATTAGCTAGCAATCAGTTGTATGGTATTTAATGTGATTAGTTAAGTGATAAGATTGCATTTATGGGTGATTTCCAATTTACCCTAAATAGCCTATGTATATCCTCTATATGTATCCTCTCGATTATCAATAAAATGCACACAAAATCAATTCATATTATGCGACTTACAATATTAGTTGTATATTAGCTAGTAATTAGTTGTACGGTAGTTAATGTAATTAGCTAAGTGATAAGATTGCATTTATAGCTGATTTCCAATTTATCCTAAATAGCATATGTATATCCTCTATATGTATCTTCTCAATTATCAATGAATTCCACACAAAACCAATTCATATTACACGATTTACATTGTTAGTTGTATATTAGCTTGTAATTAGTTGTATAGTAGTTAATATGATTAGCTATTGTCACAATTCTCAATTTCCGGTCATTTTTCAAACTTTAAAAAAATTTACTATTCATCTCGGGAATTTACTATTCATCGGTTACTATTTATCATTTTACTATTCATCGTTTTTGAAGTCGAGTTGACGTTTTGAGAGGTTATTTCAAAATTTTACTATTCACAAAACACTATTCATTCCCGGAGAAAAAATTATATTCATGACTTTCATTCATCATTTTTCGTAAACTAGGTTTACGAGTATCAAATTCGCGTAACCGTAAGGGTTTAGCTGCGTATTCGTGAAACATCATTGAGAACACTTCATATAGACTAGAGTTAGTCTACATTTCATCAGTAATGTCATCATCATATTAGTTCATGCATGGTTTGCATATCTTATTAACGTATATTTTCCTATTAAATAAACGCTATCGCACGATCATTTATTTTGAATAATTGATCCGACACTTCCAAAAATTATCCTAATATATTTTTATACTCGTTTTAAGACTATAAAATTATATTATTAGTTTACCCGATGTTTTAAATTTATCTTGTATATAAATTGTTATATATATATATATTTACTGACGGTTTCGTAGAATTAACTCGATAATTATTTATTCACCAATTCTTATAGAAATACATTTTTATAATTTTATGACCGATATATTTTATTTTGTTCCGTTAAAATTGATTTCTAGCTAACGCTACACTAAATAACTAATTATATATACAAAATATACATTATACTTAACTTTAATACATTTAATCATCAAATCACAACAAGAAGTCTTTCTTCTCATCCTTACTCCATGCCCCCTAGTCATAAGAAGTAGCAAAATTGATTATTACAACCTAAATCACCAAATTGCCATTGTGCTAGATATTTGCATTTTGTACAATTTACACTAAACATTAATAAACATACAAACACATATATTGAAGGTGTAAAAAGCATGAAACCTCTCTTCTTCATCCTTTTGGTCGACCAAAGCAAGAACACAAGGAAGAAACATAAAGTTTTTCAAGATCAAGTGCTTATATTAACCCTAGTATACTTCTATATAAGATTTTGAAATAAAAATCAAAAAGTAATTAGAACCTAGTTACTTAAACCTCATCATAATAACTAGTAAGCTTTCATAATCTTTACTACTCTTTCATAATCATTCTTGAGATATTTTATCATTCTATTAGAAAAACATGCAAGTATACTATGATCCATACCACTTTTATTTGTTTTTACTTCATATTATAAGTTTTAATCATCCTATAGTTATTCCCATGAAACTTATCATTGTTGATGAAGTTTAGGAACCCATGACACCTTAAGAAGGTGTATGGTAGGTTTAGAATAGATTTGGTGTTGATTTGAAGTGATTGAAACAAGTATTACGCAAGAAAAATCATTTTCGACAACTTAAGATTCAGGTCTGATCGTTTTTGTAAAATCTGGAAATTTCGACAGGTCATGGATTATTTTGGGCTAGATATTCAAAAAATATACTTTAAAACGAAACCGTGGTCGCTTGAACGGGTTAAAACGGATTTATAACGAAGAAGTTACGCTATTTTCAAGTTTTGCGACGAAAATTAATTTTCTGAAATTATACTTGCTGTCAAGGGTTATTTAAGGGGAAAAAATGAGTTTTAAGCATTATCTAAATGAGTCGATTTATCAAAAATATATTAGTATACCTTAACATGAAACTAAGGATATATAAAATGTAGAAAACTAAGCTTTAACGACTAAGTTATACGCGTTTTAATTATGGCTATCGTAATTATTTTCACAAGTAATATATATTTTCTACTAGACCAAAATAATTATCGCAAGTGACCATGTTTGGAGCCATTTTTCTTATCAATAGAGTACTTTTGAGAAAATAATGTCTGTATGTAAAAGTGAGTTCACCTGGCCTATTTTCCAAAATGTTCAACCGTTCGTCAAACGAAGTTGTAACGAGTAATATACGATCTCTCGAACTTTTCCGAAAACTACTCATAAACTATAATTTCTTGATAAATCACTACAACTATTGTAGGATGTCGCTTCAACGTAAGTACTTGTAACGTATTTTATAACATGACGAGATGTCATAAACGTGTATTTCGATGATAAACTTCATTTTCAAAATGTACAAGTGGTATGGATATCATATGAGTTTGCATGCAAGACATTATTTCATGACTTACATTAGAACATATCATTCATATTAGGTTGCGATAGAGAATTGCACCTCATTTCAAAGGTATCCACTTTTGTCATCATAATCATTGCATCAGGTGAGTTCGTAGCCCCACTTTTACTCGTTTAATTGTTTTATAAACTCTTTGGGGGAGATCCATGCTCAACTACTTGCTTTTACTTTGCACTTATATGAACTTAAATAACTGTTATTTCACTACTTATGCTAGTAAATAGATTATGCCCGAACTAAATTGATACTATGTTATGAACACTATTATTTGAACCACTTTCCTTGATTTTGAGCCCTTCGACATATATATTTGAACTCTTTTAACTTGATAGGAACCTTTTGGCATAGATTTGAACACTTTAACTTGATTTAATTCTTTTGACATATAATTAATCTCTTTTAACTTGAAAAACATTTTGACATATAATTAATCTCTTTTAACTTGATTTAAAACATTTTGACATATAATTAATCTCTTTTAACTTAATATTGAACCTTTTGACTATTTTGAACTTGTTTGACTGTATATTGAACCTTTTGACTATTTTGAACTTGTTTGACTTTATATTGAACCTTTTGACTATTTTGAACTTGTTTGACTTTATATTGAACCCTTTGACTATTTTGAACTTGTTTGACTTTATATTGAACCTTTTGACTATTTTGAACTTGTTTGACATAGTATTGAACCCTTTGACTATTTTGAACTTTTTGATATGTTTTGAGCTCTTTGACTGTTTTGAACTTTTGAACTCGACTTAAACTCTTGAACTTAATTACGAACTTTTGAAGGGAACACTTGGACTTAATTATGAACTTATGACTTGTTGAACTTATTGAACCATACGTGCTATGACCTGAAAGTCTCCCTATGTGAACGGAGCAATACCAAGTCTGCCTATGTGAACGGAGCAACACCAAGTCTCGCCTTATTGGTGGAGCGTTAAAATTCTCCCATGTTCGGAGTGTTCTTAATTGTATATTAATAGTTGTATGATGTACCGTTCGTACATTCGCATTGTTAGTCTCCTATTAGTAGGTAGTATGGATAGCGCTATTGGTGGTCGGCCAACCTCTCGCTCACTATGTTACGAGACGATATTATTTATTCTAGGGCTTTGCTCGGCATACATTATTATATACGTGGTGCTATATTGTGATCTGTTATGACAACGATACTTGACTACTAGACATACTACTTTTGGCAGTGGGTTGTGAACACACAGGTTGCAAGTTTTGTATGGGCGGAACTTGAAACTGAGTGGATTTACAATGCCTTTGCTTTGCGGACTATTCTAAATGACTATAAACTTTGGCACTTTGCCTTTGCTGCATGAACGTTCTTTATAAGCTTTACATGTTAAACAAACTCTAAGAACTCACTCAACCATTGTGTTGACACTTTTAGCATGTTTTATCTCAGGTATCTAAGGCATTCACTTCATGGCATGCATGTGGACTTATCATAGAGTCGCGGTGTCGACGCTTCTCACATATATTCTACGCACTTAACTATCGTTTGATTGTAACAAACTCATTTTAGTACATTGAAAATCTGTTGGAACCTATGTTTTGTAAACTCTGATTATTTTACTTAATCAAATGATATTTTCAAAACGACACTTTAGGTCGTTCGATATAACTGTAACTTTGATGCTATGACAGTCATCCCTCAGGTATTCCATTCCGCTGCAAAACATGTAATTTGGGGGTGTGACAGCTAAGTGATAAGATTGCATTTATGGGTGATTTTCAATTTACCATAAATTGCCTATGTATATCCTTTATATACATCCTCTCAATTATCAATAAAATGCACATGATAAGGTTTTAAAAGGTACCTTTTAAGGGGTCATTTAAGCCCTTATTCGATCACTTCAGATCCGTTATTGCTTAATATCGCTCCTTTTCACTTTTAGGTCTCTTGAAGGCAAAATGCGGAATGATGCTTATTTGGACGAAAAGGCGAATATCTGAAGAAAATGGCCAAAGTCGTAATCGAGACACTCAAAGTCATTGAAACATAAGGCGACGCGCCATCAGATATCTCGCGACGCCGCCGGAAGGAATTTTGCGACGGGTCGAAGCGAAATTGCATGTTTTCAAGGGACGACGTCGAGTTCTAAAGGAGTAGGCCGTCGTTACTCAGACGGCCTAGATGCGCCAAGACGGCGTCAGAAGTGAAGGGACGTACACACAACATATAGGTGACGCCGTCGCAAGGTTTACGTGGCCAAGACGAAACCCTAATGAGCGGCGACACGACGCGCCACGAAACATAAGGTGACGCCGTCGCAGATGTAATCTTATATATAGAATCCGAATTTTCGCTTTTGGTGTGTAGTCTTTGGAGTAAAACCTAAAACCGAACCAAGGCTTTCTTGTGCAAGATTTTAGGTTCTAAACCCTATTATACATCAAGATAAGTATTTACTTCATTAATTCAATTATGTCTTTGATTATTTGTGTATGCTTGCATGTTCTCCATGTCCCGCTAATTTATTTGTGTGTTTGCTAGGGAATATGAAACTTAATTATTGAATATTGATTGGTTGATACTTATCTTAGTTGACTAATGATCTAGAGTGCGCTAGATTATTCGTTGTGTACTTAATGCTTGACTTTTCTTTGTGAACTTTAGAATATAATTATCTAGGTAATTGTAGGATAAAGTATTCAAGGACAACCAGTAGAGTAGGCGCCTATAAATCACTAGAGGATTTGTAAACAAGACCCTTTGGTAATTTCAAAGAGTTAGAAACAAGCACGCCCTATAGCCTTAGAATCACAACGCAACTAGGAATAAGGACGTGACAAATCAACCATCAATAGGAGATAATTAAGGAGTAGTAAAACCTAAGTAAACACATCTTTAAACTATCATACGAGTACACATCAATTAGACATAGACTATCACAACCTTAGCTTAGATAATTAGATAATAGTAGAGTAATCGGTAGCAATACCAACCCCAAATCCAATACCCGAGATTCGTGACTTTTCCATTTCTACAAAAATATAAAATACAAAAATAATCTTCCTCAACCTCAACCTTAGCGTAGTAACTTCTCACTAGCATTCCTATTCCCCTAGAGAACGATATCAATACCGTGGCTTACCCTAATTACTACACTACAACGATTAGGTTCATCGCTTAGGGTGTTATAAAACTTGCTCAAGAAAAGGAAGTTTCTTGACCCCGAACGACGCGCAGAAGCGTTATCAGCACATAAAACCAATTCATATTATACGACTTACAATGTTAGATGTATATTAGCTAGTAATTAGTTGTATGCTAGTTAATGTGATTAGCTAATTGATAAGATTGCATTTATGGGTGATTTCTAATTTACCCTAAATAGCCTATGTATATCCTCTATATATATCCTCTAAATTATCAATGAAATGCACAAAAACCCAATTTATATTATACGACTTACAATGTTAGTTGTATATGAGCTAGTAATTAGTTGTATAGTAGTTAATATTATTAGCTAAGTGTTCAGATTGCATTTATGAGTGGTTCTCAATTTTCCTAAATAGTCTATGTATATCCTCTATATGTATTCTTTCAATTATCAATTAAATGCACAAAACCAATTAATACACGACGTAAAATGTTAACTGTATATTAGCAAGTAATTAGTTGTATGGTAGTTAATGTGATTAGTTAAGTGATATGATTGCATTTATGGGTGATTTCCAATTTACCCTAAATAGCCTATGTATATTCTCTATATGTATCCTCTCGATTGTCAATGAGATGCACACAAAACCAATTCATATTATACGACTTACAATATTAGTTATATATTAGCTAGTAATTAGTTTTACGATACTTAATGTAATTAGCTAACTGATAAGATTGCATTTATAATTGATTTACAAGTTACCTTAAATAGCCTGTGTATATCATCTATATGTATCTTCTCAATTATCAATAAAATGCACACAAAACCAATTCATATTATACGACTTACAATGTTAGTTGTATATTAGCTTGTAATTAGTTGTATGGTAGTTAATATGATTAGCTAAGTTATAAGATTGTATTTATGGGTGATTTCCAATTTACCCTAAATATCTTCTGTATGTCCTGTATAGTATCCTCTCAATTATCAATGAAATGCACAAAAAACCAATTCATATTATACGACTTACAATGTTAACTGTATATTAGCTAGTAATTAGTTGTATGGTAGTTAATAATATTAGTTAAGTGATAAGATGGAATTTATGGGTTGTTTCCAATTTAATCTAAATAGCCTATGTATATCCTCTGCATGTATACTTTCATATTATCAATTAAATGCACAAAAAACCAATTTATATTATACGACTTACAATGTTAGCTGTATATTAGCTGATAATTAGTTGCATGGTATTTAATGTGATTAGTTAAGTGATAAGATTGCATTTATTGTTGATTTTTTATTTATTCTAAATAGCCTATGTATATGCTCTATATGTATCATCTCGATTATCAATGAAATGCACACAAAACCAATTCATATTATACGACTTAAAATATTAGTTGTATATTAGCTAGTAATTAGCTGTACGGTAGTTAATGTGATTAGTTAAGTGATAAGATTGCATTTATAGCTGATTTACAATTTACCCTAAATAGCCTATGTATATCCTCTATATGTATATTCTCAATTATCAATGAATTGCCCACAAAACCAATTCATATTATACGACTTACAATGTTAGTTGAATATTAGCTTGTATTAGTTGTATGGTAGTTAATATGATTAGCTAAGTGATAAGATTGCATTTATGGGTGATTTTCAATTTACCCTAAATAGCCTGTGTATATCCTTTATATGTATTCTCTCAATTATCAATAAAATGCACATAAATCCAATTCATATTATACGACTTACAATGTTATTTTTATATTATTTAGCAATTAGTTGTATGGTAGTTAATGTGATTAGCTAAGTGATAAGATTGCATTTATGGGTGATTTCCAATTTACCCTAAAAAGACTATGTATTTCCTCTTAATGTATCCTCTCAATTATCAGTGAAATGCACAAAAAACCAATTCATATTATACGACTTACAATGTTAGCTGTATATGAGCTAGTAATTAGTTGTATGATAGTTAATGTGATTAGCTAAGTGATAAGATTGCATTTATGGGTAGTTTCTAATTTACCCTAAATAGTTTATGTATATCCTCTATATGTATTCTTTCAATTATCAATTAAATGCACAAAACCAATTCATATTATACGACTTACAAGGTTAATTGTATATAAGCTAGTAATTAGTTTTATGGTTGTTAATGTGATTAGCTAAGTGATAAGATGGTATTTATGGGTGATTTTCAATTTACCCTAAATTGCCTATGTATATAGTCTATATGTATCCTCTCGATTATCAATGAGATGCACACAAAACCAATTCATATTATACGACTTACAATATTAGATGTATATTAGCTAGTAATTAGTTGTACGGTACTTATTGTAATTAGCTAAGTGATAAGATTGCATTGATGGGTGATTTCCAATTTACCCCAAATAGCCTGCGTATATCCTCTATTTGATTTAGTTAATATTTAATTTAGATAGAAGATGATTTAATATATGAGACTAATTTTACAATCATTTCAAATATATATAAAATTGCTAAAAATTATATAATAAAATAATTTCAAAATAATCGTAATTTTTGACATAGTCGAGGAATTATAGAATAATACCTTTTATTAAATCTTGATCAATAGAAAGAGAATTACAGGACTGAGACTGAACAATAGGTACTGGAGAGATACAAATTTGAAAATCTAAAGACTTTGAGCATTGGGTAGTGGATAATATGACTGAGGGTTTTTTCTTCATATATTGAACTCTGATTAAGAATAAGAATGAAGTCTTCTTTTATAGCTGGAGTCTTTGGTAAATCTTTTGTAGGAAACTGGCAACTGGCGGTAAACATTTAAAGATTGAGATGAGTTGTCTTCAATTATAGCATCTTGAATTATATCCGTTCCTTTTCTTCAATTATTGCTACTCTTCTTTTGTCTTTGCTTCTTTTTCTTTTTATTTGTCGGCCATCAACCTTTTAATTATTGATTCTAAGCTTATCATCTAGAATATAGAATAATACTTTTACATTTTTAATACAATATTTAATTTAGATCAAAATCTTCGTATGGTCTTGAGAATCTTGGAAAATATCTTCTCTTGAAGTAGGAGATCTCTTGATTTCATCAATAATTTTTTTATTTCTTGTGGAGATGAACATTTTTGAATTCTTTTTGTTGTCTATGCATCTGTTGTATTTGAACTTGAACTTGGACTATAAGGGATAGGAGAACTTCTTGAAATACTTTCATAGTATAGAGTAACTGCTTTAACATCGGCTTGTTCTTCATTGATCTTCTTCCACCATTTAACACTGAATTGTCTGTATAGCAAGGGTGGAGATGTACCTTCTGCTTCTTGTTTTTTATAGGTAAAAGATAAAATCTATGGTATTTGAAATAGTGCTGAAAATTGTAATGTATACTCACAAGGAGGAGCACTTTCTTGACTAAAAATCTTTTTATATTTGTTAAAACCTAAGAGAACACTTTTCGGAAAAATTTCAGGAATACTTCCCATAATATTAAACCATTTAATAAACTATTTTGGATATTTATTAGAAAATTCTTGAGGAAAATGGAAAAACCAAGAGTGTTTATGACCTCTTAATAGAAAAGCTTTAAACCAGGCTTCTTGATAATCATAATAGTTATAAACTGGGTAATCAGGAAAACATGATAAGGTTTTGTGGGTAAAAGGTCTGTTACCCTAATCTTTTGGAGATAAAACTTGTTTAATTTTAACTTTGCTAAAACCAATTTGATTTGGTATCTCAATATCGGGATTATGCTTGACTTCAATAGAATTACTGTCAATAAGAACTGCTTCATAGTATTCTCTTGTTTGATATTTAGATGTATAGAAATGAGAACCTCTGGGATATAGATAATCAATAAGAGATATAAAATTATGACTTAATTTTTCTTCTTCATATGGTTCTAAAATCTTAATCACTTGTTTATTAGGATTTATATGGAATACTGTGCTATCGAAAATTTTTGAAGTATTTGAAATTGATGATGGAGATCTTGGCAAAGGACAAGTATTTGATTTCTGATTTATAGGAGAGAGTTGTGCTAAGGCAGAATAAGGTGGTCTGGGTCTAGGTCCTAAAACAGAAGAATATGATGATAATGGAGTCAATCTATTTATAGATGGAAGTTCTTGAGATGGAGATGGGGGAGAAGGAATTCTTGGTTTTGGTAAAATAACTCTTTTTTCTCAAGTCATAGTCCCCAGAAGAATTCTCTAGATAAAAATCGGTAATGAATTGTTTCTCCTCAGATAAATTCGATTTCAAAATCAAAATTACTTAGAATAGCTTGCCATCTAGCGAAAACTTGTTTTGAAATAATATTTTAATATCCTTTTCTAAAATATATTTTGCAGATTGACAATCAATTCTTAATAGAAAAGGTTTCATATATAAATCATCTTCAAATTTTTTAATATTTAAAACAATACTTAAAATTTCTTTTTTAACCGTAGAATAGTTTTTCTGTGTATCATTCCAAGAACCTGAAAAATATCTAACTCATTGTTCTGATTTATTATCTTTTAATTTTTGTTTTAATATACCTCCATATCATAAATCACTAGCATCTGTTTCTCCTACAAAAATAAGCTTATTTCAAACAAAGATAAGATTTTTAGGTCATGATATAATTCATGGTACTATAAAACCTATAGATAGAAGTTTAGAATTTTCTAACAAATTTCCTGATGAAATTAAAGATAAAAAACAATTACAAAGATTTTTAGGATGTCTAAATTATATTCATGATTTCTTTAAAGATTTAGGAATTATATGTAAACCTCTATATAACATATTGAAAAAGAATCCTAAACCATGGACTGAAGAACATACTAATATTGTTAGGCATATTAAAGAGAAAATTAAATATCTACCATGCTTAAATTTACCACACCCAGAAGCCAGTTATTATAAACAAAACATATACAGATCTTGAAACCAAAGAAACTATTACAAGTACAAAACCACCTTGTAGTGATATAGTTATAAATAATGAATTTATAAGAAAACCTTTAGCTAAACATGAAGAAGATAAGAAAAAAGCTATAACAACGATTATATATCAAAATAATTATACAAATGAAATGTTATATACTATTGGTCAACAATTAGATAAAATCCAAATTGATAATATAAATGAACCTAGTACTTCACAAAGTAAATTTAAAGAATTAAAATAGAAGAAAATCCTATATTTACACCTTTAACATTGATACATCCAAATTTAGGATCTCAACAAAGTTATATTAAGAGAAATTGAAGAAAATTATCTAATTTTCACATATCAAATCCAAATATCAATATAATTGAAAAGATATAATGACGATAACATATCTGAAATAGAACAACAGTTTAACAATATGGAAATAAATAAAATAAAATACAATCCATATACATCAAATAATACATATACTCCTAGAGCTGAAACAAGAAATTATTATCCTCAACCTTCTCCACCTGATTTACAATACGAAGAAAGGCATACTTTAGTTCAATCTAAATATGATGGTACTTCTATTTATGGATGGAATATAGATGGATTAACAGAATATCATATATTAAACTTACTACAAGAAATGACTATGGCATCAAACGCATACAAAATACATAATAAGAATAATGAAAGAAAAGTAATAACAATTATACTTTCGTGGATTTATGTGAACTTTAAAAGGTTGGTGGGATAGCTATTTATCGAAGAAGATAGACAAAATATATTAAATGCTAAAAAATCGTTGTTAAAAAGGAAAATAATATAGAAACACAAACTGACGAAAAAGATGTTGTTAATACCTTATTATTTGCCATATTAAAAACTTTTGTTGGTAACCCATCACAATATCAAGAAAGAAGCTCTATTATATTTACTCAACTTAACGTGTAGAAAATTACAGGATTTTAGATGGTATAAAGATGTGTTTTTATCAAAAGTAATGACTAGGCCCGATTGTAAAGAAGCCTACTGGAAAGAAAGATTTATAGCAGGATTACCAAAATTATTTGCTGAAAAAATAAGAAATAAATTAAGTATGGATTATAATGGTAATATACCATATAAAGAGTTAACTTATGGAGACATTATAAATTATGTAAATCAAGAAGGACTAGCTATATGTTCAGATTTAAAACTAAAAGCTAAAATCAAGAAGGAAGGTATAAACAATAGAAAAGAATTAGGAAATTTCTGTGAACAATATGGATATGAACCATTAAAATTACCTTCTAGCGGTTCTAAAAGAATAAAAAGAGACTATAAAACTAGAAGATACAAAAAATATAATAAAAATAAAAGAGAAGATAAATCATATGAAAAAAGAAAAAATAAATATAAAAAGAATAAAAAATTTAACTATAATAATAGTGATAAAAAAGATACTATAATATGCTATAAATGTGGAAAACCAGGTCACACTTCTAATAAATGTTATACTAAAAAGAAAATAAATGAATTAAAAATGCCTGATGAATACAAAAAACAAATTATGAAGTTATTAATTAATGATGAAACTAGTGATTCTAGTATATCTGACTATGAAGAAGAGGACTTAAATATTATAGATGATGATACTTCAGAGTCTAGTGATTCTGAAGCTTGTGAATGTATAGGAAATTGCACTTGTGATATTAAAGAAATAAATACTATAAATGATGAAAGTGAAGAAGTAAAAATACTAATAGAATTAATGAATAAAATTGAAGATAAAGATATTAAAAAGGCATATTTAGATAGATTAAAAGAACAATTAAAAGGTAAAAACATAATAAATAATGATGAAGAAAAGATTCAAGCATAAAAATTTGATGAAATATGTAAAAGATTTAATCAAGAAATAAAACCAATAACTATATGTGAATTACAAAAAGAATTAAATACGGTAAAATCTGAAATAGTTCTATTAAAACAAAGAATGAAAAACATAGAAGATAATAAAAAAGATAGTGATATAGGAACATCAGAAAATGACCCAAAAATAAATCATATAAAAACAATAAGTACTCAAAGATGGTATACAAAGTTAAACATAATAGTAAATGGAGAATTTAAATTAACCTTAGTAGCATTAATTGATTCAGGAGCAGATTTAAATTGTATACAGGAAGGTCTTATACCAGTAAAATATTTTGAAAAATCTAGACAAAAACTATCTAGTGCCAGTGGATTGTATTATTTCAAAAATCACAATTATATATCAAATCCATATATTCATTTAATATATGGATTGTATTTTATTTTATTTATTTCCATATTGTTAAACTGTTGTTCTATTTCAGATATGTTATCGTCTGTTATATCTTTTTCAATTATATTGATATTTGGATTTGATATGTGAAAATTAGATAATTTTTCTTCAATTTCTCTTAATATAGCCTGTTGAGATCCTAAATTTACAGATGTATCAATGTTAAAAGGTGTAAATATAGGATTTTATTCTATTTTTAATTCTTTAAATTTACTTTGTGAAGTAGTAGGTTCATTTATATTATCAATTTGGATTTTATCTAATTGTTCAATTCTATCTAATTGTTGACCAAGAGTATGTAACATTTCATTTGTATAATTATTTTGATATATAATCGTTGTTATAGCTTTTTTCTTATCTTCTTCATGTTGTACTTGTAATAGTTTCTTTGGTTTTAAGATCTGTATATGTTTTGTTTATAATAACTTCTACAGTTTCTCTAAAAGGAAATTTGATTTTATTTTCTAAACAATAGAGTTCGAACCAAGAGAAAAATATAATATTTTCATCATTGTTAAGTATATATAATTGCCATTCAACATCATGTAATAGTCTTTCATTTTTATCAAACGTAGTATAATACCAAAATAGTTTTTCATTATTATAATCATTTAACATTTCATCTTTTAAATATTCCATATCAGTATTATCTTTTAATTTGATAGTTTCCATTTTAAAAGGAATATTATTTATTTTTAATGAATTAATCTTTTTATTTGCTCTAATTTTTCTTTTAAACGAAGATTTTGTAAAACCAAACTTATTATCATATCTTTATGTGCTTTTCTACTAATAACATATTCTCCTGAATATAATTCTTCTTTAAATATTTTTATTGATTTACTATTTCTTAGAATAGATTCTTGATAATGCACTATTTGTTTTCTAAGTTCGTATTGATATAAGCTCATTTTTATTTTAAGAAATAATTAATTTTGATCTTACAACTCTTATCATACTTTGATTGACTTTTAGATTATCTTGTAAATTTTTAATACTCCATTCAATATCATATACTTATAACCTCGAAATACTCTTAAATTTACATATTTGGCTCCCTTTTTAATCATATTTTTAACGTTATTTATTTCTAATCTTATAGATCTTTCTTGTTTATATAGGCTTTTTAAATGATTAATATTTATTTGATTATTAATAATCTTTGCTTGTATAGAAGTATCACTCATAAATTTTCTCTTTCGTAATATTCTACTTCTGATTTTATAGGATTATAGGTATCATCACTTAAATTATCACTTTCATAAACAGGTTTAGGAATAGTATTTCTAAAATCAACTCCTCTAAGTTTCATAGATTGAGATCTTCTTAAACTACTATAAGATGTAGAAGATTCAGATGTATAATTTGAATGTCTAGCAGATTCAAATCTATTATTTCCAAATATTACTTCTATATTTCCATCTGTATGATCTATTATATTAGATATTTGAGTATTTAATTTTATAGGTTTAGGTTGACTAATCTAGATCACTCTACAGTAAACATTCCTAAGCGATTAAAATGGGAAGAAATTACTCGTAATCAATCTTGGAATTTAGAAAATTTAAGTCAACCTAAACCTATAAATTTAAATACTCAAATATCTAATATAATAGATCATACAGATAGAAATATAGAAGTAATATTTGGAAATAATATATTTGAATCTGCTAGAACTGTTTCTTTTTCAGAATTTCTAACTAAACACTTAGGTTCTATAGTGGTAGACATAGTCTTATAATATACTCTATAAATAACTACTAAGGGATCAGATCCTTCTCTTATTTCTAAATTCTTTATTTTTATGTTTAAAGTTAAAATATCTAAAATATTTTTATCAAATAGAGATACAATATAATTTGGATAACAATTAAAATATATAGGACCATTACATATATTAGATTCAGCAAGAGCTAATAAAGATTGTTTAAAATTTATTAATCTAGCATCTCTTAAGACAATACAAATAGGGGCATCAATTCCTAATCTAGTCATAGGTTTTATAGCTATTTGTACTAATCCGACATGTGAAAACTTATAATTCTTTCTATGTTCTCTAATAGAGTATTCAGAAAATAATTTTATACTTTGAGAGTTCTGTAATAAAGGCAAAGTTTTTTCAGTAGTTTTAATAGAATAACTTTGAAACCATTCAAAAGATCCAATTTTATATATAGTTTTAACATCTAATCTAGGTATACTCTGTAACATATTGGATTTCACAAACACATCCACAATCACAATAAGGGGCGTATAATTTAGAGGTTTTAGAGAGAGAAAGTAGAATGGGAGCCTTTCTAGAGAGAGAAGTAAACAAAAGAGAAAGGTTAGATTCGAATGAAGGTCCAACCTCACCTTGGAGGTAGAGGTATTTATAGTTACATACTAACGTCCTCCTTGGATGTGGATCGTGCATACAGGTGGTAAAGACCCGTCCTTCCTCCACGGTGTTACTCTAAACTAAACTAAGCTAATAACTAACTAATAAATAACGAAATAACGATATGTCTACGAGCTAACTTATGCTAGACTATATTTGGGGTGACCGACACTTCACCATGGAATTTCTAATTCTAACAATCTCCCTAAGGAGGTCACCCCATGATTTACATTTTGAATCCTAGCATTCTATTTAATCTTCGCCTTGAGCTCGTAGACATTAATTCTTCAATTCCGCAATCTTTGTGCTTTAGCAATGATTCTTCAAAGTCCAATGCATATTTTGTACTTTTAGTGGAGGTCTTTGAACCGATCCACATCTTTGATGATCTTGAGCTTTCTTTGAGATCATCACCACAAGAAATCTCTAGATCACCCTTTATTGTGTTGCCATCATGTGATGTTGTGACTTTTGGACCGACATGCTCACACTTTCGGATCATGACATCTTTCCATCGAGTAGCGGAAGCTTTATTGGTTCATGATATTTGCGCAGCAGAAAGCGAAGCATAGTATAAAAATATCGATCCGTGTTATGTAGATATGCACTAGTCATGATTTCTTCAATAAAGTGTGGATGCGTGAGCATGCGGCTTTGGATTGACTTCTCAATTCGATCACCGCAACCGTCCAAATGTACCGCAAACAACAGCTAGCAATAAAACACACGAAAGTGTCTTTGATCACTTTCGTTGAATTGAGGTACACGCCCACGGTTCCCGCTGATCAAGACAAGCACCGCCTATGATCGTATAATTCAAGAATCTCCTTGACAGGTTTCGCAATGCTCTAGCCGTTCTCAAACCGAACGTCTCAAAGAAGACAACACGGAGTGAGTGAACCAAATAATTGAGATTCACCGATTGATGAAAATTGATTTGAAAACAATCGTGTATTGCTTAAAGAAAGAGTTTTGCAATACGACGAAGGTTTTATGAGAAAGATCAATTTTCAATCATAAATACTTTTATATTTGAAATATTAATACATGTGCTAGATGTGCTAGAGAAAAAAAATTTTAAGCACAATCGATACGGTTTTTCACAAAGGTATTGCGCCAATCCAATCTCGGACCAAGGTTGATTCAAGAATGAATCTCCCCATTGTTTCTATCCGCTTGTCACAAGCTTGATCTTTGAAAAGATCTCACATGTCACCCACCAAGAGCTTGTTTGATGTTGGCTCTAGAAGGATTTCCATCTTCATCGTGAATACTTTTACATATCACTCGGATGTTCCGCAATACCACAAGGATAATGCGTAGGACTCTTAATTATATTCTCACTTTCCACATTGAGTGAAACATCAAGTCTTCAAGAATAGTGTCCTAATGAGATATTGTGGATGATCTCTTGGCTCTAGACTCAATAGTGCACATTTGGTTTCCTATGCCGAGACTAGGAGAGGGTCTCCTTCTTCAATATCAACAATCTCTAAGAGAAAGTCGATAGATTATGTAGGTTCCCATGAGAATGAAACAAGTCCTTTTAAGAGGAACTTGAGTAGCTTGGGAAGTTAGTGCAAGGCGACATCGGGTCCATGACGTCTTGTCTTCAATACCAGTGTTACCTTAGTAACCACCAGTAGCATATGTATTGAACCCGGTTTCTGCCCTAAGGTTGAATTATTGGAGGGCTATTTCTTTTCACCCTTTTCTCATTTCATTTCTTTTTCATTCTTCAACCCTTCAGTGCTTACCGAGACTTCATAACTAGAACCTTGTTGGGTTTATTCCATTTCTAGCTCTATCTCAGTCCGCACTCTTCCCAATTCTCACTTTTCTCCTTTTTTCAATATACCTAAGGACTCTACACTATCTAGTGGATTGTCCCTGGGTAGATCCCTCCGGTTCTGGCGGATCGTGGGAACTAATACCTAACCTCACCATCCTTATAACTCCATGCATAAAGTAAAATGGTCGGTCTTTTGGTACAGTTCATTCCTTCACGAAACCAATTGAAAAATCATTTGGAAAATCAATCAAGGTACTTGTGATATAAAATCAAAGCATTTTGTACCTTAATTGTTTTGATCATTTAGAAAAGCTCCCCCTCAACATGTGCATATGATTTTGAAATTGTTTAGCACATGGAAGCAAGAGTTCTTTGAAATATTTTCTTTGATCACAATTTTCATAGAAAAGCCATTTGATTTTCTTGGTAAATTCTCCCTCAATATGTGCAAAGGATATTTGAAATCATTTTATCACATAGAGGAAAGAGTTCTTTGAAGTACATCCACGATCACAAAAACCATTAAGAAACCATTAGAAAATCAATCAAGGTACTTTATGTTGAAACATAGAAATCTTTGTACCTTGAAAGTTTATTTTCTTTTGAAATGCTCCCTCAATATATGCTTCGAGATTCAAAGCATTTAGCACATATGGGAGAGCAACTGCACAATTGAATCAAAACGATCACCTTTTATCAAATTTCATTATTAAATCACAAATTCTCCCGATCAAAATATCAAACCCTTTGAGATTTTGGATCCCAGGTGATTTAATAAGGTTTAGAAAACATGAGAGAAAATGTGGCCTCATTTAAAAACTCATCTTGTTTTTGGATAAATGCTCCCCCTCAACATGTGCATTATGTATATTGAAATCGTTTGGCACATGGAGGCAGGAGTGCCTTTAAAGGACTAAAACCAATTCCATTTAAACAGATTTGAGATTTAAATCACGATCTCTCCCCCGATCAAAAATTTCAAACCATTTGAGATTTGTGATCCCAAAAGATTTAAATCATTTAGAAAATTTTGGGAAAGACGTGGCAAGATTTGATTTTGAAAAATGACAGATAAGGACCATTTTAAGACATTAAAGATTGTTAGTGTCAGGTATGATTGTTTTAAGAGATCTTTAAGTAAAATAAAACAATTTCACAATCAAACAAGAATGTAAAAGATTTCATTTTGAAAGATCTTTGATTTTTAAAGAAAATCATACCATGACATAACATTAAATCTTTAGATCACCACATTTTAACGCGTATAAACGGACTTTTTGAAGAAATATCGTTTGAAAATATTTAATTTGAAATCATCAAGATTTGACAAAATAAAGTCCGATTGATTTCAAAACTTTGAATCGATTTATTTTCAAAACAATATTTTTCATTTTCAAAACAATATTTTAAAAATTTAAAAATGGTATCATTCACTACTTGTCCCGCACAAAGATACGTTAGGTGGTTGAGAAGCTTATGTTGTTGTTGTAGGGCTTGGAAGAAAACCGCTGCGAAATGGAGTTCTTACGTTACATTTTAATGCCAATCGAGGTCAAATTAAGCTCGCTTTTCTTGTTGTTGTCGATGAAGAAAACCGTCTCTGATAAATGAGACCTCTTACGTTGCATTTTCCATGCCAACTATCCATAGAAGTCCAATTAAGCTCCATTTCTTCATTTGTCAACCCAAGATATAGTTACCCTTTCCTTTCGCATCCAATCATCTTCATTTGTGGGATCCGGATCGGAACATTCTTATATACCATGATATCTCGCATATGTTAGTGGACACAAACAGATATATGGTGGTCGACATCACCCAAACAAAGAATCGACTAATAAAAGTCAATCCAACATATCAATCAATTCATATAAGGCATGGGAATAATGTGTTTATCAAACTCTAATCATCTAATCCTAACAATCATATCCTAGGCACCTAGTCCTTCAACGTAGGTTAACATCATTTACAATTAAGCATATAGGATAATTAGATAAGCTCGTTAGATGATATAGATTTGAAAACATTCTCCCCTCAATCAATGACTCATTTTCTAAAAAGTTTAAAAGTACTGAAGTCATTGATTGAGTTTGCAAATTTTAAAAACTCGAATCGATTGATTTTCAAGCAACTCATTTACCACCTATTTTGTTAAAACAAATATTTTCTCAAGAATTTTAGAAGGAAAAATATTTGAGTAGGAACAATGATCCTTCGACATACTTTCCTCATTTTGTTTTAGGATAAGTGCACGATATTTTGAAAATTGGTTTAGCGTAGCACTTTCCTTCCTTGAAGAGCGGGTTGCTATCGTAAATAATAGCAAGCCATAGTTTAAGCACGAGTTACAATCAAATAATCGCAAGCCATATTTTGAGACATGTTTTAAAAAGAAATATTTACACCTCCCGCTCGAACTTCATCTAAAGTCCCGTGCCATTATTGAATGACATTTCTAAGACCGTAGATGTTATCGATACCAGAAGACATGTCTTGAGAAAACATATTTTTGGTATTTTTCAATTTTCTGATTTTTATGGGCTTTTGTTGATTTTATATTTTTCTATTTTGTTTTTGTTGGTTTTATAATTTTGTATTTTTTTTTTTTTAAAATTATTTACAAAGATAGAGAAATAGTTTAAGAAGATGATGATACGAGTACCGAGATAAGGAAATCGTTCAGCACTTTGTAGAAGATAGAAGTCATCATCTCTTAAACTTTCACCACCAAAGCATTCGAGGCTCTTGAATCGTCGCAAGAACTTGAGCCTTCAAAAGTGAATCTTTGGTAGCTTCCCCCCAAACCGACAAACCACGAAAAGACCATTTCCCCCAAGAAGAAGAAGTGAAGCAAACAGTCTAATTGTATGAAGCTTCAAGAACCCGAAGAAGACGATAACACCGAAGTAACAAGTTAACACGGATCATTTCTGTGGTTATCAAACCCGAAATAAATGATTAAGCCCGATCACATGAACTTGTTGTGCGTCCTCGATGTACACATAACTCTTCGAGTTTGAGCAGTTGTCAATTCAGGAGAACAATATATCAACACCTTCATTTCACCAAATGCATTCCAGTTATCTAACATATAACCAATCAGCCCATAACGTACACATGTACCCAACAAGAGAAGAGACAATGACATCACAATAATCGGTTGAATCATCGATCTTCTCTGCGGATGTCAACTCCGAATAAGCGATTAAGCTCGATCATGTGAATATGTTGTGCGACCCGATGTACACATATCTCTCCCCGATGGTTGCGATCTCATCGGAATCATCATTACATTGTGTACATGAAGCACTAACCGAAGCACTTTATCATAAATCATATAGAAGATGTCGATAAGCAATATCATCTCACGCCCACATATTCTTCTCATATTTCTTCCTATTGAAAGTCGAGATAACACATACCAAAAGTATCCAGAGACCACTTCCCCAAATGGTTGGAATAATACATCCTTCCCCAAATAGTTGGAATAATATATCCTTCCCCAAATAGTTGGAATAATACACCAAAGGCTATGAGTAAACACCGAGTATCTCTACGGTTATGACATTTGTCTTTCCGGGATTACTTCAATAGAGAAGAAGTATTAAGTTCATCATGTGTACTCATTGTGTATTTAGATGTATGTCTCCTTCCCCTTTCCGGTTTTGATACCTCGTAATCAACAACACATTATACATGCCAAATACTCTTGAAGTAGAGAAGAACAAACAATTAGCTCAACTGAATCCTGTGAGAATCAACTGCTACAGAAACTCTCCCTGACTATCTTTACCAACCCACATGTAGACAATTTGAAGTGACCACTGAGGAAGAAAAACCCGATATACCAAACTTGAAACTGAAGTCGAATTCCGCACATTTGTATCTTAAGCTTGCACTTAATGATGGAAGAACGGTGTCGAGAATCTATGCTTTAAGCAAATTTCTAAGTACTCAATACCCAATGAAAGTATGAGACATTAACACCTCTTGCGTTTATCCACACCGTCATCTGCGTGTGACACTGAGTAAAACAACGTAACTCCTAATAGTGATAGTTAACCAGGTCTTCAACCATCCACCTCAATCACCGGTAACTAGATAAACCAAGTCTTCAACTCAAATTCTTAAGCCCGAGCAAGTTATCAAATAAGAACACACCTTTGTGAAAGTCAACGTCAATCTCAAATAAGTGATAAATGATTAACTCAAGTAATCAACTTGTGTCAAATGCCCAACACGTGAATAAACATACAATCGGATGTACATTGACCCACCGAATGAACCGAACAAATGATTCCTCAACATCGATGCATTCTTCCTAAAGGTATACATGTAGAGACCGATATGGAAGATTCACCAATAATGTCTTCGAGCGGATGAGGTAGTCATTTTCCTTAATGTTCATGTGGTTGATTTATAGTGTGCACAATGAGAGGAACAATAATCCGTGAAGATTTGGCAAAGGAATACCAAAGAGCGGATCATTATTCAATAAAGGAATGCAATAGTGCAACTACAATATCATGATAGTCATTATCAACGCCTTGTGAAGTAACCGGAGATAAGGTTTCTTGAGAATTCGAGAAGTACTTCTTAGATGGTGAACCGGTTGAGTCAAGAGGAACCGGAGCATGAGCTTCAAATCTGGATGATCAACATTCGTTGGAGGTTGGAAGTACTCATCAAACATATCTTGAAACAATGAATCCCAAACAATGAATCCCGCTTATCCTTAGTAAGTGAAGCATTAGGCGTTGAAGGAGAATCATATGACCATAATTCAAGCATCCATCAACATGTAGTATATGCACTCTTTCCCCTCAAAAATTGCATCCGAGGTTGCCATTTTTGATTTGAACAAGTGAATAAGAATATACACCAATGAACGAGATCCACTTGAGAGTTGAAAGAGCGTGGGAAAAACATGAAGCTTGTTGATGAAGAATGTCGATGAGAATGGTCATAAACATGAAGATTTCTCTTCTTTTGAAGATAAAGCGCATCAAGCGTACACCTTTCTTTTCTTTGAGGAACGGGCCTCAAGTGTTATCTACAGACGCCATAATGTTGAAGTACGAGGCTCGAATCGATGTGAACAGACGTCATAGCCGAATGAATATCAATATTGAGTTACTTGAACCCGTGAGTTATGAGATATCAATCCATTTGTAATCCATACTTTAAGCCACCCATGTAGTGAAGGATCAAGTATCGCGAATCGAGTAAGGACTACCTGCACTAATATTACAAACTTGATTGCATATATTTTGGTTAGTGACATTAGTATCCAAACCCTTTGGGGTTTCACAGTCAACCTTGATTTTGTCATCGGTAAAGAGCTTTCCGGTAGGCATCCACCTAAGTCCAACATCCTTAAACATTTTACCAGACGGAATCCACTTATGGCAAGGTCTAGGATTGGTGACATACTTATGCACAGTCGAAGACTTATTGGTATTCCTAGACTCCAAAGATTTAGTAGTTGGGATCCATCTAGGTGGAGTTTTAGGTTTGTTTTGGATCATAACATGTTGAACCTTAGCCATGTTAGTAGTCTTAGTGGATTGTACCTTAGCATGTGAATAAGGAAAATGTTTCATATTCGGAAAGACTCGAATTTCTAGTTTCATTTTCTACATGCTTAGCATTCTTCTTCATATAACTACTCTTAGATGCAAGCCAACCCCTAGTCTTTTGAGTGTTCCTAGGTAATGGTTTACAACTACTAGCAATGCCTTGAAATCTCTTGGAATGCATCACCCTAGGTCTTGCACCTAAAATTCCGTCTTTTCAAATCTGTGCCTTTTTCCTAGCTTGTTCTAGATAATAGTTCTTCCACAAGTCATTTATGTCATATGAATTCTGGGTTTTAATGCTTGGTTTTGACACTGTTTTTGAACTAATCCTAGAGGTGCTGGGAGTAGAAGTGGCTACTTGTTGAGGGTTAACGGAGCTAGAAGCCTTATTCTTAGGTAACTCAGGTGAAGTGACTGGTTTTGACAAAACTTGTTTCACATCAACTTGGGAGGCAAACCGTGTTTTTGAAAATTTTGTTCTTTCGATTTAAATGCGAGGGTCGCCTAACAATGGACCGGTCTCTAATGGAATGAGAAACCGCTTCCCAAGGTTGATGGTTTTGTAAACTTAGTGTTCACACTTTTCCCACGAGTTTTCCTAAGCTCATTTTTTAAGGCAACAATAGCGAAACTCTTTTTCAAGTTGATCTTTGAGTTCATCAATTTTGCTATCAAAGAATTTGTTTGTTCCATTGACTTAGTTCTAGCTTCTTGACATGAGTCACTTAGTTCTATGTGATGCTTTCTCAAAGACTCATTTTCCTTTAGTAATTTGGCCACACATCGCTAATTCATCATTTCTCATTTGAATATCATAAATAGCATTATCATCGAATTACTTGTAACCAAAGTACTTTTCACATGCATACCGTAAATATGTTTCTTCAAATTGTTGATAGTCGAGTTTTGGCTTGAAGTCGAGCTTTCAAAGTGCTAATTTCAAAAGTTCACGAAATTCGTGAAGTTCGGATTTTTACATGGTTTGTTAAGTTGAAAACTTTCTTCTTTACTCAGTATAGCAATTTCAAGTGAAATGCAATGTTTTTCAAGTTTTGAGAATTTGTTTGAAAGTTCATCAAAAGCCTTTTATCAACCATATCATTTGTTTTGAAATTATTAGACTCAACCTCAACCAAGGAACATTTATCGTAATCATGTTCAACATTAAGATCAATATGTTTAGGTACATTAGCATATGCACTATGTTGAGCAGTTAAGGGTACCTCATCACATGACACTGCTCATTTATCCGTCGATATCTGCATCCACATCATGTGTAACATGAGTTACTAAACAATTTGTTGCATCATTCTTTGTTGTCTCGTTATTCTCGCATTCAAGAACACCCGATTCTTCAACCGATACATTACCCAACTCATCACAACATTCTCGTCAACAACACGGACTCTCATCTATTATTTCATCTTTCCGAGTAACTTCCTCAATATACTTATCCACATTATCCATGAGATGGATAAGTGTCTCTATGAACACGCTTAATTTCCATTCCAAGTGTGTCTCTTGAAAGACATTTTAGTCATGTCTTGATCATAATCGATGTAAATTCCCACCGATGAATGACCGAAATTGGTTGTGGATCACTTGAAGTGCAAAGACCGAACTATCCTTTTGAACCTTTTCTTTATCAAGTTGTTGTTCCAATTGTTCTAAGTTCAACAAGAATGTACCCGTTAATGTGGATAAATCTTGATGGAAAAGGGCAATACATGTTCGTTCCGTTGTTGTGGGTAGAAGTAACATGAGGTGAGAGTGAAGTTGTTGATAGGGTATAATGCAACATTCCTTTGCATGGCATTTCGTAGCATTAGCAGTGCAATTCATTCTCATTGTACTCGTAACATGAAGATCTCACATCCTCATTGATTAATTCAAACATCTTTAACCGCTCAATGTAGCATACATTATCATTGTTGTCCACAACATCATACAATTTAAGTACTTCCGAAATCATCGGGTCAAGAGTGTAAGACATGATGTTGTAGTATGCACGGATTTTACAAGTCTATGATTTAAACTGAGAAATAGAATCTTTTGCGGGATTTTACTAAAATCAAGACCAAACCGTTAAGCACTGACCAATGGAATGTGTTAAGATGACTGATGGATCGACACAATGAAAGACAATTGTGTGTTAGGACATATGATTGTTTGAAGGATTAGCAGAGATGTTGTTTGGTTGAGATTTGGATTGGTTTATGCCCGCTTTTACGGAGAAATTTAGGTCAAAAAAACATAAAAACCTCAATAACTTCTGTTCGGAGCGGATTTAGGCCTCGAAGGTTGACCCGAATGAACTTTACTTAATTTGAAGTGCGATTCTCCTCGTTCTCATGGTCGTTTTGATGGGTAGAACGCTGAAAACGGAGTTACGGTTCAAAAGTTATGGCCGTTTGAAGTTTTGTCGGGAAAAGTCAACAAGTCGCTAGCAAGACAAGTCGCTAAACACAAGTCGCTATGAACCAAGTCACTAAACACAAGTCGCTAAAGAACCAAATCGCTAAGCATATAAGTCGCTAAAGAGCAACTCGCTAAGTATCCAAGTCGCTAAGATCAAGTCGCTGAGAACAATAAGTACAAGTCGCTAGAAATAATGAAAGCAAGTCGCTAACCCCACCAAGTCGCTAGCCGTAGTGGAGAATCCACTAACTTGTACTATTTGTCGGCTTGTCTCAATAGACAAGTCGCTAAGCTCAAGTCGCTACGACTAACACTACAACTCGCTAGAAATTACTGAAGCAAGTCGCTACGAAGAAATTCACAACGAGACTCAAGTCGCTACCTTGAAAAACTTCAAAAACACACTTTTCAATCCAAAACAAGCTCAACCACAAAGTGATTCAAGCTTTCCAAATCAAAACCCAAGCACTTACAATGATTCTAAACACAAAAGTACACTCAAAATTCAAACTTTAACACAAGAAATGATCCAAATGATGCAAAAACCACTAAACTTTTTCAAACTCAAAAACCATCTAAAACCACTAGAAATCCAAGGATATGTAAGAGAGATGATCAAACCATGGCTCTTGATACCATTTGTAACATATTGGATTTCACAAACACATCCACAATCACAATAAGAGGCGTATAGTTTAGAGGTTTTAGAGAGAGAAAGTAGAATGGGAGCCTTTCTAGAGAGAGAAAGTAAACAAAAGAGAAAAGGTTAGATTAGAATGAAAGGTCCAACCCTCTACCTTGGGAGGTAGAGGGTATTTATAGTTACATACTAAACGTCCTCCTAATCGGACTAATGGATCGTGCATACTAGATTATATTTGGGTAAAGACCCGTCAATTTTGTCCTCCACGGTGTTGCTCTAAACTAAACTAAGCTAATAACTAACTAATAAACTAATAAACAAGTAAATAACGATATGTCTACGAGCTAACTTATGCTAGATTATATTTGGGGTGACCGACTCTTCACTATGGAATTTCTAATTCCTAACAACAATCGAGAAGTTTTGGATTCACTTCAAGTAACTTACTGTGTAAAAGAGAATATGTATGTGTCTAGTTGTGAACGTACTCAAATTATGTACCTAACTTACTTACCAGCCAAAGATATATCATTCCATAGTATAACATTTTTAAAGACATGTAAAAGAAAACAGCATAATGCAACCATATAATTGTGTTTGAACCAGCTACTCAATCTCTACGGTCTAATACTTACGTATGCAAGCGCCATGCAAACATACGTACATATATAAATACTACATCATTGCTCAGGCATAACAAACACGGTGTATACTTGCGTCAATTTATGTGTGTAATCTTTTTTTTCTACATAAAGTATTATTTGGAACGGTCCTTAACTACGGTTATTGGAAAAACCGTACTAAAACATGAAAAAATAAATCCATTTGATATGGTTTTTAAAAGAACCGTGCTAAAAAGGCTTCATTTGGTACGGTTGGCTTATTTGGTACGGTTTTTAACAACGTACCAAATAATAAACGTTATTTGGTACAATTTATTTGAGAACCGTACCAAATAATTTCTTTTTTATTTTTTAAAAAATAGAAAAAAATTATTTTTATATGATTTATTTCAGAAAACTATTATTTCAGAAATCAGAATATACTTTATTAATAATTTTAAAAATAATTTCTGAAATAATACTTTATGATTTATTTCAGAAAACTATTATTTCATAAATAAGAATATACTTTATTAATACTTTATTAATAATTTTAAAAACTATACAAAGTTTTCGAAAACTATTATTTCGAAATAAAAACTATTTTATATGATTTAATCTTGATGAGTGTCTAAATACTCATCATTTTGTCTTGTTTAAGCGCAAAAACATCCGAAAACACTCGAAATGTATCAAAATGATAAAAATATCACAAATAAGTGTTTTATGTGTTTTAAATGCAAAATATCAAAATCGGTGAAAAACGTATTAAATTTGCATAATTGGCGGTTCGGTCCCCAAGTTTCAAAAGTTGTCAAAAACAGTCCCTGGTAAATCTAAATAAAGAGAAATGTTATTCAAGGTCCCTGAAATACTCTAATTTGTCAAAAATGGTCCTTGAATAAATCATTTGTAAAAAGGCAGAAAAGGTCCCTGAACTTTCAAAATTGTCAAGTTTAGTCCCTGGAAAATGTGAAAATGACAGCTTTGATCCTTGAACTATTGATACTTGTCACTTTTAGTCCTTGTGTCAACTTTGGAAAATTGGCAGGTGTGGTCCCTCATGAAATGGATAATTACAAAACTAGTCCTTGTCTACTAAGCCTTGTCAAAATTAACAAAGACCCTTTTTCATTTGGACCCCGCCAACTGTGACCCTTACCCATTTTGAACCCCTCTCGGTCAAACCAAGTCAAACGATAATGACTTTCCTCCCAAGCGGGTTTCTTCCCACTTGCCTTGTCTGCAACACGCCTTATCCATCACCCTCACCTTTCCCTTATCTCTTCCACACTCAACCCACCTCATCATTACACCTCTCACCTCCCCCCTAGCTACAATTTCAGAGCCACAGAAGTCAAAATTGGGTTTCCCGCCAAAACACATAAAACAGCAAAATCACTCAATACTCAACCATTGGTCAAATGGGGAGGTGGGATCTGCTCTAAAGGACACGTGGAAGCTTTCAAAGCTATAAAAGAGAGAGGAGGAGCTGAGAAGAAGCGGTAGTTAGTAGTTTAAGTTTTTCTTAATGTCGTTTTTTTTATTTATGTATTAGCTTAGCTTAAAATTATGTAATCTCTTGTTTTTATGTTTAAAACTCAAGTATGTTATCTTTTTAATCTGTTTCAAGCATTAATTTTAAAGTTTGGTTAGAATCTTTGATTTTATGTTTACTGTTGAGTTTTTCAGTTTCAAACTCTTGCAATTAAGCTTCAAATAGTTTAGGTTCCTGTTCTATAAGCTCAAATAAGCTCCCAATAGCTTTTGGTGAGCTTATATTTGTTTTCCAAAGTTGTTTGCACAAAATCACTAAATCAGTCAAAAAAGGTCAAACTTGGTCAAAATGCAGTACTTCACTACTTTGGATCTGGATTGCTGGAGTAATGATGAAATTGTATTGATATTGGGTTAATTTGGATGTTTAATGGGTATAGAATAGTAGATTATGATTCTCAGTCAACATTTGTTTTGCTTGGCCTCATGTGAGTACTATATCTCTTTTATAATCTGATTCCATGATATTGGTTATTCTAGCTTAATTAGTGTTCATTATTGCATGATTTAGTTTCAAATCAGTAGTTTATTTATTAGTTTAGTCTGGTTTCATCTTTGTTATTAGTCTATAAGTTTTCTGCATAGGTCTGATATAACAGGCATACATAGATCAGATAAGGTTTTATTATAAAATGTGTTGATAATGCTTCATATAGGTGTAGGATGGTTAATTGAATCTGGTTTGAAGGTTGGCTAAGCTTGGAACTGAGAAAGGGTTTAGGAGTTTGCCTATGAGTCCTAAACCAGTGTTTGGATTAGGAAATGAACCTGAGTTATAGGATTAGTTAGACTACAAGTTTAGTTGTTTTAGCCTCTATTAAGTGGAATATTGTCATTCTAGTTCTTAGATTGCCATTAATAGCACCAAAAGTCAAAATCTATATCATTGGTCCTTAGCAGCTCCACTGTTGAGATTTTCACAAGCCAAAATCTTAATTTGTGTTCCAAATTCATAAACAAAGGTTGCATTGCCTTTACTTCATCATAATTCATCTAGATCGGTCAAGATTTAGCTTTAAATTTCATTTTGGTCACTTTTCATTCTTACTTAAAAAGTCAAAATGGCAAATTCTCGTTTTTAACAAGAAGGAATTTTCATTCACTCAATTCGAGCCAAGTTCAATGAAAATTGTAGGTTTAGAAAGCCCAGTGGTCTTGTTTCTTATTAGTAATTTTTCGATTTTACAATTTTTCTTAAGCTTTAATCGTGCTATCAAAATGATGCTGAGTGCCTGCAGAGGCACTTAGCTGCTGTGGCTTGGCGGTTTTGCAAAGCTTGTGCGAGCTTATTATAGCTCCATTAGGTCTGAATTTTGGTGTGTAAGATCTCACCGGGTCCTTTCCTAGTCCCAATTGCTTGATTTCGGTTTTAGCTTAATGAGTGGCTTGTGCTTATGCCTAAAGTGAGCACATGTTAGCTGCTTTTTAAGCAATCTCATATCATCAATCTGTTGTAATGAGCTTATCAGAGTGTTTAGCTTATTGAATCTTGTTCCATTTTAGTTCCTTTAGCATATCCAAGCTTCTGTTTCAGTGTGGTGGACATTTGGTAGCTTTTGGCTTATCAAAGTGCTTATTTTTAAGCACTTCCCACACCAGTTGCTTAATCCTCCACATAAGCACCTCTTTTTCCAATTTTCCTAGCTTCTTAATATAATTTTAGACTTTTCCTGAAATTTTCAGATTTTTCTAAGCTTGTTTGCTATTTTTCTTAATTTAAAATAGTTTTTAAGCATTTTTAATTAGCTTTTAATACAAAAAATTAGAAAAAGCTTCAAAAAAATAATTTTTCAATTTTATTAAGTTTAGATAAATATAAAAAGGCAAAAAAGTATTTTTCCATATTTTTCTTAGTTAAATTTGTATTTTAAATAATTTAAGTAGTTTTTAATAGTTTAAAATTCCTAGAAAATAGAAAATAACGAGAAAAATACAAAAATAGTTTTAAATTTCTCTTTGATATTTTAGACTTTTCCATTTCATAATTTTATTTTTCTAGCTTTATTTCCTATTTTCTTGTATTTTAGGTAATTATTAATTAGTTAAAATAGTTTTTAATTAATAATAATTAGATATTTAGTTATAAAAATAATTTTCTTTTTCTATAAATTTTCTTTTATCATTAGGTTTGTAAAAATGTATTTTTCATATTTTTAGGCTTAATATTGTGTAAGTTTCACGTTTTTATTTTGCACGTTTACGTAATTTTGTTTTAAAACGTAAGTTTTAGGTTTTAAACGTTCATCATTTTAAATATAGTGATAGCGTTTATTTAATAAATTTTATCTTTTTAATTTTCTTTAATTTGCATTTAAGCCCCTGTAGTTTATGGGCTTTTCTTTAGTTATAGTCATCTTCAAATCTCTTTTCCGTTCAAATCTCTCGATCACTTTCGTTTGACTATTCTCGCTGACTCGTTGGGACTTAACGACTGGGAAACACTATACTCTCCCGATCTTCATTGAGCTGGTGTGTGAGCTGTTTTAAGTTCCTTACGGCTGATCATTCACAAGTGATCAGCTCGCGTGAGAAAACTTGACGATTCCGCACCGATCAAATGCCTAGAAGTCAAGTCAAGTGGCATCAGTGAAAGATGCCAAGGGCGTATAATCGATGAGGTGCATCGATATACAAATAGAGATAGGTTGTATCCAAGGATATTGATATCCTTGATGATGTTGTAATAAGGAGTGGGTCTCCTTTGAGATAGGTGTTGTGTAGTGTTGGGTAGTAGTTCCTCCATCGTAATAGAACTCAGTGCTTAGCCTAGTACCGGATAAAGGGTAGGCGACGTTGTGATAGGTGTGGTTCTACCTTGTGGAAGAACCCGTGGTTAGCCTAGTACCGGAAAAGAGTAGGCGACGTTGTGAAGGCGACGTTGTGAAGGCTTCTCCGCCATAAGGAGTTGGTGTCGTGTAGTGTTTACGAACTCTCGAGTAGGTGACTCGGAGAGTGGAGTAGGCAAGGAAGGTGTCATTGTGGCGAACCACTATAAATACTTGTGTCGTGGTTATGCGCTTCTTACTCTTTATCTTTCATTACACGTTTATATATCTATCTATCAACGTCCAACATATACATCCAAATAGATTGACATAAGTCGATCTAAATATTTTAAAAGCAAGTTTTAATTGGTAAAAGTATTCAACCCCCTTCTAGTTTTCCACAATTGGCATCGAGCTTCGTTACCAAGTTTCTTAGAGTATGTTGTACTTTAAAAACTTGATACGATCCGTATGTTTGAAAACTACAAAGAAGGAAATCTTTTAAAATAAATTTTCTTTCTTTTTCTTTTATGTTGGATATTGATAGATTATTCTAACATTTTCTTTTCAATAAATCTTCATGCGGGATCTCTCCAAAGTTTTCCTTTCTATTCAAAGAATAATGAAGTCAACTTTCAAGGAAGAACCTAAAAGTAATCGCAACCTACTTATTCTAAGTACTACCGATTACTTTAAAAGCTCATGTAGCATTTTGGTCTTATGGTCTCCATAAACCATACCAAGAGCATAGAGGTATGTTTACTTTTCATTAGTTAGCTTACATCTACCGAATATATTGATACCATCTTTTATTTAGACAATAATAATTACTTGTCTCTTAAAAGTCTCTTTTCCCGCTTCCGACTTACTCATCATCGGAATGGTATTCCTCTTGATCTCGTCAAACTAACGTCGTCGTCACAAATGGATCCTTGATAATTAGCTTATCAAATCCGTTGACTAAACATCTTTCAATTAGAAAGTATAAGGGGTATTTGTTTATAATCCAAAGTTATTAAAAAATATGGAGGTTTATAATAGGGCTAATGATCAAAAAAAGTACTATACTTGCCACACTTTCCTCTTCAGGGTAGCGAACAAATTTTTTTGCTTCCGTGGGTATTATACTTTCAAATTCATCCTCTTTAGGGTATTTTGCAAAAAAGTTGGACATTTTTGCCCCTCTTACCCACAAGAGCAAATGATGGCAAGTATGATACTTTTTTTTATCATTTGCCCTAGTTTTTATTATGTTAAATTTTGGATATGTATTAAGATAATTTATTTAATGATTTATAATTGTGTTAAATCTATGATAAAAATGTTTTGTTTTAAGTTTACACTATTTACTTATTAATCGTATTTGTAATAATTTAATATATACTTAAAAAGGAAAATTAAAATCATTCGGACAATTATAAAAACAAACAACACTTTTTCATTGATTCGGACATTATAGCTACCTCTTATTAGTAAGATATGGTAGTCGATTCGAGATCTGATGTAGTCGATTCGGATGTGTAACATCTTAATCAAACAAACACACCCTTAATCTAGTCATAGTATACTCTCTAGTCTATGCTTCAACAAGTGACGAATGTAAATTTATATGCAAGTACTTGGGTTGTGATATAATTCCTCCTAATTTAGCGAGCGTTAAACCTAATTCGGTTTAACGCTTGAGCGTTAAACAACTTGAAGTGAATTAGGGCAAATGATAAAACAAACATTTTTATCATAGGTTTAACACAATTATAAATCATTAAATAAATTATCTTAATACATATCCAAAATTTAACATAATAAAAACTAGGGCAAATGATAAAAATATATATATATATATATATATATATATATATATATATATATATATATATATATATACTATACTTGCCATCATTTGCTCTTGTGGGTAAGAGGGAAAAATGTCCAACTTTTTGCAAAATACCCTAAAGAGGATGAATTTGAAAGTATAATACCCATGAAGCAAAAAATTTGTTCACTACCTCGAAGAGGAAAGTGTGGCAAGTATAGTACTTTTTTTGATCATTAGCCCGTTTATAATATTACACTTAACTCTATATAATTTTTAAAAAATCAACCACTAAAGTTTTATTAATTACCTCCTCTTTTTTTAAGTTTTTGTTTTCAAAAATTTGACACCTATATTTTTACGTGTTTTTTTTATCAACCAAATTTATTAAAGTTTGACCAAAATCAATTTAATTTTGACTTTTATTAACCAATCACATCACATGATTTTGCTTACGTGGCGAAATTGAGCTCTTCTATTGGCCCAATTTTTTTCCAGTGAGAAGGGTTTTCCAAAAATACTCCAAAATGATGTAATTCTTTTATTATATAAAATACTTTTAAAGACATGTAAAAGAAAACAGTGTAATGCACCCATATAATTGTGTTTGAACCACTACTCAATCTCTACGGTCTAATACTTACGCATTTAAGCGCCATGCAAACATACGTGCATATATAAATACTACATCATTGCTCGGGCATAACAAACACGGTGTATACTTGCGCCAATTTATGTGTGTAATCTTTTTTCTACATAAAGTATTATTTGGAGCGGTCCTTAACTACGGTTATTGGAAAACCGTACTAAAACATGAAAAATAAATCCATTTGATATGGTTTTTAAAAGAACCGTGCTAAAAGGCTTCATTTGGTACGGTTGGCTTATTTGGTACGGTTTTATTTGGTATAATTTATTTGAGAACCGTACAAATAATTTCTTTTTATTTTTTAAAAATTAAAAAAAAAACTAGTTTTATATGATTTATTTGGAAAACTATTATTTTAAATCGAATATACTTTATTGATAATTTTAAAAATAATTTCGAAATAATACTTTATGATTTATTTCGAAAACTATTATTTAAATCGTAATATACTTTATTAATACTTTATTAATAACTTTAAAAACTATACAAAGTTTTAAAAAACTATTATTTCGAAATAAAAAACTATTTTATATGATTTATTTGAAAACTATTATTTCGTAAATCGTAATATACTTTATTAATACTTTATTAATAATTTTAAAACTATTTAAAAAAAAAAAAAAAAAAAAAAACTATTATTTCGGATATCGAATATACTTTATTAATAATTTTAAAAATAATTTGCATTTTATTTTTCCGACGGGATCGATGTTCATTTAATACATGGATTGTATTTTATTTTATTTATTTCCTACTATTCCTACTTATAATTCTTGCTAGACATCAAAAAGCATTAGGTATAGTAGAACAAACATTATTTTTAAATTTTTCTTCTAATCGGTTATCTTAATTTTTATATTTGTATTATGTAAGTGATCTATTATCCTTTTATTTTTTATTTCATTAATTAAGTATTCTACTTGTTTATTTTTATTTCTAATATATTTACTTCTTTTGTAATAATAGGAGTAGCAAACTCGAATATAATATCATTTCCTAATACTTTAGTGATAAGTCTGTTTCACTAATGTAAAATGGGTATAATTGGGTTATAAAAGGTTGTCCTAGAATGATTTGAGAAGTTAGATTTTAACTAATATAAGATGAGTTTTATAACAATAACCTTCTTTACATATATGAACATCGATAATTTATAATTTATTTTTAATCCGTCACCACCGCACTAGATAATTTTTGTCTAGATTTTTCAAAATATTTTCTTGGTATAAGACCTTCTGTATACAATTTAAATCGCTCATGAATCAATTAATGCTACTAAGGTTAATTTAAATTCTCCATTTACTATTATGTTTAACTTTGTATACCATCTTTCATTACTTATTGTTTTATATGATTTATTTTTGGGTCATTTTCGATGTTCCTATATCACTATCTTTTTATTATCTTATATGTTTTCATTCTTTGTTTTAATAGAATTATTTGATTTTACCGTATTTAATTCTTTTTGTAATTCGAGATATAGTTACTGGTTTATTTTCTTGATTAAATCTTTTACATATTTCATCAAAATTGTATGCTTGAATCTTTTCTTCATCATTATTTATTATGTTTTTACCTTTTAATTGTTCTTTTAATCTATCTAAATATGTCTTTTTAATATCTTTGTCTTCAATTTTATTCATTAATTCTATTAGTATTTTTACTTCTTCACTTTCAACATTTATAGTATTTATTTCTTTAATATCACAAGTGCAATTTTCTATACATTCACAAGCTTCAGAATCACTAGACTCTGAAGTATCATCATCTATAATATTTAAGTCTTCTTCTTCATAGTCAGATATACTAGAATCACTAGTTTCATCATTAATTAATAACTTCATAATTTGTTTTTTGTATTCATCAGGCATTTTTAATTCATTTATTTTCTTTTTAGTATAACATTTATTAGAAGTGTGACATGATTTTCCACATTTATAGCATATTATAGTATCTTTTTTATCACTATTATTATAGTTAAATTTTTTATTCTTTTTATATTTATTTTTTCTTTTTTCATATGATTCATCTTCTCTTTTATTTTTATTATATTTTTTGTATCTTCTAGTTTTATAGTCTATTTTTTTTCTTTTAGAACTGCTAGAAGGTAATTTTAATGGTTCATATTCATATTGTTCACATAAATTTCCTAATTCTTTGCTATTGTTTATACCTTCCTTCTTGATTTTAGCTTTTAGTTTTAAATCTGAACACATAGCTAGTCCTTCTTGATTTACATAATTTATAATGTCTCCATAAGTTAACTCTTTATATGGTATATTACCATTATAATCCATACTTAATTTATTTCTTATTCTTTCAAAGAAATAATTTTGGTAATCCCGCTATAAATCTTTCTTTCCAAGAGGCTTCTCTACAATCGGGCCTAGTCATTACTTTTGATAAAAACATATCTTTATACCATCTAAAATCCTACTTTTGTCAATTTAAATACAAAAATTATTGATGAAATCAAGAGATCTCCTACTTCAAGTGAAGATATTTTCCAAGATTCTCAAGACCCATACGAAGATTTTGATCTAAATTAAATATTGTATTAAAAATGTAAAAGTATTATTCTATATTCTAGATGATAAGCTTAGAATCAATAATTAAAAGGTTGATGGCCGACAAAGAAAAAGAAAAAGAAGCAAAGACAAAAGAAGAGTAGCAATATTTGAAGAAAAGGAACGGATATAATTCAAGATGCTATAATTGAAGATGTACTCATCTCAATCTTTAAATGTTTCTTGCCAGTTGCGCTTTTCAAAGCAGATTTACCAAAGACTCCACTATAAAAGAAGACTTCATTCTTATTCTTAATCGAGTTCAATATATGAAGAAAAAACCCTCATTCATATTATCCACTACCCAATGCTCAAAGTCTTTAGATTTTCAAATTTGTATCTCTCCAAGACCTATTGTTCATCGAGTCCTGTAATTCTCTTTCTATTGATCAAGATTTAATAAAAGGTATTATTCTATAATTCCTCGACTATGTCAAAATTTCGATTATTTTTGAAATTATTTTATTATATAATTTCTTAGCAATTTTATATATATTTGAAATGGTTGTAAAATTAGTCTCATATATTAAATCATCTTCTATCTAAATAAAATATTATCTAAATCAAATATTTTATGATTAGCATCGATCTGTCAAGAATTGGTATCGAGCCAAGTGTTTTCGAAGAGGTAATAGATTTGATTATTTATTAATTGTGAATCTTTTTTGTTTAGATTGTGTTAAATCGAAAAGAATAAATAATATATTAAATGAATTATATGCTGCGTTGGTAAGCCCCGCCGCTTCGATCGGTTGGAATTAGTCGTAGTGTTGTAAGGCCACCGTACTAACGATGACATGAGGTGTTCCGGAGATACATATATTCGTTAATATAATATTAGCTCTTAGAAATTTAACAAAATAGAAACAAAATGTATTCATTATGAATAAATTATCAAGAGTATTACTAAATCGGAAATATGGTTCATCTTCTGATGCTGAAGATGATAATGATCGTTCTAATTCTTTAGAAGTTAACGTAGCTAATGTAGAAAACAGTTTACAAAATTGGAGTATACCTAGATTAGATGTTAAAACTATATATAAAATATGATCTTTTGAATGGTTTCAAAGTTATTCTATTAAAACTACTGAAAAAACTTTGCCTTTATTACAGAACTCTCAAAGTATAAAATTATTTTCTGAATACTCTATTAGAGAACATAGAAAGAATGATAAGTTTTTACATGTCGGATTAGTACAAATAGCTATAAACCTATGACTAGATTAGGAATTGATGCCCCTATTTGTATTGTCTTAAGAGATGCTAGATTAATAAATTTTAAACAATCTTTATTAGCTCTTGCTGAATCTAATATATGTAATGGTCCTATATATTTTAATTGTTATCCAAATTATATTGTATCTCTATTTGATAAAAATATTTTAGATGTTTTAACTTTAAACATAAAAATAAAGAATTTAGAAATAAGAGAAGGATCCGATCCTTAGTAGTTATTTATAGAGTATATTATAAGACTATGTCTACCACTATAGAACCTAAGTGTTTAGTTAGAAATTCGAAAAAGCAGTTCTATTTGAGGCAAATCTAGATCACTCTATAGTAAATATTCCTAAGCGATTAAAATGGGAAGAAATTACAGTAATCAATCTTGGAATTTAGAAAATTTAAGTCAACCTAAACCTATAAAATTAAATACTCAAATATCTAATATAATAGATCATACAGATGGAAATATAGAAGTAATATTTGGAAATAATAGATTTGAATCTGCTAGACATTCAAATTATTGCTACTATTTTTAAAACTGCTAGACATTTCATATATAATTGAGATGATACATATAGAGGATATACGCAGGCTATTTGGGGTAAATTGGAAATCACCCATAAATGCAATCTTATCACTTAGCTAATTACATTAAGTATCGTACAACTAATATTGTTCAATTTTTGCTACTCTTCTTTTGTCTTTGCTTCTTTTTCTTTTTCTTTGTCGGCCATCAACCTTATAATTATTGATTCTAAGCTTATCATCTAGAATATAGAATAATACTTTTATATTTTTAATACAATATTTAATTTAGATCAAAATCTTCGTATGGGTCTTGAGATTTTGGAAAATATCTTCACTAAGTAGGAGATCTCTTGATTTCATCAATAATTTTTGTATTTCTTGTGGAGATGAACATTTTTAATTCTTTTTATTGTCTTTGCATCGTCAGATTTGAACTTGAACTTGGACTATAAGGGCTAGGAGAACTTCTTGAAATACTTTCATAGTATAGTAATGCGCTTTAACATCGGCTTGGTCTTCATTGATCTTCTTCCACCATTTAACACCGAATTATACGTATAGCAAGGGTGGAGATGTACCTTCTTCTTGTTTTTATAGGTAAAAGATAAAATCCATGGTATTTGAAATAGCTGAAAATTGTAATGTATACTCACAAGGAGGAGCACTTTCTTGACTAAAATCTTTTATATTTGTTAAAACCTAAGAGAACACTTTTAGGAAAAAATCAAGAATACTTCCCATAATATTAAACCATTTAATAAACCATTTTGGATATTTATTGGAAAATTCTTGAGCAAAATGGAAAAACCAAGAGTGTTTATGACCTCTTAATAGAAAAGCTTTAAACCGAGCTTCTTGATAATCATAATAGTTATAAACTGGGTAATCAGGAAAACATGATAAGGTTTTGTGGGTAAAAGGTCTGTTACCCCAATCTTTTGGAGATAAAACGTGTTTAATTTTAACTTTGCTAAAACCAATTTGATTTGGTATCTCAATATCGGGATTATGCTTGACTTCAATAGAATTACTGTCAATAAGAACTGCTTCATAGTATTCTCTTGTTTGATATTCAGATGTATAGAAATGAGAACCTTTGGGATATAGATAATCAATAAGAGATAGAAAATTCTGACTTAATTTTTCTTCTTCATATGGTTCTAAAATCTTAATCACTTGTTTATTAGGATTTATATGGAATACTGTGTTATCGGAAATTTTTGAAGTATTTGAAATTGATGATGGAGATCTTGGTAGAGGAAAAGTATTTGATTTCGATTTATAGGAGAGAGTTGTGCTAAGGTAGAATAAGGTGGTCCGGGTCTAGGTCCTAAAATGTAAGAATAGGATGATAATGGAGTCAATCTATTTATAGATGGAAGTTATTGAGATGGAGATGGGGGAGAAGGAATTCTTGGTCTTGATAAAATAACTTTTTTTCTGAATTCATAGTCCCTGTAAGAATTCTTGGTCTAGGTCCTACAATGTTAGTCGTATATTAGCTAGTAATTATTTGTATGGTAGTTAAAGTGATTAGCTAAGTGATAAGATTGCATTTATGGGTGATTTCCAATTTACCCTAAATAGCATATGTATATCCTCTATATGTATCATCTCGATTATCAATGAAATGCACACAAAGCCAATTCATATTATACGACTTACAATGTTAGCTGTATATTAGCTAGTAATTAGTTGTATGGTAGTTAATGTGATTAGTTAAGTGATAAGATTGCATTTATGGTTGATTTCCAATTTACCCTAAATAGCCTATGTATATCCTCTATATGTATCATCTCGATTATCAATGAAATGCACAAAAAACCAATTCATATTATACAACTTAAAATATTAGCTGTATAATAGCTAGTAATTAGTTGTACGGTAGTTAATATGATTAACTAAGTGATAAGATTGCATTTATGGGTGATTTTCAATTTACCCTAAATAGCCTATGTATATCCTCTGTATGTATCTTCTCAATTATCAATGAAATGCACACAAAACCAATGTATATTATACGACTTACAATGTTAGTTATATATTAGTTTGTAATTAGTTGTATGGTAGTTAATATGATTAGCTAAGTGATAAGATTGCATTTATGGGTGATTTTCAATTTACTCTAAATAGCCTGTGTATATCCGCAATATGTATCCTCTCGATTATCAAGGAAATACAAATAAAACCAATTCGTATTATACGATTTACAATGTTAGATGTATATTATCTAATAATTAGTTGTATGGTAGTTAATGTGATTAGCTACGTGATAAAATTGTATTTATGGGTGATTTTCAATTTACACTAAATATCCTGTGTATATCGGCTATATGTATCATCTCGATTATCAATGAAATGCATATAAAACCAATTCATATTATACGACTTACAATGTCAGATGTATATTATCTAATAATTAGTTGTATGGTAGTTAATGTGATTAGCTAACTTATAAGATTGCATTTATGGGTGATTTCCAATTTACCCTAAATAACTTATGTATATCAATGAAATGCACATAAAACCAATTCATATTATAAGACTTACAATGTTAGTGTATATTAGCTAGTAATTATTTGTATGGTAGTTAAGTGATAAGATTGCATTTATGGTTGATTTCAATTTACCCTAAATAGCCTATGTATGTCTTCTATATTTATCCTCTCGATTATCAATGAAATGCACAAACACCAATTCATATTATACAACTTAAAATATTAGTTGTATATTAGCTAGTAATTAGTTGTATGATAGTTAATATGATTAGCTAAGTGATAAGATTGCATTTATGGCTGATTTCAATTTACCCTAAATAGCCTATGTATATCCTCTATATGTACCTTCTAAATTATCAATGAAATGCACACAAAACCAATTCATATTATACGACTTACAATGTTAGTTATATATTAGCTTGTAATTAGTTGTATGGTAGTTAATATGATTAGCTAAGTGATATGATTGCATTTATGGGTGATTTTCAATTTACCCTAAATAGCCCGTGTATATCCTTTATATGTATCCTCTCAATTATCAATAAAATGCACATAAAACAAATTCATATTATCGACTTACAATGTTATTTGTATATTAGCTATTAATTAGTTGTATGGTAGTTAATGTGATTAGCTAAGTGAAAAGATTGCATTTTGGGTGATTTCAATTTACCCTAAATAGCCTATGTATATCCTCTATATGTATCATCTCAATTATCAACGAAATGCACAAAAACCAATTCATATTATACGAATTACAATGTTAGTTGTATATTAGCTTGTAATTAGTTGTATGGTAGTTAATGTTATTAGCTAAGTGATAATATTGCATTTATGGAGGTGTCCAATTTACCTAAATAGCCTATGTATATCCTCTATATGTATTATTTCAATTATCAATTAAATGCACAAAACATATTCATATTATCGACTTACAATGTTAACTATATATTAGCTATTAATTAGTTTTATGGTTGTTAATGTGATTAACTAAGTCATAAGATTGCATTTATGGGTGATTTATAATTTACCTAAATTGCCTATGTATATACTCTATATGTATCCTCTCGATTATCAATGAAATGCACACAAAACCCATTCATATTATATGACTTATAATATTAGATGTATATTAGCTAGTAATTAGTTGTATGGTAGTTAATTCGACTAGCTAAGTGATAAGATTGCATTTATGGGTGATTTCTAATTTACCCCAAATAGCTTATGTATATCATTTATATGTATTTTTTATTCTATTTTAAATGCAAAACAAATTCATATTATCGACTTACAATGTTAAGTGTATATTAGCTAGTAATTAGTTGTATGGTAGTTAAAGTGATTAGTTAAGTGATAAGATTGCATTTATTGGTGATTTCTAATTTACCTAAATAGCATATGTATATCCTCTATATGTATCCTCTCGATTATCAATGAAATGCACGTAAAACCAATTCATATTATCGACTTACATTATTTGTTGTATATTAGCTAGTAATTAGTTGTCTTGTAGTTAATGTGATTAGCTAAATGATAAGATTGTATTTATGGCTGATTTCTAATTTACCCTAAATAGCTTATGTATATCCTCTATATGTATGTTCTCAATTATCAATGAGATGCACACAAAACCAATTCATATTATCGACTTACAATGTTAGTTGTATATTAGCTTGTAATTAGTTGTATGGTAGTTAATATGATTAGCTAAGTGATAAGATTGCATTTATGGGTGATTTTCAATTTACCCTAAATAGCTGTGTATATCATTTATATGTATCTAGGGATGGCAATTAAACCCGTGACCGATGGGGACCCGATCCCCAAACCCGATTTGATTGGGAATCCCGAGTTGACCGGGGATGGGGATGGGGAGATGGGAATCCTCGAAATATAAAACCGGGGATGAGATGGGTGCACGGGATAGCATAAATCCACGAACCGGGCCCGACCCGATATTGATATTTCTAGTGTATAAGTATTTAGAATTTATATGTTATATCCATACTCGATTAACTTGTATATGTATATGTATATATGTTTATGAGTATGGACATGTATATTCTTATGCATATTTGATATTTATAGAATCAAGCACCTTTAGAATTAGAAGGATAAACACCAACTATATATTACTTAACTATTTTGTCCGAATACACACATATGATACTATCTTTTATGTTATATGTGATGTTACAATGCTTAATGTGCTTAAAGTTTAATTGAAATTGTAATCAATCCAACTATATGCGATGTAGGTGCATTTGTTGAGACAATTTATGAGTCAAAATTATTTATATTTTGACGAGTTTGTGGAATTTTATATTATTTCATAAGGGTGGAAAATCCCGAATCCTCGTGGGATCCCCGATCCCATTGGGGATGTGGATGGGATGGGATAAATCAATTCCCTGTTGGGGATAGGGATGGGATGGGGATGGAGAGTGAAAAGGGGATGGGGATGGGATGGAAAATACAATCCCGACATTCCCCGCCCGTTGCCATCCCTAATAATGTATCCTCTCAATTATCAATTAAATGCACATAAAACCAAATCATATTATCGACTTACAATGTTATTTGTATATTAGCTAGCAATTAGTTGTATGGTAGTTAATGTGATTAGCTAAGTGACAAGATTGCATTTATGGGTGATTTCTAATTTACCCTAAATAGCCTATGTATATCCTCTATATATATCCTCTCAATTATCAATTAAATGCACAAAAACCAATTCATATTATCGACTTACAACGTTAGATGTACATTAGCTAAAAATTAGTTGTATGGTAGTTAATATTATTAGCTAAGTGTGCATTTATGGGTGGTTTCAATTTACCTTAAATAGCCTATGCATATCCTCTATATATATTCTTTCAATTATCAATTAAATGCACAAAACCAATTCATATTATACGACTTACAATGTTAATCAGATATTAGCTAGTAATTAATTGTATGGTAGTTAATGTGATTAGCTAAGTGACAAATTGCATTTATGGGTGATTTTCAATTTACCCTAAATATCCTATGTATATCCTCTCGATTATCAATGAAATACACAAAACCAATCATATTATATGACTTACAATATTAGTTGTATATTAGCTAGTAATTAGTTGTATGGTAGTTAATGTGACTATTTAAGTGATAAGATTGCATTTATGGGTGATTTCAATTTACTCTAAATAGTGTGTATATCCTTTATATTATACAACTTATAATGTTAGTTGTATATTAGCTAGTATATAGATGTATGGTAGTTAATGTGATTAGCTAAGTGATAAGATTGCATTTATGGGTGATTTTCAATTTACCCTAAATAGCTTATGTATATCCTTTAAATGTATCCTCTCAATTATCAATGAAATGCACACAAAACCAATTCATATTATAAGACTTACAATGTTGGCTGTATATTAGCTAGTAATTAGTTGTATGGTAGTTAATGTGATTAGCTAAGTGATAAGATTGCATTTATGGTTGGTTTCCAATTTACCCTAAATAGCTTACGTATATCCTTTATATGCATTCTCTCAATTATCAAAAAAATGCACACAAAACCAATTCGCACTATACGACTTACAATGTTAGTTGTATATTAGATAGTAAATAGTTGTATAGTAGTTAATGTGATTAGCTAAGTTATAAGATTGCATTTATGTGTGATTTACAATTTACCCTAAATAGCCTATGTATATCCTCTATATGTATCCTCTCAATTATCAATTAAATGCACAAAAAACCAATTCATATTATACGACTTACAACGTTAGTTGTACATTAGCTAAAAATTAGTTGTATGGTAGTTAATATTATTAGCTAAGTGATCAGATTGCATTTATGGGTGGTTTCCAATTTACCCTAAATAGCCTATGCATATCCTCTATATATATTCTTTCAATTATCAATTAAATGCACAAAACCAATTCATATTATACGACTTACAATGTTAACTGTATATTACCTAGTAATTAATTGTATGGTAGTTAATGTGATTAGCTAAGTGACAAGATTGCATTTATGGGTGATTTTCAATTTACCCTAAATATCCTATGTATATTCTCTCGATTACCAATGAAATACACACAAAACCAATCATATTATACGACTTACAATATTAGTTGTATATTAGCTATTAATTAGTTGTATGGTAGTTAATGTGACTATTTAAGTGATAAGATTGCATTTATGGGTGATTTCCAATTTACTCTAAATAGCTTGTGTATATCCTTTATATTATACAACTTATAATGTTAGTTGTATATTAGCTAGTAATTAGATGTATGGTAGTTAATGTGATTAGCTAAGTGATAAGATTGCATTTATGGGTGATTTTCAATTTACCCTAAATAGCTTATGTATATCCTTTATATGTATCCTCTCAATTATCAATGAAATGCACACAAAACCAATTCATATTATAAGACTTACAATGTTGGTTGTATATTAGCTAGTAATTAGTTGTATGGTAGTTAATGTGATTAGCTAAGTGATAAGATTGCATTTATGGGTGGTTTCCAATTTACCCTAAATAGCCTACGTATATCCTTTATATGTATTCTATCAATTATCAAAAAAATGCACACAAAACCAATTCGCACTATACGACTTACAATGTTAGTTGTATATTAGATAGTAAATAGTTGTATAGTAGTTAATGTGATTAGCTAAGTGATAAGATTGCATTTATGGGTGATTTACAATTTACCCTAAATAGCCTATGTATATCCTCTATATGTATCCTCTCAATTATCATTTAAATGCACACAAAACCAATTCATATTATACGACTTACAATGTTAGCTAGTAATTAGCTGTATGGTAGTTAATGTGATTTGCTAAGTGATAATATTGCATTTATGGGTGATTTCCAATTTACCATAAATAGCTTATGTATATTCTCTATATGTATCTTCTCAATTATCAATGAAATGCACACAAAACCAATTCATATTATACGAGTTACAATGTTAGTTGTATATTAGCTACTAATTATTTGTATGGTAGTTAATGTGATTAGCTAAGTGATAAGATTGCATTTATGGCTGATTTTCAATTTACCCTAAATAGCCTATGTATATCCTTTATATGCATCCTCTCGATTATCAATGAAATGCACACAAAACCAATTCATATTATACGACTTACAATATTAGTTGTATATGTTAGGATTTATAAAATCCAGTTGTTAAAGTGTCGGTCACCTCAAGTATATTTAATCGTTAGAAAGCTCGTAGTCGTAGTTATTTAATGTTTGTTAGTACGTAGTTAAGTAACACCGTGGAGGACGGACGGGTCTTTACCCACTGTATGCCTGATCCACAGCCCGTAGGTGGTGTTTAATGTAAGGTACTATAAATACCCTCTACCTCCCAAGGTAACGGGTTGGAGCTCATAATAAGATTTTACTTTCTCTCTCTAAGTTCCCTAAACTTTTAAACTTTCTCTCTAAAAACCTTAAAGTGTACGCCCCATTAAACATGGTTTGATGTGTTTGTGAAATCCAATATGTAACAATTGGTATCAAGAGCCATGGTTTTATCATCTCTCTTACATGTTCTTGGATTTCTAGTGGTTTTATATGGTTTTTGGGTTTGAAAAAGTTTAGTTGTATTTGCATAATTTGGACCATTTCTAGTGTTAAAGTTTTGATTTTGATTGTACTTTTGTGTTTAGAATCATTATAAGTGCTTAGGCTTTGATTTGGAAGGCTTGAATCAGTGTGGTTGGGTTAGTTTTGGATTGAAAAGTGTTGTTTTTGAATTTTTCTAACTAACGACTTGTGTCACGGACTAGAGTTCTTCGTAGCGACTTATCTCTACGTTTTCAGCGAGTTGTCTTTTTTGTGTGAAGCGACTTGAGCACTAAGCGATTTGTCTTTTGAGACAAAACGACAAATAGTACAAAGTAGTGGTCGTACTGTTTTGTCTAGCGAGTTGTCACTAGCTGCTTGTCCATATAGCGAGTTGTTTCTATAGCAACTTCTGTGTCTAGCGACTTGTCACTAAGCGATTTGTCTTTATAGCGACTTGTGTCACTAGTGACTTGTTCTTATAGGGAGTTGTTACTCTAGCAACTTGTTACTAGCGACTTGTCTTCATAGCGACTTGTGTCACACAAGCGACTTATATCTCAAGCGACTTGTCCCTTGAGCGACTTGTATACCTAGCGACTTGGTGCAAAGTGACTTGGTGACTAAGCGACTTGTCTTCAAGGTTTGAAGCGACTTGTTTAATTATTGTTTCTGATACGGTTTTCTCTTGATTTAGTAAAATTCGTGAAAGAATCTATTTCCCGTTTAATCATAGAGTTATAAAATCCGTGAAATCTGTAATCATGTCTACCAACGTGCCTACAATCATCTCTTCTATAGGCGAGGACGTTTAAGCGGTTGGATCGATACTCGTCCACCTATGCTTATGTAAGCGATTATGACTCATGGGCTCAACGAATTAGGTTGTACTGTTTGGGAAAGGAAAATGGGGTTAACATTCTCAAATCAATTGATGAAGGACCTTATCGATTGAGACTAAGAGACACACTTGAAACTGCTGCATGGATGGTACGGTGATCTTAGGTTTGGACGGACCAAAGGCGTATGATGAGCTCAATAATAAGGAGAAAAGAGATATGATCTTGATATCAAGGCTTCAAACATTATACTTGTGGTCTTCCAAAAGACATCTACAAGTTAATCAATCACAACACCGAAGCCAAGGCGGTTTGGGACAATGTTAAGATGCTTCTCTCACGGTTACGAATTGACCAAAGAAGATAGGGAATCTCAATTGTATGATGATTTTGAGAACTTGAAATGAACCCCAGAGAAAGTGTCTTTGAATACTATGTGAGGTTCCACAAACTTGTGAATGATATGAGGAATATCAAAATGACCATGCCAAATATTCACTCAATTCAAAGTTTGTGAACAACATGAATCCCGAATGGCACAAATTTGTCATCTCGATTAAGTTAACCAAAGGATTAAGGAACACCAACTATGAGCAATTGTATGCTTTCCTACTTCGAATGAGAAGCATGCTATGTTTGAACGAATGATTCTTGTAAAGTTAATCGGGAGAGGCAAGCTCATCAAATGACTCAACAACATTCTACACAAATGTAGGAATTACCATCAAAGCCTCTCAAGTCATACCAACGGTAAGCAGTAACCACAAGCTCATTCCGGATCCGACATATAAGCCTCCGGACTCAAACACAATCATGGAACATTTCATCAATCAAGCGGCTCTTATGGTTAAGCAAAATCGAACCTCACTCCACACACTAACAATGAGATCGAAGCGCATCCAATCTACACAATCATTCTATTGTCGAGATGGTAAGATCATGGTGCAACAAGTGCAAGGAAGGCAGTATGAACAAGGAAAATGTGGAGTAGGTGGAGGGTATGTGGCTAATCGAATCGTGGAAGGAATGGAAATCAAGGACAAGGAAAGCCAATCAAGTGCTACAAGCGTGGTGGTGAAGGACATATTGCAAGGAACTGCACATCTCCAAAACGCCTCAAAATGCGAGTATTTTAGGGACAAGATGTTGTTGGTGCAAGCTCGGGACAATGGAGCGGTTTGAATGAAGAAGAGTTGTTGTTTCTTATTGAGGAAATGCCAAAACATATGATGTTGATGTGGATGAGCGACCAATTAGGAAATAGGTCACAATCATCAAAATGCCTTTCAAGTTCTTGTTGTGATGCATATGACTCGATGTCGATGATGAACCCTCGCCCAAAAAATCTTCATGGCTAGCATTTCACCAATAGTCTCTCAAAGGTCTCATCACAACAACAGTGGTCCATCCAAAGATTCAATCATTTCGGATGTATTATAACTATACGATGAAGTTGATGAGCAAAGATACATAGCAAAGTACAATCACTTGAAACTAATGAATCGGATATAGATAATGTGGATAATAGTAATATTGTCCCATATGACCAATATGTGATACAAAGTGAAAGTGAGATTGTACCAAGTGATGCATCTTCGTAGTCAATGATGACTATATTTTTGATGAATACACCGCATGTGCCCTCGATGATTCTATTATCTCGAGGCGAATGCCTATAAAGAACAAGTTGCCATTTATGAACAACGTGCTAAGTTTGAGCTAACTACCCGTGAGCGGAAATGGATGACCAAATGCGTACAATTATTAGAAAAAGTAATTTTAGGGAAGAAATATTAAAACAAGAGCTAGATTCCTTAAAGACAAACTAAATAAAGCTGTTAAGCAAAAGCAAGAACTTCAAGAAAATGTTAAAGTGCTTAAACAGAATTTAATGCTAAGGAATCAAAACTTTAACCGATTTTTCCAATCTAAACACTTTGAAAAACAAGCTTGAAAATAAGTTGTACTTACAAGGAATACCATTCGATTGCTCACATGATCACTAAGCACGAGTCTTAAGCGATAAGCATAGTATTCCCTAGTAGAGGAGCCAAATCCCGAGTATTGTAAAAAGGCTAAAGCTTTCCATACAATTGTATATGATGGTAATGAGATCCTCAAGCCTAGGCAAACACCATCCATGTATTGGAAGCACGGAAGAGGATAGAAAATTAGAAGATGTCTCTAGGGAGAAAATGAATAAGAAGCTAAAAGATCTTGAGTGTAAAAAGCAAAACATAACGATCAAACCCCATGATTACACAAAAGAAAATTGGATTTCCGTGAACACGTTTAAGCCTAAAACTCAATTAACCCCAGAACAAGTTTTTTGGAAAAAAGACATGGATAAGCAAAAAGCAAATGTACTTGTTGAAACAAACACTCCCTTAGGAAAGTGCCTCCACTCATGTATCCTCCGAATACACCAATGGATTTAGTTCCTAGAACTATTCCCACCAAGAGCAAGACCTTAATCGACCTATATGTTGTTTATCAATTATTCATTGATTTTGAAAAGACATGTAAGAAAAGAATCACACCTACAAGGATAAGCGAAGGGAGAGGGTTTGAGCAAACTAAAGAATGCTATTTAACTGAATTCATTCCTTTCTTTAAACAATTAAAAATCAATTTGAGAGTCTTCAAAGGGATAGACTCGGAGATTAAAGAAATGGAAAAAGAATTTGATGCAATGATAGTTGAGGTCAATAATTATGAGCGAGAACTTAAATATAATGAAATTGAAAGAAAGAATCGCATATCTTAAATGAGAACTTGATTTCGAGTTGTGTTGCTCAAGATGTGTTTTATCTTTGTTACTAAGTATTCTATTATCGCTTCTCAATTTCATGAATTATTAATTGCTTTGAAAGTTTCCCATGATCGTGTCATTGAGCTTGAAAACAAAAACTCAAAACTAAATGAGAAAATTGACCACGATGATCACGATAATTTGGTAAAACACCTTTCTAAGTTGGAAGTTGAACATTTTGATTTGCAACTAAAATATCAACATCTCAAAGAAAATGTTAAAACCTCAAACATCAAGATATCCTCGGATGTTCCGAGTTTGATGCGATTTTGAAATAAACAAACGTGATGAATGATTCGAGCTCACCGTAACATGATCGAAAGTTAAAACCCAAATTTCACAATTAAATGGTGAAAAGAACAATGTGTTGGCTCCCAAATACCTCCTCCTTTAGATTCTCAATTTTCTCAAAACTTTCATCTTCAAAACATCATTAACGATTACAACAAGAAAATGAGAGTTTTCTAGAAGAAAATGAAAAGGTCAAACGACACTTCAAAGAGTTATATGATTCAATGAAATTCACTCGTGACAAAAACAATGAAAAATAACTTTGTTACAAAAGGAAATTGAGAATCAAGAGTCGTAAAAGGAAAATGCCACTTGTCTTTAATGAGAATGTTGCACAAAGTCATCTGCAGATTCTAAATATATTGTGATCGTTAAATACATTCCTCCTCATCTTAGAAATAATGAACTTGTGTTTCATAACTAGTTCATCACCTTAAGGATAGTCTAGAATGTCTCCGTGAAATTGTAGAAGAGGATCACATAAATAAGCCACTTGATAGTGAAATTAGGTATGCATGCTTATATGCCAAACGATCTCGGGAGTTGTTAGAATGTTTAAGAGCAACATGCCCTAAATCCTTATGTGAGAAAGATAAAGATGTGATGCCTTGTTCTATGCCTAGTGCTAAGTATGCAACCCATTCTATGCAAAAGCCAAGCATGTGAGCTTTGATGTGCCTGTAAGTAGTTCGGATCCCAACACTTCTAAACCTAAAATGCAAAAAGTAGCAAAATTAACTAATGTTCCTATTCCTCTACAGAGTAAAAATGACACCAAAGCGAAAGGCGGATCAAAGCCTCAAGGCAACACAAAGAATGATAGGACCTTGCAAGCTAGGAATGTTCAGTGGAAGAGAGTAGAAGATCACCTTAGGAAGAATGAAACTATGTTGAATAAAACGAATCGTGTTGATTCTAGTGTTAGCACTAAGCATGCTGTAATTAATGCGAATTCTGCTACTTTTGGCAAAACATGTAATGATGATTGCTTGGTTTCTGTTACTAATCATGTATGTGGTGTCAATGATTTGATTAATTCTGTTAAATACCCAGTTAAAATCGTTAATGCCAACAATCATGTTAAGAAGGTGATAACGCCTAAAATGAACATGTTTTTAGTTGCGTTATTGTAGGTTCTGTGCATATTAATCGGCTATATTTACTCATAACTATTGCAAAAGTGCAAAAGATGCGTATTGTGTATGTATATGTAGCCAGGTATCACAAATGATGAAGAAATAAAGTTTTTATGCACGTTTGGAGAATTCCCAAGGAAGGAAGTCGAGCAAGGAAGCTTTTGGACTCAATGATTAGGAAGCGCAATGATTTCTAAGTATCTACAACAAGGAAAGATCAAGTTTCGTCTTGGAAATCATCAGCGAAAACAAAGAAAGAGGCGCAAACCAAGAAAGTCAACAAAAGTCAAAACTGAAGCATCCAGCCGTTCGGTCGTAACCCGTAACCGGATCGGTTGGGAATTGGTCAAAAGGCAACCGATCCGGTTGCAAGCGTAACCGATCCGGTTGCATGGACTGGAGTTACACAAAAACGCATTTAATGTTGCCTTAACTCCCCATAATCATTGGAGGCCGATCATTTCTTGATATTAACTTGTTGGGAACGTTTTTGGCCAAGTAGTAAAGTCTCTTTGGCTATATATTGAACCTAGACATAGTTTACTAGGTGTGACACAACCCAAAGTGTGATAGTTTACATCAAAACTATTACCAACCATTTTATTCATCCCAAAGTCTAGTATTCATCGAAAAACGTCCTAGGAGGTTGGAGAGCAATTCTCATCCATTGTTTTGGTTATTCGGAGTTATACGGTTAAGCTAGGTGATTGAGGCGTGTGGTTGCTATAAGCCACGATTTCTAGTTCTTGTAATTGCAAAAGTTTAGGTATTCTATGAACTTTGTTATGGATTTCTATTCTCTTGAGTTATTGGAATTACTTTGTTATTTCTTGTGTTTTGTTATTATTATCATGGAGTAGTTTTTGGATATGCTTGTGTGTTAGGATGTAGGAAATCATACTAGTGTTCTCATATGTGATGCATGTATATATGATATTGTTTAAATGAGTTTGTTGGAAAAATACTAGTCTTGTTTGATTTGTTGGTAAAACATGTTTTAAGAAAAAGGACCGAAAGGATTTCTCTTGTGTTTTATTCTAAAAAGTTAAGTGACAAACTAGTATGGGGATATGGTGATTGACAACCACCATGTTCACTTATTAAAACAAGACTAGAAATATTTTCATCACGAAAGGTCGAAAGATTTGTAAGAACGAGTTTAATAAGAACATTTTACAAACAAATGGATTTTCTAAAGGATAATCATTAGGATAAGGACCGAAAGGATTACCTATATGTTTTTGTTCTTAGAATGATTTTTGCAAACATAAACCATGGTTGGAAATCATTTGCTTATGATTTGTGCATCACATCAAGAGTTTACATCAAGCCTTCATGAACACTTACTATGATTTCCTATAGACTACACACAAGTATATATATTTCTTATTATTGATTTTCACTATAACATCACTTTTTGAGGAAGCCTTGACAAAGCTTTCTTGCTACTATTCTTTTAAAAACAATTTCAAATACAAAATCCCTTGGGACGATCTCGACTTACCCACCTTTGCTATCGCGAACGAGTATACTTGCTCATATGTGTTTATAGTATTAGATGGTTAAATCGTGTTTATAAATTTTTAAAACTTGCAACACGGTAAGCACATCAAGTTTTTGGCGCCGCTGCCAGGGATTTTGAATTTCTAAGCAATTTGATTTTGTTCATTTTCTGTAAAATTGGTAGTTTTGAAACTGAATTTCGTTAAGAGTAAAAAAAAAGTTTTTGGTTTAGAAGCTAACCGATTCGGTTGTTACTGCAACCGGATCCGGTTAGTGCTCTCGTAAAATTTTTGGTATTTTGATTTTCATAGTTTTAGTTTATTGAGTGATTTGTGTTATAGTAGATTAATCATTTCGATTTTTATAGATTATATTTTGGATTGTTTATGCTTTTCTTAGATTTTTAGTTTTTCTTTTATTTTTATTAGTTTTAGTTTTATTTACTTTCTAGTTAATTGTTTTAATTTCAGTAATTAGAAGTAGTTAATTTTCAGTTTCTATGGTTTTAGTAATCTTAATGATTGGTTTAATAGAAGTAGTTAATGTAGTTTTCATTTATTAGCTTAATTTATTTTATAATTAATAAGGATAATGAGGAGTCTCAATTAATTAAGAGTTTTAAGTACACTTAATAGTTTTTTTTATTTAATTAAATTTTCAAGTTTAAAAAAAAAAAAAAAATTTGGAATTAATCCAATCGTTCGGTTGCAACCCGCAACCGGATCCGGTTGGACGTTTTGGTTAAGAAGTTTACCACCAACCGAATCGGTTGGTGAGCCAATCGATTCCAATGGAGCTCTCGGTAATTTTTTTCTACTTTTTAAATTTTGAGTTTTAGCTTATGCTTTCAGTTTTGTTATATGTCTTTACTTGCTTAGTATATGTTTCTATAGTTTGCTTTTGTTTCTACTAACTCTAACGCTAATGATTTGGATTTTGTCTTTGGTTTTGTTTTGTCTTGTTAGATAGTTATTATGGATAGTTTAAGCGGAATTTCTGAGTACCTTCGTAACTTGGATGAGATGTTCAAAGACATCGGGAATTCGTTGGAAAAGATTGGAGATATCTTAGAAGGAAGTAAGAAGGATTTGGGAATTGATACGGTTAGTATGGAAGGAACGGGTGAAAACAAGGTTCAACTTCCTAAGAAGGGAAGAGTTGTGATATTCACACAAGCACCTTTAACGGAGTATGATTCGCCACTAATGAGGTTCGGTACACCTTGTAGTGTAGAGGGAGTGAGTGCTTGGGACGCGCAACTAAATATGGCCTATGGTGAAAATTACATTGTGGAAAAGGTTCTTGATCAAATTGGTCATATACGTTTGGATTATGAAGCATATGGAAGAAGAATGGTTAAGGGTCTTAAGGTTAACATTCATGGTCACATTTTTGAAACCGATTTTGTTGTCTTGGAAGAGGGGAACGCCGATGAGCCCAATGTATGTTTTGGGCGGGATTTTCTTGTAACAACCAAATGCCAAGTGGATTTTGCTTTGGGAGAAATGAGGATCAATATCACCGATTTGGAAGAAGGAAAAGGGGTGAACGAGATGCTTGTGGAGTTATGTGCTAATATGGAGAAGGAAGATGTGGAAGTCGTAAAGATGGGGAAGGCAAATAGGAAGAAAACCTCATCCAACAAATTAACTCCTACCACATCAACCAACAAAACAAATGACTACACACCTTCACCACCTACTACACCAAACACTTTCAAACCGTTAACCCAAGAACAAAAAGAAGCTATTTTGGAAAACCTTGAACAAAAGTTTCTTGAGCTAAATGAGAAAAAGCAGGTGATTGAGGTACTACAAGATTACGTTCTCTACCGCAAGAAACTAGATGCGGTGATGCTAGCAAGAGCAAGATTGGAGGATAAAGATTTATCGGAGGAGGATAGAGATAGGATTTTGTTTAGAGGTATGCCACGTAAGGAGAAGGATCCGGGAAATTTTGTTTTGCCAATTAAAGTGAACGGGACTACACCAGTGTATGCTTTAGCCGATACGGGTTCAAGTGTTAATGTTATGCCCTATCCATTGTTTAAGACGTTGGGTCTTAGTAAGCCACAACCAAATCATTCAAAACTTACCATGGCGGATAATTCCCAAGCAAAAGCAATGGGGGAGGTGAAAAACGTAAGAGTTCAAATTGGTTACCAACCATACTTGGCTGATTTTCTAGTCCTAGACATTCCGGTGGACAAGAGTTTACCACTTCTATTAGGAAGACCATTCCTACGCACTTGTGGTGCAATCATAGACATGGGTAGAGGTACGATGACTATCGATGATGGAATTTCGAAACAAACCTATTATCCCAAACCGAGGGGACCAGTTTTGGAATTCATGGAAGATTTAGAATTGATGGAAGCGGACGAGGACTTAACTTGTTTTGAAGTAGGACGTGATGTCCAAGGAAACCCGATGTATGGACCACTAGCTCCACCATATTTTGATATTGAGGATGAGATGGAACGCGCACTAGCGGTGGAAGCATTTTACAATCCATTCAAAACATCCTTGTTTACAAAAGCTAACCGATTTCTTAGGTTCTTTACCTGGTTCAACTCAAGAATTTGGAATGGGACCCGAGGGTCGGGTATTTACAAGAGACAGGATGGGGATGGAGAATGGCATGTCAAATTTGATATACTATGTCCGGATGGGAGAAGATTTATAAAGAAGTTCAAAACTTATGAAACACACCGTGAATTTTCTATGTGAGGACATCTTAAGGCATAAGTATTTCGAGGGATTCTAAGGAGAAACAAGGCACCATAATAAACAAGCAATTTTTTGCTTGAATTTCATGCACTTCTTTTTAATTTTATGCATTTAGCATTTCTTGTTTTTCATTTCAGTTTTAATCTTTATTATTATGTTGAGGTTATTTGATTAATGCATTATGAGTTTGAGTTTTAGTTTTTGAGTATGATGATTTGAGTTTTGAGGTTAGATTATTGTTGAAATTTCCAAATGGTGGATGAATGTTGTGTGCATCTTTAATGGATTTTTGAGTAAACGATTGTTGCTTGGAAGGTAAAATGCCTAAGTAACAAGTAAAATGCAAAATTTGGCAAAAATGCAAACCGAAACGGTTGTGTCCATGACTGAACCGGTTGCATACAAGTATATATACCAAAAATTCACTTTTTCCAGAAAAACACACACACACACACTAATCCTCCAGCTGGGTTTTGCAAAAATTCGACCAATAGAAGCCATTTGAAGGTTGTATAAGTTGTAGAAGATCATCATGGCACCAAATCAAGTAAGCATCTGCATTCAATTAACTCAATCAAGGTTTAATTAGAGCATTTGATTTTAATTGCAAATTAGGTCACTAATTTGGGGTTTTGGATATAATTTGAATTTTGTAATATTTTAGGATTTGGGTAATTGATATAGGAATGCATTGCAAAAGAATTGTAGTGATTGATTCAACATGGAATGAGTATTAGATGATTGAATTTTGGATTTAATTAGGTTATGCCATTGAATCAAATTAAGTTGCAATTAGTGATTCCTAGTGGTAGATGATGCGTTTTTAATGAATAATAGATGCCACGTTGTTGATTAGAACAAGTGATTGAAGAATTGAGGTCTAATTTGTTGAGTTCTAAGCATATGAATATATGTGATGATAGGAGGTTTGGAAAGTGAATTTAGAGCAATTTGAGGATGTAGAAATCGATGATGATGTTAGAATGCAGTCTAGGAGTGGATTGGACTTAGAAAAATCGAGTGGGAAATGGATTAGAAGGCAAAGCCTTATGCAGGATGAGTAGTCGATCCGATTCTGGCGCAACCGAATGGTTGGAGTTGGACAATAGGAGTAACCGATCCGGTTGCCCTGCAACCGAATCCGGTTCCAAGTTATGATGTTGAATTTTTCGAATTTTTGAAGTGGACCTTTGAGGCTTCCATGGACCTTCCCCGTTTGTTCTAACACTCTTATATTGGCTAATATTTGAGATTTTTGCGATAATATTGCATGTTTCTAACAGCTAATCCAATTTGACTATGTTGTGAAGAATGTCTTAGGAAAAGGGATCGCGTCACGAACTAGAGGAGCACGAAAGAAGAGAAATGAAATGCCAATCCCAGAATGTCACCCGAATCTTCTTTGGCGTGGAGAGAATCATGATCGTCGAAAACATCTCAATGACACCTTATTATCTATTGGAGGAAAGGAAATTCACCGACCTCGAATTGTTAGTTGGGAAGTATTGCAAGTTTTGGCTGCCATGAAATTTTATAAGATAGGTTGTTGATAAGAACATTATGGAACAAGCAGATTCTAACTACAGAAATGTGGAAGAGAGCTCTCAACATCAATGAGCCTATTTACAAAGAATGGTGTTTAGAATTTCTGTGTTCCCTTGAAATGAAGACAGATATTACAACCACAGGGGTTAGCTCGGACAAGTGTATGAATTTCAGGCTAGGTGGTCAGGAACATGTTGTCACATTATGGGATTTTGGAAATTTGTTAGGATTATATTCGGACGAAGATTTGAGAAATCGGGATTTTAAATATATAATTATGTTGAGTGATAGGAATAAGGAAGGATTTGATGAAAACAAGTTTTGGAAGAAAATAAGTACGGAAAGTAAGCTAATATATGGAGAAAGTAGGGTTTCATCGATTTGAAAACCACTCTTGCAAGTATTTCATAGGATAGTAGTCGAATCTCTATTACACAGGGCACATGATGTGGATAGGATTTTGGAGGATGATTTATGGGTACTATTTGCTTTTGAAGAAAGACATCCGTTAAGATCGCTAAATGTAGCGTGGTTGATTGCCAAGCACCTTCATCAAAGGGCCGCATTAGGAAGCGTTAACTATATTTGTGGGAGACACTTGATTACTAAGATTGCAAGAAGCCTTGGTTTATTCAACCATATGGGGATGGTTTTGTTTAGTGAGCCAGTTATACCAGAAAGTACGAAGCTGAAAGATTCGCTCAATTGAGAGAAGAAGGAAGTGGAAAGCTCAAAGGATTACCAGAGGAACTCGACGTAATGCCTTTAACGTGGATATGATCGTGGATCATTCTTAATTTATGGTTTCAAAAACAATGGTTATTGTGTGTTAAACAATATTATCTCTATCTCTTAACTATTTCTCTAGGATGATTATCATACTTTATTTTACTTTGTTTTATTTTGTTTTTAGTAGCATTTGGATTGTTTTGTTTTGTTTTTGTTTGTGTATTGTGTATTGCAGTTTTGTTTGCAGGATGGATGTCTCGAAAGCTTATTGATGGCCAAATATTTGGAGTTGGATAACTCACATGCTTGCTTATGATCCAATATGCGTATTGCATATTCTATCCCGTGGTATCTTTTGACTATTTTTTTTCCCATTTTCTTTACTTTGAAGTTTATGTTTATTACATTGAGGACAATGCAAAACTTAAGTATGGGGGAGAGAAGAAAATAGGAAAAATGATACCATTTTTAAATTTTTAGCTTTTAGTTTTTTTTTTTTAAACTTTTGGATGCAAGTAATTAGCAGGATATCGCCCTTGATTGTCTAGTTGTTTTCACGCATTATTGGGATGTATTAAAAACAACTTGGGTATTTCAATGGTATAATGAGGTTTTTGAAAAAAAAAAATTGATTTGAACCAAATTACGGAAGTAATTCATTTTGGATTCGATAGCATTTTCTAGCGCATTATAGCCTTTTTCCACTTAATTGTGAGGTTTCTTTTGTATAAAACACATCTTTTGTTTTATATTTGCTATGAGTGTGCGGTGATTATGTCGATTCTAGAACTTGTACTAGTTATGCATTACGGTTAAAATCACTCTCGAGTGATAAAAATATGTTCAAGTGATAAGAGGCATCGTAGGATTTAACCCAAATGGCCTTCCATTTTACATCTAATGATATATTAGCTAACCACATTGGTTAGTTAACCACCCTTATATGGACCCATTTGTTAGTGCTCATCTTTAGCACTAGATACCCTTAGTACACCCTTCGAGCCAATCTTTTCATTTGATAAATCTAGAAAAATACAAAAAGATTTTACACCTTAAACCTTAGCCAACCCTTGTCATGTCTATTGGTTTGTTGCTAGTTGTTTGGAATGTTGGATTGTTTTTGATGATTATGAAAAAGCTACACTTTGTCTATAGTGTGTACCATTCTCCAACAAAGATGAAGGATGCCTCTTTCTTATTTGTATTTTTGTGGTGTATGCTTATACTAAGTGTGGGGAAATTTGTAAAAAAAAATCATTATAGCCAATGTGCTATATTATTATTATGAAGATGAAGGAAGAGGAAGTATGTTTCAGATATCGATTAGCCAATGTGCTAAGACGTGATATATATATTTGGAGATCGATATGTGAAGAGGAGATTATATAATCATTTTCGGGATTGTGGTTTGTATGATGGCTATCAACATGGAGGTTTAGACTTGACTTTATTTTTCTTTTAACACCAATTTCATAAATCATCCCATGCCTTATCCATACCTTTTATAAACCCAAAACCTTAATGATATAACCCGAATAAAATCCCTTTTTGATGAATTTATTTTCTTTGTTTTGATACTTGTACAAGCTTATGGTAAAAAGCATTGATCATGACTAGGCATTGAGTGATTTACATATACCCACCAATATATGAGTGTTGAGTGAATTCTTAAAATCATTCGTGAGGTGTTCTAGTTATGTTATCTAAAGTATTTGGTTCATTTTAAAGTTTTCACATATTAAAAGCAAATTAATGATTATCTCTTTCGGGATGATTGTTAAATTTTCGGAACCACGGTATCAAGACCATTGAAATCGATCTTTGCAAATGTTAGACCTACTCGAGGGCGAGTAGAACTTAAGTATGGGGGAATTTGATAACGCCTAAAATGAACATGTTTTTAGTTGCGTTATTGTTGGTTTTGTGCATGTTAATCGGCTATATTTACTCATAACTGTTGCAAAAGTGCAAAAGATGCGTATTGTGTATGTATATGTAGCCAGGTATCACAAATGATGAAGAAATGAAGTTTTTATGCACGTTTGGAGAATTCCCAAGGAAGGAAGTCGAGCAAGGAAGCTTTTGGACTCAATGATTAGGAAGCGCAATGATTTCTAAGTATCTACAGCAAGGAAAGATCAAGTTTCGTCTTGGAAATCATCAGTGAAAACAAAGAAAGAGGCGCAAACCAAGAAAGTCAACAAAAGTCAAAACTAAAGCATCCAACCGTTCGGTCGTAACCCGTAACCGATCTGGTTGGGAAATGGTCAAAAGGCAACCGATCCGGTTGCAAGCGTAGCCGATCCGGTTGCATGGACTGGAGTTACACAAAAACGCATTTAATGTTGCCTTAACTCCCCATAATCATTGGAGGCCGATCATTTCTTGATATTAACTTGTTGGGAACGTTTTTGGCCAGTTAGTAAAGTCTCTTTGGCTATATATTGAACCTAGACATAGTTTACTAGGTGTGACACAACCCAAAGTGTGATAGTTTACACCAAAACTATTACCAACCATTTTATTCATCCCAAAAGTCTAGTATTCACTGAAAAACGTCCAGGAGATTGGAGAGAGCAATTCTCATCCATTGTTTTGGTTATTCGGAGTTATACGGTTAAGCTAGGTGATTGAAGGCGTGTGGTTGCTATAAGCCACGATTTCTATTTCTTGTAATTGCAAAAGTTTAGGTATTCTATGAACTTTGTTATGGATTTCTATTCTCTTGAGTTATTGGAATTACTTTGTTATTTCTTGTGTTTTGTTATTATTATCATGGAGTAGTTTTTGGATATACTTGTGTGTTAGGATGTAGGAAATCATACTAGTGTTCTCATATGTAATGCATGTATATATGATTTTGTTTAAATGAGTTTGTTGGAAAAATACTAGTCTTGTTTAATTTGTTGGTTAAACATGTTTTAAGAAAAAGGACCGAAAGGGTTTCTCTTGTGTTTTATTCCAAAAAGTTAAGTGACAAACTAGTATGGGGATATGGTGATTGACAACCACCATGTTCACTTATTAAAACAAGACTAGAAACATTTTCATCACGAAAGGTTGAAAGATTCGTAAGAACGAGTTTAATAAGAACATTTTTCAAACAAATGGATTTTCTAAAGGATAATCATTAGGATAAGGACCGAAAGGATTACCTATATGTTTTTGTTCTTAGAATGATTTTTGCAAACATAAACCATGGTTGGAAATCATTTGCTTATGATTTGTGCATCACATCAAGAGTTTACACCAAGCCTTCATGAACACTTACTATGATTGCGTATAGACTACACACAAGTATATATATTTCTTATTATTGATTTCACTATAACATCACTTTTTGAGGAAGCCTTGACAAAGCTTTCTTGCTACCATTCTTTTAAAAGAATTTCAAAACAATTTCAAATACAAAATACTTGCTCGTATGTGTTTATAGGACGATCTCGATTTTAAAACTTGCCACATGGTTGCTATCGAAGGCTAGAAAGCAAGTATACTTGAAACCCACGGAAGTGTTTATAGTACTGGATACGGTTAAATCGTGTTTATAAATTTTAAAACTTGCAACACGTAGAACTAAGAACACACTTTGAATAGGTCTAATCGTACACTAGCACGCATCTATTCCTAATGATTCCATTGATTACGCTACGATGTGGGTGTTCCAATCATCACATTACTAACCAAATGGAACCCATTTTGCATGGGGATCCCAATTATCCGATTATCCATTCTTGTCTATGTTCAATGCTGGTCGTTCAAATCGTTACGTGGTACTTGGACTGTTTGTTCCAAGCATATATTTGGAGACCGCTCATGGCTCATGAACTTCGTGAGTAAATTTATTGGGACTGTTAGATTCGGGAACGATCATTTGGTGCAATTATGGGATATGGAGATTATGTTGATGGTGATAGTGTAATCTCGGGGTATATTATGTTGAAGGTCTTGGTCATAACTTTGTTTTCATTGGCCAATTCTGTGATTCCGATCTAGAGGTGGCTTTTAGAAAACATACTTGTTTCGTTAGAGAACTTGATGGTGTGGAACTTTTAAGAGGAACACGTGGTTCAAACCTATACACTATCTCTATCGAAGACATGATGAAGTCTTCTCCAATCTGCTTATTGTCAAAGGCTTCGAAAACAAAGTCATTGTTATGGCACCGTCGTCTCAATCACTTGAACTTCGGCACCATTAATGATCTTTCTAGAAAGGACCTTGTAAGAGGCTTACCAGATTAAAGTATGAAAAGATCATCTTTGTTCAACATGCCAATTAGGAAAAAGGTGAAATGTGCCCACAAACCCAAAACCGCAAATTCGATTATGGAAGTTCTTCATACTCTTCATATGGATTTGTGCGGACCTATGAGAGTGCAAACGATAAATGGGAAGAAATATGTATTAGTCATTGTTGATGATTACTCTCGATTTACTTGGGTTAAATTTTTTAGGACAAAGGATGAAACTCGGATATCATCATCAAACTTATCAAGCAAATTGCAGTTCGACTTAACAAGGCTGTTAGAATTATTGAGCAGAAAATGGCACGAGTTTTTAACAAAGACCTAAGTCAATTTTATGAAAGCATTAGAATCGGTCATCAAAGAAGTGTTCCGCGATGCCTCAGCGAGCAGTGTAGTTGAAAGACGAAATCGGACCCTTGTTGAAGCTGCAAGAAGTATGCTAATTTATTCAAAGGTTCTAATGTTTCTTTGGGCTGAAGCCATTGCCACTGCTTGCTACACCCAAAATCGTTCCCTCATACACACCACTCATGGAAAAACTCCATACGAACTTGTCCATGAACGAAAACATGATCTCTCCTACCTTCGTGTATTTGGTGCTTTGTGTTATCCAACGAATGAAGGTCAAGATTTAGGTAAATTAAGAGCTAAGGCGGACGTTGGAGTTTTTGTAGGTTATGCATCAAACAAGAAGGGTTACCGAATCTACAACAAAAGAACTTGAGATATCATAGAAACTATTTACGTCACGTTCGATGAGCTGTCTGGGCAAATGGCTCTAGGACAATCAAGTTCTGGACCCGCATCACAACCTTCATCAAGTAGTCCCATTAGTTCTTCTCTTGTACAAAATCCCTCACCAACAACTCCATATGTACCCCCTTCAGAAGATGATTTGAAGAAATTGTTTGATCCAATGTTTGATGAACACTATGAGCCTATTACTAATGATCAGTCAAATCCATCAACAGAGGTTGCCCCTAACTCAGTCAACGTAGATAACCCGGTTTCTATGTCATTAAGTCAAGATGCGCCTCTGCGCAGATCACTCATCCTCATCATCAAATCCTCAATCATCAAGTGTACATCATGGAAATGTTTTGGAACCTATGATGGAGATAACCCTTTGCTACTCCGAAAATGCTCCATTTGAGAACATATTTGCTCTGAATCAACTTGAACCATCTTCATCGGAGATCCAAACTCGCTACTTGGGTTCCTCAACAACAACCACACGAACACCTTAGAAAATGGACACATGACCATCCATTGGACAACATTATTGAAACCCTTCTTGTCCAGTATCCACTCGTAAACAACTTGCAACCGATGCCTTATGGTGCTTCTTCAACTCCGTACTATCCAAAGTCGAACCAAAAGATGTTAAAGCGCCATGAATGAAGGCAATTTGGTTCAATGCCATGCAAGAAGAAATCCATGAGTTCGATTGACTAGATGTATGGGAATTAGTACCGCTCCGATTGTGCTATGATCATTGCCGAAAGTGGATCTTCAAAGTAAAACTTGATGAGCATGGTGATGTGTTAAAGAACAAGGCTCGATTGGTTGCAAAAGGATACCGTCAAGAGGAGGTATTGACTTTGAAGAATCATTTGCTCCAGTTGCACGTATCGAGGCAATCGAATCTTCACAGCTAACGCGCAAGTAAGAACATGGTAGTCTATCGGATGGATGTAAAGATGGCTTTTCTTAACGGAGATCTTAAAGAAGTCGTATACGTCGACCAACTGAAGGTTTTGTGAATCGAGCATCCTACTCATGTCTATCACTTGAAGTAGGCCCTTTACGGTTTGAAGCAAGCTCCAAGGGCATGGTACGATCGCTATCAAAGTTTCTTCTATCTAATGGATTCGACAAAGGAGCGATTGATCCGACATTGTTCACCGTAAAGTCGAGCAAACACTTAATTCACGTTCAAATCTATGTTGATGATATTATTTTGCCTCGACCGACCCCAATGAATGTGACCGTTTTCTAAGGAGATGGGCTCCAAATTTCAAATGTCAATGATGGGACAAATGTCATTTTCTTGGGATTACAAAGTTCACAAAGTCCGGAGGCATTTTTATCAATCAATCTAAATATGCTAATGAAATTTTAAAGAAATTTGGATTTGATTCTTGTGACCGTTGACACTCCCATGGTGGGCGTACTAAACTAGGCGAGGACCTTCGGGGATCATGGTTGACCAAACTAAATATCGTAGTATGATTGGGTCCACGATGTACTTTATGCCGATGAGCCGGACATTACATTCGTTGTATGCATGTGTGCTAGATACCGAGCTAAGCCTACCAAAAGCACCTTGAGGCGGTTAAGCGGGTCTTTTGGTATCTCAAGGAACCATCAACATGGGACTTTGGTACCGAAGGACACCGGTATGTCACTAACAGCCTATGTAGATGATGACCATGCAGGGTGTCAAGATACACGTCGAAGTACGTCTGGAGGTGCTCAGTTTTTGGGTGATAAGCTTGTGAGATGGTCTTCAAATAAACAAATGAGTACTTCTATATCCTCTACAGAGGCAGAATACATAGCCATTGTTAGCCTTAATAGTTTTTATTAGAAGTGATGGTCATTCACGTTTAGGAACTTTGTAACGCGTGTTAGATATCGTGATAGAATAGTCAACGGGCTCGTGGATTGGGCTAAGCTAATTGGTTAGAAGCTATGTTAAGCTAGCCTTATATCAATCCATGTCCAATCCAATCCAAACGAGCCCATGCCAAGCCCATTAGGGCATCTTCTACTTGTACTATAAATACCCCTCAAGTATGTCATTTGAGGGGTGTGCTTGAGTGTGTGTGTGTGTGTTTTTCATATGAATATTGTTTTCATCTTCTTTCCTTTATCTCTCTAAACATACATACGAATATCATTCAAGTCACCACTTTCTAACCTTCATCTTTCTTATACGCATAACATACATCTGTTTGTTATACGTGTTTGTGTTGGGTTTGCTTAACGTAGTGATAAGGTATATATGATAAAAGGGGCTTTACAATTGGTATCAATCGCCTAACAATGGTTTAGGAGTGTTTTGGTTGAAGTTTTTTTGTAGTGTTACGCGTAGCTTCGCTATCAAAGTTTTCACGCTTGAAGCTTTAATTTTTGCACTTAAAAATTCAAGATTCTTGTGGTTTAAGGTTTATTTGGTGCTAAAGTTTCATTTTTTGCAAAAGTTCAAAGCTTTCGTGTTTTCTTCATTTTAAGCTCGTATTTGGTTCATTGGTCATTTCTACTCGTAAGCTTTCTAAGCACTTTGGGTGAAAAAGGTCAACATTTTTGTGTTATTCGAGTGTTTTAAGGATATACATGCAAGAGAAATCGTTTGAATCATTGGAAATTTTTACGCGTGAGGTCAAAACCCTAGTTCTACGCGTAAGAAAGTCAAACCACGCATAAGGTTCTCGCATAACTTTTTGGTGCGAGACTCTTGAGCTTCAGCGGTTACTCGGTGCTTCCTCACTTGGATAAGTGTGTGGAACACTTCGACTTGTGGATATCTTTTACTGTTGTGGCGATGTAAAGGATTTTTGGTTTTAAACCTAAGTTTACGCATAAGCATAAGCGCTTACGAGTAACACTCTACGCATAAGCTCACACTTACGCGTAAGTTTACGACTAAGTCTTTTTGTTTACGCCTAAGCCTAAGGTTACGCGTAAGATACTTTCTACGCTTAAGGAATCCTACTCGTAACCATATCCTACTCGTAACCATATCCTACTCGTAACTTGAGTAAAATTTAAAATTTTGAGGAGTCTAAACGTTCAATTTTTACGCGAAATTCAAAATTTGGTATAACTGGGAAAATTTTGGTCAAAAATTCAAATTTTTGGGCCTAAATTCAAATTTTTCGAGTCAAATTTGGCGTCAAAATTGTCATAACTCAAATTTTTCATATGATCTTAGAATTGATTTTTATAGTGAATTTCAAATTTTGGAAAAAAAAAATTACGCCTAAGAACCGAGTTTCTGAGTGCGACTTTCGGAAAAACTTCAATCGAGCTTAATCTTCATCAACCACAACTCCTTTATCGTTGAATCGATCCTACATCAACTTTATCGGATCATACCTTCATCAATGGCAACTCAACAAGACATTCATGCGGCCGGTGCGAAACCGTCCTCCTATGTTGGCAAAAGGTGGTTATCTTCAATGGACAAGTCGAATGCTCCGCTACATCAAGACCAAACCTAATGGAAACTCATGATTAAATCCATTCGGGATGGACCCTTCCACCTCGACAAGTTCATGTACACGAAATGCAGATGCAACACCTCCCATCCCACCATCCTCTCGTCTTCAAAATGAATCGAATACATTGAAGAGGATCGAAGCAAGTCGATCACGAGATGACATGGCAATTCATATTATCCAAGCGGGTTTACCAATAGACATCTTTGCTGCTGTGAGCGGTTGTGAAAGCGCTTTCGATATGTGGGAGCGTGTTAGGCGGCTTTGTCATGGAGCAGAAATTGGTCAACAAGACATGGAGAACAAGTCTGCTCTTTGAATGGGAAAATTTCACTTCAACTCGGGAGAATCCATTGAATCCTACTATGAAAGGTTTTGCACTTTGATGAATGAGCTTATCGAAACAAGTTGACACCCGAACTATCGTTCAAAACATCAAGTTCTGAACAATCTTCCGGAAGAATGGGGCGATATGTCACTATTGTCAACCAAACAAAGACTTACATCGGTGAACTTTGATCAACTAAGCGATTTTCGAAACAAAACCAAGTCAAGCGAATGAAGTCGGAAAGAAAGATTGGCAAAGAATCATGATCCATTGGCACTCATTGCAAAGACTCAAACTTGATAAATACACAACAACAAGCTTCATCATCTTCCAACAACAACAACTTGCAAACAATACATTCCACAACCACAAGTTGTTTTCCTCAACAACAATTCTATCCACAAGAACAACAAGTCATTCAACAACAATAGTATCCACAATACGAGAACAAGGAATCATCGATCCTGGCCCGAACAAGAAAATGCTTTGCTACGGTATTTTCTTTATTGGGTAAAGCATTTAGCGATTGCATGGGTGTCAGTGATTCCGTGTCGAGGGTGTCGGTTGGGTCAGAATGTTGGAAATCGATGGGACAGAATGTTGGGAATAGAAGCGATGAGGTAATCGAATGGGAATGTTGCATTTCAGTCGTTGGGAATTATGGAAATATGAATCGGGTAATCGAGTTACGTGTTACAACTGTCAAGAGTGGGTCACATGGCAAGGAATTGTCCTACTAAGCCGAAAAAGAAGGATTTTGCGTATCTTGAGCTATCTTTGTTAGCACAAAAGATGAATCGAGAATGCGGTTGAATCTTGAGGAACATGACTTTATGGCTATTATGGATGATTTGGAAGACCGAGAGGACATCAATGCAAATTGCGTCTTCATGGCAAATCTTCGGAGACTAAGTACGACAACGACTGACGCACCTCCCATCTATGACGCCAATGTCTGATATCTAAGGTACCAATCATTGATCCATGCTATAACAATGTCATAGGTGATGTGTTTACTCATGACGAACGACATTATGTGGCGCTTGACACCTACTTATGATACATACGGACAATCCGAGTTGTAGCAATACTAACTCGAAACTCCGGATGTGGATCCTAGTGGAGGCTATGTGGCACAAAATACGAGACCGATGAGGAAACACGTGCTTATTTTGAATCATTAATCAATAAGCGTGGCATTGAAATTGAGAAAGTTAGTAAGGTCAATCGCGAGGTTAAGGCCGCGAATAAAAAATTGACCGTTGAGCTTGAGAATTACAAGGAGAATGCAAGAGCTTTTGAATTTCACACAAACAAAGTATCAGAATTAGAAATTGGTTATCGAGATTACATTTTAAGAGAACAACAATTGCAAATCAAGTATGACACACTTGATGTGAATTTGAACTTGAAAATAAAATCTTTAAACAAGGAAATTTTCGATCTAAAAGACCAACTTTCTAAACAAAAAGCAACGATTTCGATCTTGAAAAGAGAAGAAACATTTGAATCTTGATTTTCCAAGCGAGAATATTCTCTTCTTGATGAAATTCTTGATAAAAATGAAATAATCAAAAATTGGAAAATTTGCTTGTTACAACGGGTCATTCATTAAATCAACCAATATCTTTGATTAATCAAACAAATCCGTATTTTCATACAACACAAAAATGGCCCTTGGTAACAACCTCCTTATTTCCTCAAGAAAGCTGGAAAGAGCAGAATGTTTTGAACAATGGAAAATCGTTGCATGAACCCTTCAATGTTCATGATTCTCTTGAAACGTTAGAACTATCGATGAGGGTAGATCAAAATGAAACAAAAGAATCCGGATCTTAAACCAATTGATTATAACAAATGGAACAAAATTAATGGAATTACTTTTGTTAATCAAAAGAAAAGTCAAAGTTTTCCATAACACCAGTGTTTCAAGCAGTGTGTCAACACTGTTTCAAAACCGATTCAAAAACAATTGTTGTCTCAAAATCTCTTCGAACATTGAACAAATGTCTTCAAACAATCCTTTTAACTCAAGTGATGCTAGAAGTATTTTAGAAAATGTGAAAACTAGAATTGCGGGACTTCAAGAGGCGGTTAAAACTAAAACCACTATTACACCTAACAACTGGTTCTCTAGTTTTGATATCGAACAGAGAAAGTTTTTGAAGCCGAAATTGCCCTCGACTTAATGCCATCAGTGCAAGGGTAATTCATTTTGAACAAGCATTTTTGAAAGAAACAATTGACTTCGTCAAGGACCACAAATCCTGGTAAAGCAAACTAATGAAAGTGTTGAACACATCCAAGTTTTGGAAAATTTGAATGATTCTCTCTTGAAGATGTTATGACTACGATATTGTGTCCATTATTTTACAAACATATTACATTGAAGATCATGAAAGACTCGATCGAGACCTCCGCAATTGTTTCCAAATATGAAAAAGCTCTTGAAAAACTTGAAAAGAAAATGTATCATATTTTAAACAACTTGATCGAAAAATCGAGGAATGCAAGTATGACAAAGCGTCGTATGGCGTGCCTACAAGGACATGAAAGAGCAAAATGATCTTTTGAGAGCTCGGTGGGATGTCAAAAGGAAAGGTTGTGGATACTAAGATTGCAAAACCATCGGTGAGGGAAGGCAAATGTTATCAAACCGGTTTTCAAACCAAAATGTCAATTTCGACCTCCTCCAAAAGTCAATGAGAAAAATGATTTTCAAAAGCAGTCACTCCACAGTCCTGCCTATTAAAAGAGAATTATCAAAAGTTTTGAAAAAAAAGCGATTCTTTGAAACACCAAAAGTTATTTCACGGCATTTCTAGGAAAAGTACACGGAATGTGACAAACAATCTGTTAAAGAATCATCGGTTCTAACGACATGGTCAACAATCACTATCTAGAAGAAGCTAGGAAAAAGGCATGAGACTGAAAAGACGAATTTTAGGTGCAACATCTAGGGTGATGAATTCTACAAGATTTCAAGGCACCGCTAGTAGTAGTAAACCATTACCTAGGAACTCTACAAAAGACTAGGGATTGGCTTGCATCTAAGAGTAGTTGCGCAAAAGAAAATGCTATGCCCTTAGAAAACAACACTAGGAATTCTAAGTCTTTTCGAACAAGAATCAATTTCAAAAGACCTGTAGTGACAAAGTTAAAGCTCTTTGTTTTAAACAAGAATATTGAATTTGTACGTACTACATGTAAAAATGTGTCTTTTCGACTAATCATGATGCATGTGTCTCACAATATCTCAAGAAAGATAATTCTCGTGCCAAAGCACAATCCACTAAGACACCAAGCGAAACAAGCCCGTTGATAAAAGACAAACAAAAGACACCTAATAGGACGATCTCTTGGGACGTAGTTTTTCCAAAATGAGTCTTCGGCGCATCGATAAGAAAACAACTCCTAGATCTTGCCTTGGGTGGATTCCCACGGAAAAGTTTTCAACAAAGTAGGTCTTAGATGGATTCCCACGGAAAGATTTTGATACTTGCTCCAACACGGATAATAGTGAAACTCATCAAGTTAAGGAAGTAGAAACCACTACAACCGTTGATAGTGATCACCCTCTTTGTGAGGAATCTTGTACTTCTAACACTTGTTATTTGTGAAAATCTTCTTCTTTGGTTGCGGTGAATCAAATATCTACGAACCCGACTCTTGAGAGGGTTCCAATTCAGTAAAATCTTCTTCTTCATTCTCTCTATCTTCTATTTTTGATTTTCCATTTCTTTTATAAAACCTACAAAAGCAAAATACAAAATTAGAAAACTTTCAAAAATACAAAAACAATATAAAATCAAAAATCAAAATATTCTTCTCCGACATGTCTCGTATAATCGATATTATGTACGTTTTAGAAATGTCATTCAACAATAATACTGGTATGTACAGATGCTTGAGCGGGAGTTCTTTTAATGTTTTCTAAAACATGTCGCTTCAAAAAAATCTTCAAAATAATGGCTTTCGTATACTTGACGAAACCCGGACTTCAAAATAATGGCTTACGGACACATCGATTCGGGACCCGGACTTCAAAATAATGGCTTCGGACACATCGATTCGGGACCCGACTTCAAAGAAAGGAAAGTGCTTAACCAATCAAAGGTTTTAAATATTTTTCAAGCACTATTCCTAAAACAATGGCTTACGGTTACTTCAGATTGTAACCCGATCTTTAAAGAAAGGAAAGTGCTACGCAAAATCGCTTTTCATAAATATCGAGCACTTATCCTAAACACAAATGAAGATAATTCTTCTTCAATATCTTCAAAAGATTTTTTAATCTTCATCTTGCGTACCATTGCTTGAAAATTTTTAAAAGATTTTTCAAAATCTCTCACATTTGGTACCAAGATAACTCCTCTAAACCCTTAATTGATTCTAAATTTTCGTATGAAAATATATGCTTCGTTATAGGGAGTATTAAACCAAAATGGTTCCAAAATTCATGCTAAATCGGTTTCTCTCAAATGTTTTTGAAAAACAAATCTTTAATCATTTTGTTTCAAAACATCATGGATATGCTATTTTGAGGGAGAAGCGTGATTAAAATGTGATCATGATGAGTGTCTAAATACTCATCATTTTGTACCATTTAGAATGCCAAAACATCCGAAAACACTCGAAATGCATCAAAATGATAAAAATATCACAAATAAGTGTTTTATGTGTTTTAAATGCAAAATATCAAAATCGGATGAAAAACGTATCAAGTTTGCATAATTGGCGTTTTAGTCCCCAAGTTTCAAAAGTTGTCAAATTTAGTCCACTGGTAAATCAAAATAAAGAAAAATATCATTTACGGTCCATGGGATTCAAAAGTTGTTAAAACAAACCCTTCAAAGTTTAAAATTGCAAAATTACAACTTTGGTCCCTCAAGTTTGAAAAATGTCAAAAATAGTCCTTGGATATTTAAAAATGAAAATTATCAAATATGGTCCTTGTACTATTAAAGTTTGTCAAGTTTGGTCCTTGTGATAACTTTGGAAAATTGGCAAGTTCGGTCCTTCAACTTTTGGAAAATTGCATAAATGGTCCTTGTATTAATTACAAACCAAACGGACCCTTTGTTATTATTTTGATCCAATCCTACCAACCAAAACAAAAGAACCCCTCGGTCATTACCACTTGACCCCTAATATACCACCCCATGTACATTTTCGTCCCTCATATTAATACCTCGGTCAAAATAAGTCAAACACCCTCACTAGAACTACTACTCTCTGTTCATCTCCTCCTATACCAAACAAGCATTAAACCAAAACCAGTGGTTTTCCATCCACCTTCCACCTTTTGTCTTTCACCTTTCCACCTCTACTCTACAGTGTATACCACTCCCTCCACCTCCACAATCTCCCAAACTTCATTAATGCAAATAACACCTCGAATGACTTTTTGGCGCCAAAATTACACTTGGACGATTCGATGATTTTGAGATCCAATGGTTCAAGGGTGAAGTGGGAAATGTTCGAGAGATGTCGACAAGAGAGTCTAAAAGATCTTTATAAAGAGAAGAGAAGCAATGTGGAAGCTATCTAGTGTAATTTTATTTAGCTTATGTCGTTTTTATATAATTTTAAATTTCGAATGTATTTCAAAGCTTTCAAGTACTTCTTTTAAGTTATTTCGATGTATAAAAACCTTTTTCAATAATCAATTTCAAGTTTAAGTTATCATTTTCAAGTTTATGCATTTTCAAGTTCAAAAATCTCAATGTGTTCCAATGTTGTTGTTAGTTGTTATTAAGGACTGATAAGCCCACATAAGCTCCTAGATAGCTTCTAAAAGCTATTAGAAACTCATAAAAGTCAGTTTAGAAGCAAAAAGAAAAAAAAATACCAAAAATACCAAACAAATTAGTGAAAAATCAAAAATCATGGAAAGGAAGATCAAGAAGCTGGAGCAAGGTTGATATTGGATTGCCTTGGGTTTAGAACTTCTTGGGAAGCTATAGGTTGTGATCTCAGTCCTTGGTTCTCTGTTTCCACTTAAATTCCAACTTGTAAGCTATTTCTTTCATAATTTGCATTTTCTAGTATAAGTAGTTTAGTTAAATAATTTGTTAATTTTAGCTTAATCCTATTCTAAATATAGTTAGTATAAGTTTTTTAATATTTGTTTCTTGTCTTAATGTTGTTGTTTTTAGTTTGAAAAGCTTTAAAATAGTTTCATACATGGCATGTTTGGATTTCATTGAGTTAATTGTGCTAGAGGCTTGTTTGTGTTGTTATTTGTTGTTGTTTTAAGTCACACTAGGTCCTAATAACTCGTTCAACCAATAAAACTAGTGCTTGTTTGAGTAAAAGTCAAAAACTCCAAATCTCATCTTGTGTACTTAGCTGTCAAGGATTTTTAAGTTCAAATGATCATGTTGGTGCATAAGTTGTTATACTGCTCAATCTAGTCTTAATTCACCTTAATACATCATAATCATTGAGTAGGATCAAGCCAAAGTTCATTTTAGTCAACTTATTTGGTTTTATAAAAGTCAAAATTTTCGGTTTGGTCGTTTTGAATAAAATAGATTAATTTCTATAGGGTTTAATTTTGAGTTTCATGTTTTGAGCTTTTGGAATAGTAAAATACAAGCTGCTCGACTTTATCCTAGTATTTTTATATTTTCTCATTAGCTTATTTAATAGCTTATTTCTTAGCTTACTTTGACAACTGTTTTAAAATGTGCCACATGCACAGTTGAGTAGTCAATTTGATAAGCTCACAAGAGCTTATTAGTTAGCATAAGCTTGTGTATTTTGGTTCTTTAGAAAGCTAACCAAGCTGTCTTGAAGTTCCAATCTTAGTTTTTCCATTTGTAGCTTATTTACTAGAACGCAATTAGCTTGTACTTTGTCCCATTTTCGTGAAAACTAGATAATTCGGTGTTTACAAGCCTTTTCACAAGCTCTTCACAAGCTCATTAGTGGGTCCCACAGTGAGAGCTTTGGCTTTTGGATAGACCACTAACCCGACTTGTTGACTCGGTCTTTGTTTTGAGCTTTTGAGCTTATTTCATTAGCTTAAATTGGCTTAGAAAATCTCCACGGACTGTTTGGTTTCTTAGTTTAATATAAGTGCTTATTTGATTATTTTCACTTATTAATATGGTTCCTTGTGTTTATTAGCTTCATATAAGTAGTTTTAGCTTATTGCATCTTATTTGACTTTGGTTTCGACTTGTAAGCTTGTTTGAGCTTAATTCATTAAAATAAGCTCATAACTCCTTTATTAAGCTTTTAAGCTTCTAAACGACTTATTTTTAAGTTTGAAAATTTTTGTCTTTATTAAAGTTACTTAATATCAGTAGTTAAATAGTTTTCAAAAGAAAAACCACAAAACATCATTTTAAATATAGTGATAGCGTTTATTTAATAGAAATTAGCTTTTAAATTTTCTTTTCGACTTATTATTAAGCACTTCTTGTTTTATAATTTTCTTAGCTTTCTGTCACCATAGGATATTTTTAGAAAAAGTTTCATAATTTTCTTAGCTTGTTTAGTATTTATTAGAATTTAAAATAGTTAAAAGTATTAAATAATTAATAATAAATAAATAAAAACATAAAAATATATTTTAGTTTTAAAATTAGTTTTATAATATTTTAGATTTTTCTAAGTTAAAATTTTATTTTTCAGGTTAATTTTATATTTTCTTGTATTTAAGTGTATTTTATAATTAATAAATAGTAATTAATTAATAATAAATAGATAAAAGTGTAAAAATATATTTTCAATTTTAAAATAAGTTTTATAATATTTTAGATTTTTCTAAATCATAATTTTAATTTTCTAGCTTTATTTCATATTTTATTATATTTTAGGGTATTATTAAATAGTTAAAAATAGTTTTAATTAATAATAATTAAATAAATAGTTATAAAAATAATTTTCTTTTCCAATAATTTTCTTTTATTATTAGGATTCCAAAATATCATTTTCATATTTGTAGGTCTTTTATTTCTTAAAACTCACGTTTTATTTTATACGTTTTCGTAATTTAATAAACGTCGTATTTAAGTTTATTTAATCGATTGTTGTGCTTTACAATTACGTATCCAAAATCCATTCCAATCAATCGGTAGTGTAGTTATCAATCAAAATCCTTCTTGATCACTATCCTTAGTGATTATTCGACATCTGAAAGTGTTGAGCACCATTAATCCTCCGTGGGACTTAACGACTGTGGAAACACTATACTCTCGGATCTTAATTGCATTGGTTTTAGATTGTTTTAATTTTATTACGGTTGACCATTCACAAGTGGTTAGCTTGTGTGATAAACTTGATTGTTTGGAACCAATCAAATTTTTGGCGCATTGCTTGGGGAGGTAAGCGTGTTTTAAGCATTTCGGATCCATTCTTGCACATATACCACCTTTTGTAAGCAGTTTTTTGTAAAGTTATCAAAATCAAAAGTTCATTAACACTTTTCCTAAAGTGTTAACAACACCAAAAAAATATAAAACAACAAAACAATCGTAACGTTTTCTAGCTTGTGTTTCCTTTAAGGTGATTCTTAAAGAGATACGATTTGGTTAAGCGAGACGATACCAAAAATATTGTCCAAAAGTTTTTAAACCCTTAGCACAAATCCATACCTCGTCTTTTCGGTGGTACTTAATAAATACATAAAATCAACCACCGCAAACCAAGGCGGTACACCTACCAACCTGGGGTGTGAACATTAATAAGTTCCCGAACAAAAGATTTAAAACTTGCCTTTGTGTCCTTGTGATTTGGTGTACCTTTTTCAAAAAGCCATTTCATTTGTGATTATTGGTTTAAGTTCACTTGTCGTTTTGCCTCGCATTTGTTTTGGCGATTTTTATACTTAGTGCATGCGCTCGTTCTTCGATTCTACAAGTCCACTTTACGAGCTTGCAAATATTCCTCGTGAGCGTGAGGGCGTTCGCTCCTTCACCGTGGTGAGGCGTCTAGCATCACCACCCCGTCGTAATGGCGGAAGACAAACCTATGAATGAGCTTCTCCAAGCACCCATCGAGGGTTACGGAGATGCCATTATTGTCCCGACCATCGTGGGCGATACCTTTGAGCTCAAAACCGGGTTGCTTAATCTTGTAACCCAAAGCCAATTTTATGGTTTTGAGCGGGATGATCCTCATGCACATATTCGATGGTTTAACAAGATTGCATCTACCATCAAATACAAGAATGTCCCACATGAAGCAATTAAGCTTCTTACATTCCCATTCTCTCAGAGGACAAGCCGGAATTGGCTTGAGAAACAACCCCCTCGTTCCATTGAGACATGGGAAGATCTAGTCACTAAGTTTGTTAACGAATTCTATCCTCCATCCCGAACTACAAGTCTTAAGAATGAGATAATGAAATTCTCTCAAAGATTTGATGAATCATTCGGGGAGGCATGGGATCGTTACAAAGAGTTGCTCCGCAAGTGTCCGCATCATGGTTTTACCGAGTTAATGCAAATGGATACTTTCTACAATGGTCTGAGACAAGCTGACCAAGACTCTTTAAATGCCTCCGCGGGAGGTAATTTCTGAGCAAGACCACAAAAGAAGCCTTGCAAATCATAGAAAACAAGTCCCGGTCCGCCTTTCCGAACAAAGACATATCGGTCTCGATCTAATGTTGGACCTTCTACTTCATCTCCGTGAGTACATCTAGCACCGATGCTAAGATTGACAAACTCACGGATATTGTTCGAGCTTTGGTTCTTGCTAACCAAAGAAAGTCACTTTCACGAGACACCATCACATGGTGAAGTGAAGAAAGTCGAGTGCATGTTACTTGTGGTGGCCCTCATGCATACTACAAGCTGTCTTGCCACCGATGGTAGTCCGTTTGAAGCCAATGCTATAGCGGTACTTCACATCGGGAGGTAATCAATACCGTCCTCAAAATGAACCAAACTACCGTGCTAATACTTATCGAGGCACCACCGGTTTAAACGAATCTAACATACAAAACGGAATCGAACCAACCTAGAATGAACCAAGGTTATCAAAACCAAGGTAATTTCTATCCGGACCAAATCAAGGTTTCCAACATCAGGAAACCTTAATCAAAACAATTTCAATCGAGGGAATCAATTTCGTGGAAATGTGAATCCTAACCAAGGAATTTTCAACAACAAGGTCATAATCAAAACATCCGACCTCAAAATTTCCTCCACATCCTCCAGTACCATCATCGATGAGTTATTGAAGCAATTCATGAAATCCCAAGATGAAATGAGCAGGTTGTTGGTCGGTCGGATCGCGATCTAAAGAAGTCTTTAAATGATCAACCCTCGGGCTCGGAAAACTTCCGAGCAACACGATCGCTAACCCGGGGCGATGCAAAGCGATCACAACCGAAGTGGTGTTTCATACAATGGACCGCTATTCCTACTACCTCTTCTTCTTCTCTCCCGAAGGTAGTGGAAAGTGAACACGAGGCAACAAAGGACAAGGAACTTCCTACTAATAACGGAGGTACCAACGATGTCCATCCTCAAGTTGTCCGAAACCCAAATCCAATCCGGAGTTGTTTTGAACCTCCGGTAGCTCCGTTGAAAACCCCAAATCCAAATCTTCTATTCCTTACCCATCACGTTTGAATGAGCAAAAGCTCATGAAAAAGCCGGTCATCAAATGGACAAATTTTTCAAATTTTCCAAGAACTACATTTTGACATAAGCTTTGCGGATGCTATCATCTTGATGCCCAAGTTTGCATCAACTCTCAAACACATGTTAAGCAACAAGGAAAAGCTGTTTGAAATGGCAAAACTCCTCGACGAGAAGCGCTCTGCGGTTATCTTGAAGAAGCTTCGAGAAGCTTGGAGATCTGGAAAATTTCTCTTACCTTGTGTATTTCGGGAATGGTTGAATGCTTTGCCTTAGCCGATCTTGGTGCAAGCATCAATCGATGCCTTATTCGATATGGAAGAAACTTTCTCTTCGGACCTTACTCCTACATGCATGACTCTCGAGCTTGCGGATCGTACAATATCCGTCCACTTGGCATTGCCGAGGGCGTATTTGTAAAGTAGGAAAGTTCCATTTTCCGGTGACTTTGTGGTTGTTGACTTCGATGCGATCATCGGGTTCCTCTCATTGTTGGACGAGGATTCACGAGAGCGGGCGTGCTCTCATTGATGTATTTGAGCAAGAAATCACATTACGTGTTGGTAATGAAGTCGTCACCTTTAACCTTGATCAAACTTGAGGTACTCCGCAAACTATGATTACGAGTCGGTTAACCGAATAGATATCATTGATGTTGCTTCGAAGAGTACTCTCAAGAAGTTCTTGGTTATGATCATAATTCTTGGTGATAATCTCACTCATTCATCTCAACCCATCATTGCCAATTCTACTCCTTCTCTCACTCCGTTTGAGGAAAGTGACTTCATCTTGGAAGAGATTGAAGCATACTTGTCTAGTGATTACATTCCATGGGAAATTGATCACGCTCCCATCGACATCGAGGGGACATACTTCTCATTGAGAAGTTGCTTAATGATGATCCATCATCACTCCCTCCCGTCGAGCTTCATAACAAGGAAGTCAAGTCGGTTGAGAAAAGCGAAGAATTTCTGAAGTCGAACTTAAGGACTTACCACCTCATCTCGAGTATGCATTTCTTGAGGGTGATGATAAATTACCGTCATTATTGCTCGAGATTTGAGTAAAGATGAAAAGGCTGCTCTCATAAAGGTCTTGAAGTCACACAAGCAAGCAATTGCTTGGAAACTCTCCGACATTAAGGGTATCAACCACGAATTTTGTACTCACAAAATCTTGATGGAGGATGACTTCAAACCAGCGATTCAACATCGAGAAGAGTAAATCCAAAATCCATGATGTTATCAAGCAGGAGGTTATCAAACTTCTTGATGCGGGATTAATTTACCCGATCTCGATAGTCCTTGGGTTAGCCCAATTCATTGTGTTCCTAAAAGGGTGGCATTCTTGTTGTCACAAATGAAGATAACGAGTTAATTCCAACTCATTTGGTTACGGGATGGCGTGTTTGCATTGACTATCGTAAGTTGAATGGCGCCACTCGTAAAGACCATTTTCCTCTACCCTTCATGGACCAAATGCTTGAGAGATTAGCGAGGAATGAATACTATTGTTTCCTTGATGGTTTCTCGGGTTATTTTCAGATCCCCATTGATCCACGGGATCAAGAAAGACCACATTCACTGCCCATACGGAACTTTTGCCTACTGACGTATGCCTTTTGGCTTATGTAATGCTCAGCACGTTCCAACGATGTATGATGGCCATATTCCACGACATGATCGGAAACAATGGAGGTGTTTATGGATGACTTCTCGGTCATTGGGGACTCGTTTCAAACATGTCTCTCCCATTTAGATAAAATGCTCAAGCGGTGTGAAGACACCAATCTTTGTCTAAATTGGGAGAAGAGCCACTTTATGGTCAAAGAAGGCATAGTCCTTGGCCATAAGATTTCAAAAATGGGATTGAGGTTGATAGAGCAAAAGTCGATGTTATTGCTAAATTGCCTCATCCTACTACCGTCAAAGGTATTAGGAGTTTTTAGGTCATGCCGGTTTTATCGCAGATTCATACAAGATTTTTCTAAAATCGCCTGACCTATGACCCATCTTCTTGAAAAGATGCTCCTTTTATCTTCTCACCGAGTGCATGAAGCTTTTGAAACATTAAAGAAAAAGCTTCTTGAAGCACCCATTCTCGTTGCTCCCGTGGGACTTGCCTTTTGAGCTCATGTGCGATGCAAGTGATTTTGCTATCGGTGCGGTCCTAGGGCAGCGTAGATCCAAGCATTTTCACCTATCCACTACGCGAGTAAGACTATGGTGAAGCTCAAACCCATTACACCACCACGGAAAAAGAGCTATTAGCCGTGGTGTATGCGTTTGAGAAGTTTAACCATACTTAATCTTGACCAAATGCGTGGTGTATACGGATCACTCGGCTCTCAAATATCTCTTTGCAAAACAAGATGCAAAGCCGAGATTGCTCCGTTGGGTTCTCCTTACGCAAGAATTTGATATCATTATCGTGATAAAAAGGAGGCGAGAACCAGGCTGCGATCATCTGTCCGTCTAGAAAACCCTCACCAAGATGTTTTCGAGAAAAAGGAAATAAATGAAACATTTCCTCTCGAGACACTCAATGCGGTTTCTTTTCGTGGAAACTCTACTACCCCATGGTTTCTTGACTTTGCAAATTACCATGCGGGTAACTTCATAGTGAAAGGAATGTCGACCCAACGGAAGAACAAATTCTTCAAGGATGTTAAACATTACTTACGGGACGACCCTACTTATTCAAAATCATGCGGATCAAGTCATCCGACGGTGTGTTTATGGACGAGGAAGCTATGGACATTCTCAAAGCTTGCCATCTTTGGACCCACGGGGCCATCATAGTCAAATTACACCGCCAAAAGGTGTTTGATTCGGGTTTTATTGGCCCACTATTTACAAGGATGCCCATGAATTTGTCAAAACTTGTGGCGCTTGTCAGCGTCACGGAAATATCTCTCAAAGAAATGAAATGCCGCAAAGCGCCATTCAAGTTTGTGAGATCTTTGACATCGGGGCATTGACTTTATGGGGCCATTTCCATCATCTCGAGGAAACAAATACATACTTGTGGTGTTGACTATTTGTCAAAATGGGTTGAAGCGAAAGCTTTACCTACTAATGATGCCCGAGTTGTTGTGAAATTCTTAAAATCTCTTTTGCTAGGTTTGGAACTCCATGAGCTATAATTAGTGATCGTGGTACACATTTCTGCAATGATCAATTTGATCGTGTCATGCAAAAGTATGGTGTAACCCACCGTCTCTCTGCATACCACCCCAAACAAGTGGGCAAGTGGAAGTTTCCAACCGTGGTATAAAAGAATTCTTGAAAGGACGATGGCGAAAACCGTGCATCTGGTCGGATAAAGCGGATGGCGCACTCTGGGCCTTCCGTCGACTTATAAAACACCCATCGGGTGTACTCCATACAAGCTAGTGTACGGAAGGCATGTCATCGCCGATTGAGCTTGAGCACAAAGCATCTTGGGCCTTGAAACATGCAAACTTCGATATTCGAGACATTTGGTGATCACGAGAAAAGTTCAAATGAATGAATTAAATGAACTCCGTGATCAAGCATACGAGAACTCTTTGATCTACAAACAAAAGACAAAGAAGATTCATGACTCCAAAATCAAGAACCGCGTTTTCAACGTTGGTGATCGAGTCCTTCTTTTCAATTCAAGATTGAAGATTTTCTCGGAAAGCTCAAGTCCCGTTAGTGCGGTCCATTTACTATTGCTAAGGTTTATCCTTATGGTACTATTGAGTTATCTCAAACCGATGGTCCAAATTTTAAAGTAAATGGTCATCGATTGAAGCACTATTTTGGAGAGGACATTCCACCCATGGTTGTCCGGATCTACAAACTTTCCCCATGAACCAATGAATGCGGGGATCGAGTCAAGCTAGTGACTCGGTAATCAAAACGATAGCACACCACATGGGTTTTCACCGTGAGTATCACTACCAGTGTGGGGAGTTGCCCCATTGTTGTATATAAGTACTCTAAAAAAAAAAAAAAAAAAAAAAAAAAAAAAATGTGTATATATCAAAAATAAAATAATGGCGTAGTATTTCCCTTTTCGTTCTATGTTTCGGCATAACCGCGGTACTTTGAATATTGAGGGCAATATTCATTTCTAAGTGTGGGGAATTCTCACGAATTTTATCATGTAATTATTCCACCAATTCCCGTTTTGGCCAATTTTTTTTTTTTTTGGAGTAAGTGTTTTCACTTACTCAACAAATGGTAATCGATCCGCCATGTCTAACCCACATAAGGATTGGCTAATCCGAGAGCAAGCGGCTCTTGGTAAAGATATCTCAAATCCGTTTATGGCTTGCAATTTGCCCAAAATTGTATGGTGTTCAATTCACCATATCTTTAATTAGTGAAAAGTTGGCTAGCCCGCAAGTTTATGGCTTGTGGTAAAGGCGGTTGGAAATCCATAATTGGTAATCGACTCACCAAAGATAATATTGATAATTTATCTAAGAGTTGGCTAGTCCGAAGCAAGCGGCACGGTAAAGACAAATCAAAACCGTTGAAACGGTGATTTGCTCAAAATCATTTGGTTATCATTGTACCAAGGTTCTTACTTGAACTAAAACAATTGGCTACTCGAAGTAATGGCTTTTGGTAAAGAGATGAAATCCATTAATTTTCTCAAAACATTGCTAGGGACTAGCAATATCTTAGTGTGGGGATTGATGAGTGTCTAAATACTCATCATTTTGTACCATTTAGAATGCCAAAACATCCGAAAACACTCGAAATGCATCAAAATGATGAAAATATCACAAATAAGTGTTTTATGTGTTTTAAATGCAAAAATATCAAAATCGGATGAAAACGTATCAAGTTTGCATAATTGGCGGTTTAGTCCCCAAGTTTCAAAAGTTGTCAAATTTAGTCCTGGTAAATCAAAATAAAGAAAAATATCATTTAAGGTCCATGGGATTCAAAAGTTGTTAAAATTTGTCCTTCAAAGTTTAAAATTGCAAAATTACAACTTTGGTCCCTCAAGTTTGAAAAATGTCAAAATAGTCCTTGGATATTTAAAAAGTGAAAATTATCAAATATGGTCCTTGTACTATTAAAGTTTGTCAAGTTTGGTCCTTGTGATAACTTTGGAAAAAGTGGCAAGTTTAATCCTTCACTTTTGGAAATTACAAAAATGGTCCTTGTATATAAGCTATAAACCAAGCGGACCCTTTTTATTATTATCCCCCAAATCCAAAAGAACCCAAGCCCAATCCACTTGCTTGAATATTGACCCCAATTAATACCTCGGTCAAAATAAGTCAAACCCTAATATACCACCTAGATATCCACTACTCTCCCGCTTATTAACAAAACTCGTTAAACTCAAACCACTTATACTACTCTTTCACCCTCCTCTCCTATCCAACCCACCATTTAATGCTTCCCACCATCAAACCTCCTCACCTCACCCTGTTTTCTTATACACTCCTAGTTCCACTCTACCTCCACCTACACCACAATATCCCAAACTTCATTAATTGCAAAAACACGCTCAAAAGACTTTTTGGCGCCAAAATTCCAAATGGGCGATTATGATGATTTTTGAAGATCCAATGGTTGGGATGAAGTGGGAAATGTTCGAGAGATCGACACAAGTCTAAAAAGATCTTTATAAAGAGAAGAGAAGCAATGTGAAGCTATCTAGTGTAATTTTATTTAGCTTATGTCGTTTTAATTAATTTTCAATTTCGAGTGTAATTTAAAGCTTTCAAGTACTTGTTTAAGTTATTTCGAGTGTATTAAAAACTTTTTCAATAATCAATTTCAAGTTTGTAAGTTCAATTTCAAGTTTATGCAATTTTCAAGTTCAAAAATCTCAATATGTTTAATGTTGTTGTTAGTTGTTATTTTGGACTCATAAGCTCACATAAGCTCCTAGATAGCTTATTAAAGCTATTAGAAACCTTAAAAGTCGGTTTAGAAAAAAAAAAAAAAAAAATACCAAAAATACAAAAAAATTAGTGAAAAATAAAAAATCATGGAAAGAAGAAGATCAAGAAGATGGAGCAAGGTTGATATTGGATTGCCTTGGGTTTAGAGCTTCTTGGGAAGCTATAGGTTGTGATCTGTGTCCTTGGTTCTCTGTTTCCACTATTGCTCAACTTGTAAGCTATTTCTCATAATTTGCATTTTCTAGTATAAGTGTTTAAATCTTGTTAATTTTAGCTTAATTTATCTAAATATAGTTAATATAAGGTTAATTACTAGGTTTCTTAGTCTTAAAAATAATATTTTAGTATGAAAAGCTTTAAAATCATTTCTCAATTGAGTCTAGTTAAGGGTGTTTGGATTTGCTTGTTTAATTGTGCTAGAGGCTTGTTTGTGTTATTGTTTGTGGTTGTTTCATGTCACACTAGGTCCTAATAACTCAGTTCAACCAATAAAACTAGTGCTCATTTGAGTAAAAGTCAAAATTCCCTTTAATCTCATCTTGTTATTTAGCTGTTGGATTTTTAAGTTCATGATCTTTATTTCATGTTATAAGTTGTTAACTTAGCTCAAATCTAGTCTTAATTCACCTTAATATATCATAATCGGTGAGTAGGATCAAGCCAAAGTTCATTTTAGTCAACTTATTTGGTTTTTATTAAAAGTCAAAATTTTCGGTTTGGTGGTTTTGAATAAAATAGATTAATTTCTATAGGGTTTAATTTTGAGTTTCATGTTTTGAGCTTTTGGAATAGTAAAATACAAGTTGCTCGACTTTATCCTAGTATTTTTATATTTTCTCATTAGCTTATTTAATAGCTTATTTCTTAGCTTACTTTGACAACTGTTTTAAAATGTGCCTGTGCCGCAGTTGAGTAGTCAATTTGATAAGCTCACACGAGCTTATTAGTTAGCATAAGCTTGTGTATTTTGGTTCTTTAGAAAGCTAACCAAGCCATCTTGAAGTTCCAATCTTAGTTTTTCCATTTGTAGCTTATTTACTAGAAATTGCAATTAGCTTGTACTTTGTCCCATTTCGTGAAAACTAGATAAATCGGTGTTTACAAGCCTTTTCACAAGCTCTTCACAAGCTCATTAGTGGGTCCCACAATGAGAGCTTTGGCTTTTGGATAGACCACTAACTTGACTTGTTGACTCGGTCTTTGTTTTGAGCTTTTGAGCTTATTTCATTAGCTTAAATTGGCTTAGAAAATCTCCAGGACTGTTTGGTTTCTTAGTTTAATATAAGTGCTTATTTGATTATTTTCACTTATTAATATGGTTCCTTGTGTTTATTAGCTTCATATAAGTAGTTTTAGCTTATTGCATCTTATTTGACTTTGGTTTCGACTTGTAAGCTTGTTTGAGCTTAATTCATTAAAATAAGCTCATAACTCCTTTGTTAAGCTTTTAAGCTTCTAAACGACTTATTTTTAAGTTTGAAAATTTTGTCTTTATTAAAGTTACTTAATATCAGTAGTTAAATAGTTTTCAAAAGAAAAACCACAAAAACATCATTTTAAATATAGTGATAGCGTTTATTTAATAGAAATTAGCTTTTTTAAATTTTCTTTTCAGCTTATTATTAAGCACTTCTTGTTTTTATAATTTTCTTAGCTTTCTGTCACCATAGGATATTTTTAGAAAAAGTTTCATAATTTTCTTAGATTGTTTAGTATTTATTAAAATTCAAAATAGTTAAAAGTATTAAATAATTAATAATAAATAAATAAAAACATAAAAATATCTTTTCAGTTTTAAAATTAGTTTTATAATATTTTAGATTTTTCTAAGTTAAAATTTTATTTTTCCAGGTTAATTTTATATTTTCTTGTATTTAAGTGTATTTTAAATAATTAATAAAGTAATTAATTAATAATAAATAGATAAAAAGTGTAAAAATATATTTTCAATTTTAAAATAAGTTTTATAATATTTTAGATTTTTCTAAATCATAATTTCAATTTTCTAGCTTTATTTCATATTTTATTATATTTTAGGATATTATTAAATAGTTAAAAATAGTTTTTAATTAATAATAATTAAATAAATAGTTTTAAAAATAATTTTCTTTTTCCAATAATTTTCTTTTATTTTTAGGATTCCAAAATATCATTTTCATATTTGTAGGTCTTTTATTTCTTAAAACTCACGTTTTATTTTATACGTTCACGTAAATTTAATAAACGTCGTATTTAAGTTTATTTAATCGATTGTTGTGCTTTACAATTACGTATCCAAAATCAATTCCAATCAATCGGTAGTGTAGTTATCAATCAAAATCCTTCGATCACTATCCTTAGTGATTATTCGACATCTGAAAGTGTTAAACACCATTAATCCTCAAAAGTGGGACTTAACGACCTATGGAAACACTATACTCTCCGGATCTTAATTGCATTGGTTTTAGATTGTTTGAATTTTATTACGGTTGACCATTCACAAGTGGTTAGCTTGTGTGATAAACTTAAAGGCAACACAAAGTTTAATATGATTCTTCGTCAATGTCAAAGAATCTACAAAGTTTAAAGACTCGAGAACTACATCATTGGTAACCAAAAACAAATAGAAGTGTGAGCATGGTGGAGAATGACGCGGAGACACCTAACCAACGAAGTTGACAACGGCGAACAACCCATTAAGCGATCATAATGCATGAAGGAACAAAGAATCAAGACTATTCTATATCTACACGCAAAGTTCAAGCTCAAGGAAAGTAAAGATCTTATCAAGTGGAGCATCTTTTGAATGACCACCCTTTGGGGAGATTATTAGCCTTAATAGTTTTATTAGAAGTGATGGTCATTCACGTTTAGGAACTTTGTACGCGTGTTAGATATCGTGATAGAATAGTCAACGGGCTCGTGGATTGGGCTAAGCTAATTGGTTAGAAGTTATGTTAAGCTAGCCTTATATCAATCCATGTCCAATCCAATCCAAACGAGCCCATGCCAAGCCCATTAGGGCATCTTCTACTTGTACTATAAATACCCCTCAAGTATGTCATTTGAGGGGTGTGCTTGAGTGTGTGTGTATGTGTTTTTCATATGATTATTGTTTTCATCTTCTTTCCTTTATCTCTCTAAACATACATACGAATATCATTCAAGTCACCACTTTCTAACCTTCATCTTTCTTATCGCATAACATACATCCATTTGTTATACGTGTTTGTGTTGGGTTTGCTTAACGAGTGATAAGGTATATGTGATAAAGGGCTTTCTGACCATGTCATCTTGTTGTGCTCAAATCCTATGGATGAGATCCCAATTATCTGACTATGGCTATGAATTCAACAAAATTCCTCTGTATTGTGATAACAAGAGTGCCATTGCTCTCTCATGCAACAATGTTCAACATTCAAGAGCAAAGCATATCGACATTCGACATCATTTCATCAGGGAGCAAGTGGAGAACGGTGTGGTGGAACTATATTTTGTGAGGACTGAATATCAGTTAGCAGACATCTTCACCAAAGCTCTTCCTAGAGAACGTTTTGAGTTTATCCTTCCACGACTTGGTCTAAAGAGTCTACAACCGGAAACTCTCAAACGTCTTCAAGAGGAAGACGAGGAGTAAAAGCTTTTCTTCATACATCTCTTGTAAATATTTTTTTTTTCAAAAAGCAAAATACAAAATTATAAAACCCACAAAAAGAAAATAGAAAAATATAAAACTTAAAAAAAAAATCTTTGAAAAAGCAAAAATATTTTCCATTTTTTTTCTTCTATTATTCGATTTCATCTACGGTCTTTGTGTTGTCATTCAAAGAGTGACACGGGTCTTTAGATGAAGTTTGAATGTACATAAAAAAAATTGAGAGAATGAAAAACAAAAGGTTTATAGTCATTTCAGACTATACCCCGTTTTTAAAGGAAAGAACAGAGCCATGCTTTATCTTATTTTTCAAATCTCATGCTCTAATTCTTAAAACAAATGTTTGTCACCAAAAAGACAAATGTTTCCTTCAAAAATATTTTTCCTTCTATAAAATCTTCTGAAAAATATTTGTTATCTAATGAAAACTAAATAGCTTTGAAAAACAACTCGGACTCAATTTTTGAAAATTATCTGGACTTGACATTTGTCAAAATCTCTATCTCTTAATCAACAACTTATGTCATTGATTGAGGGGGAGAATGATTTCAATTAAATCAAAAAGGTTATTTGTCAAACAATTGCAAAGTTGGTTCAGACCTTGGCTAAATTTATGTTTTCATAAGATACTTAAGCATGTTTGAACGTTGGAGTTTAAAGTCTCAATATCTGATTCTTATCAGTTAAAATATTTTTCAAAAGCAAGTCACAATTCTCCTCCAAAGTTCTCAAAATTAATTTAAATCAATAGAGATCACAAATCTCAATGGATTTGAAAATTGTGATCGGGGGAGAATATTGTGATTTAAATTGGATTTAAACTGATAACTCGATAAACGGTTTTGTAAGTGATTAACAAGCTCTCCTCCCTTCATGTGCCAAACGATTTCAAATTTTCCATGCACATGTTAAGGGGGAGCATCTATATCAAACCAAAAAGGATTGAATCGTGATTGATTTGTCTCAAAGTGCAGGATTTCCCTAATATGTGCAAAACACTTTCGAATCTCGATGCACATATTGAGGGGGAGCAACTTTTGAAAACCACATCCTTCCCAAAATATCTTTAACTAAGTATGAAAATACTAATTTTGATCGGAAAGTGATATAGATATTTTAGAAAATGTTAATCAAAGAAGTGAATTCTTCCTCTTGCCTCCATGTGCCAAAACGATTTCAAATATCGATGCACATGTTGTGGGGAGCTTGTTCTAAAATATCAAAACAATTCGGTACAAAATGCTTTGATAATATATCACAAGTACCTGGATTGATGTTCAAATGGTTTTCTATTGGTTCCAATGGCTGAAGAACAATACCAAAAAGACCGACCAAATTTACTTTATGTATGGAGATATAAGGATGGTTAGGTTAGGTATTCGTTCCCACGATCCCGCCAGAGCCGGAGGGATCTACCCAGGGACAATCCACTAGATAGTGTAGAAGTCCTTAGGTATGATGAAAAAAGGAGAAAAGTGAGATATGGGAAGAGTGCGGACTAAGAAAGAGCTAGAACTGGAATAAACCCAACAAGGTTCTAGTAATGAAGTCTCGGTAAGCACTGAAGGGGTTGAAGAATAAAAAAGAAATGAATGTGAAAATGGTGAAAATAAATAGCCCTCCAATTATTCAACCTTAGGGTAGAAACCGGGTTCAATACATATGCTACTGGTTGTTACTAAGGTAACACCGGTATTGAAGACAAGACGTCATGGACCCATTGACGCACTGCACTACAACTTCCCAAGCTACTCAAGTTCCTCTTAAAAGGACATGTTTCATTCTCACGGGGAACCTACATTATCTATCGACATTCTCTTAGATATTGTTGATATTTGTTGGATCGATGTACTCTAACCAAACTAACTATATAGCTTGTTAAGGGTTTAATAACCTCGGATAAATCCTAAGCTATTAACAATGAAACACTGAGCAAACTCTATTAAGTATACGGAATTTACTTAACAAAGCTAAGAAGAATTAACTTTAACTTTCAACGATATTATTAATAACTCTAAATCTGCTTGTTATACAGATTTTTTAAACAACTCTAAAACACTAATATCGAACTCTCTAAAAACTCTAATAACACATATTTTCTAATACCAACCTAGGGGTCCTTTTATAGGCTTAAGGATAACCCTAGTCGGTTTACAATTTGTAACCTTGTACGACAAGTAATCTAAACAAAGAATATTCTAGAATAACAAAGCTTTCCATAAACGAATATAGTAATTCTTTAGCTTTGCAGTACTTTAACTTCAACAGCAATACTTTAACTTTCTCTTAGCAGTACTTTGAATCTTCAGTACTTTGAATCTTCATATCCCAACAATCCTCCCCTAACTTGAATTCTACTTGTTTGACTTCAAGTTCCTTTGTATATTTAACTTTAACATCTTTGTCTTCAAGGATTGTATCTTTATCTTCAGATTTTGTCTTTTGTAATTTCTGTGCTTTCATCAAAGTAATCTTTATCTTTGTAATTCTTTTCGACAAAATTCAAAGAAGCTCCATCTTTTCAAGAACTCAACAACATATGACAATTTGTACATTAATTGATTAAGTTTGGTCTATTCTCATCACTTCCGGTGTGTAAACTCCTGTGAGAGGTGAATCATTGAAATTTAATGGATTTTGATGTCTTTACCAAAGCCATTAACTACGGAGTAGCCAAATGTTTAGGTGTTTAAGACCATGGTACATTGATAACCATATGATTTTGAGCAAATCATCACTATAAGCAGATTTGATTTGTCTTTACCAAAAGTGTACCCTTTTGGACTAATTAGTTCTTTCAATCATGGTGAACTAATTACCATATAATGGTTTTTCCTGACCTTTACCACAAACCATTTTACTTGTGGGCTAGCCAACTCTTGATTCTTGATATGGTGAGTTGATTACCATACAACTTATTAGCAAGTTGTCAACTATATAACGGATTTGAGATATCTTTACGAGCCGTTTGCTCATGGATTAGCCAATCCTTTTGTAACCATGGTGGATTGATAACCTATTGTTGTTACCATCTCAAAAACCATTTATTTCTTTTAACCTCTGTTTCAAAATATTTATCACTTAACAAAAGTTTTCCTTTCAAAATCATTAAGCGGTTTATCGCAAACGATGCTTTAATGAAATCTTGGTTAATCGACCATACTTTGAATAAAGTATTGATATTTCAAAATAATTTATTCAATAAAGATTCATACGATTATTCATCATCATCGACCATAGTTGTCTATCGATAAACAATTTGATAACCATAAGAGCGGTTTCATTATCTTCTTCAACTTCCATATCATGTTCTAGCATTCTCCTCATAAGATCCGATGTAGCGGATATCTTCTATCCGCTAACATGTGAATCATAATTCCATCTTCTAACTCTAGAACATGTACTCTAGATTCTTCAAAGAATCTCCGGTGATAATCTCCCAATCTTCTTGATTTTCCAAATCTCATCAATACTTGTTTCTTCGTTTCCCAAACAATTGTGAGATCTCCAAGCAAGATTAAACCAACGCCTTACGATGGAATGTGTTCAAAATATTCTTGCACCAAATGATATAAATGAAACAAATCCTCTCTATCTATAATGTGCAATAGATCCCATAGCATATTAAACACTAAGCTTTCATCTTCTTTGTGAAACATCGATAATTTCCATCCTTTGATTCTACAACTTCAAAAGTAGTTATTGGAGATTTTTTCTTTTCTTTTACGTCTTCTTATCGGCATCATCTTTAGAATACTCAAATTCTACAACTCTTAAATAATTCCTTAGTTCATCATACATATCGGACCTTAACTCAACCTTCTTTGATGGTCGAACATCTTCAACTTCAGTTGTTCTTTTTCTTTTAAGCTTCCTTTTCTATCATCTTCTTTCGAGCATCATCATCTTTAAAATCTTTGATACTATCAACATGCTTCGATAAGCTTCTCTACGACTTCATACAATTTGTTTCATCTCAACATAATTCAACACGCAATCAATATATCCTTGACTTTTTAAATAAGCCATCATTGCATTTCTTTCTTTAGCACGATTTGGTCTTCTTGGTAGAGCGTAAGCAGGAATAGGTGTCTTTAATGGTGCAATGACTTGACATTCAATTCTTCTTGCAATTTCTTAGTCGCTTCTTCATTCCTAGCTTCTTCAATAGCCCTTAGTTGTGCTAAAGTGAGTTTCTTTTTCTTCTTTGTTTCAATCATTTTACCTTTCCTTTTATCTTTAGGATCTAACATAGGTTGAGATTGAGAAACTTGATGTTGTTCTTCAACAACTCACGGAATGCTAACACCCTTGGTTTTGATAAATCATGCAATATTTCAAAGAATAGTTTCATCATCACTTGCGGTATGTATTGGTTTGGGTGTATCGACTTCTTCTTCTTGTAGAATTGTTGAAGGACCGACTTCTTCTTCAAAATCTAACACCTTGGTGTAATTAATTCTGTCGAGATGTTCCTTGAAAATCAAGACTTTGATCAAAGACCTTGATCATCGGTGCTTTGAACACCAGTTCCCTCGGGCTCGAGACTTTGAAGATTTACATGTGCTTGATGCTTTGAGGTTCATTCTCCTTTTCTTCACGAAATTGACATCTTCTTTCAAATTCTCTTCTTCTAAATTCCTCCCAATTGGACGGAAGAATGTTGAGGAACCTTTTGCTGTAGAAGTCTTCTTAAAATGCCTTCGCTTCTTCTTTTCGACTTTGACCCATAACTTGTGATGTTTAACCAAGGGCCAAACAGACTTCTTGAACTTTCTAAACTTGATCTTTAATAAGGCTATCCGAGCGGCTTGAGCCTCGTGAGTTTTCTTCGCTTGACTAACTCCTTGTCGAAGATAATTATCTAACACTAAACCTTCGGGGGTATAGTAGCATTATCTCCTCCGAAGATGATGAGAGAACTTGTTCGGTGGACGCAATAGGAGGAGTAGTATGGTGTGATGAGGTGGGAGGCTGCGGTGCCTTCATTAACATCGTACCTTGTGAAGCGGTACCATGTGATGCGGTTTCTTGAGATGCGACACTTTGAGAAGCAATACCTTTTGTTGAAGCGGTACCTTCTCATCATCATCTCTGCTGACCTCATCGGCGTATAGCTTGAACAACCTCCATCATTGAAGTGGTTAAATGAGTGTTCCTTCCAGTGAAGAAGTCACTTTTCCTAGCCATAAATGTGAAAATCTTGGCTGGTTGTACCACAATAGGTAAAAGACTTGCAGGCTTTGGTACATCTGAAAATTATTTATTCAAGAAGACTTGAATAAATCTCGGATACATTAACCATCTTGAACCTTGAGAGATGTGTGAGAGCATTCCATCTAAGATTAGCCTTGAAAAGTTGAACATACGGTTTGTAGCCAATCCTACCAAAGGCAGATGCAATGTTTGAACCAAATTGCTCCCAAGAAGTACTTTTAGAGCGTCTGATGAAGAAGAACATGTACCGGTACTTCCAATGTGGATGAATAAGGGCTTCTTGAATGTTGTTGTGTCACCAAAGACCCTTCATATCCAATATCTCTCGGTGTATCCTAAAGAAGTCGTTTATCAAACCTAATAGCTCCTTACGCATCATCAAACAATAAATCTTCACGAATTGATGCTTCAGTAATCTTGATAAGCCTTCCAGCAACTTTAGCTTAAATATAAGATTCATCATTCTCCATATGTGTCCTTGCAGTTGCCCAAAATTGCTGTATCCAGGGCTCAACTATATCAGGTTCCACCAAAAGCGCATAACTGATTAGAGAACCAGTTAAGAAATCAATTATGTCATGGAAGATGACATTAGCCTCTGTTTTATCTAAATTTGCCACCATGTTGTGTTTAGAAACTGTGTGTAGGTTTGCCATGAATGATGGTAAAAGATATTGATTCATGAATACGTAAGTGTGTGAGAGAGAGAGAGAAATATGGAAAAGATTGATACGAATTAAGATGAGAGAGAAAATCGGGAAGTAGTTATTTATAGGTAGAATTTAAAAAATCACAGCCCATAATAACAAAGTTTCCGTTATTTGAATTTACCCTTCTTTTTGACCGTTGGAACAGTACGTTGATAAGACAAGCAGTGCTTTCCACGTGTGCAGTACTTTCTAGAGCAGTACTTTAAGAGCAGTACTTTCATAGGATAAAACAGCAGTACTTTTCCATCTTCTTCTCCATAATAACAAACACTTCATGTGGGCATTGCATTGCCTCCGCTTAAGCAAAGCGCAGGACTGTCTAACTAACCATTCAGTCCTCCCCTTAAATGTAGCTCAGTAATTAATCATGCCAATGCTTACCACCAAGTGATTGAATCTTGAAACATCAAATCCTTTGGTGAGTAAATCAGCTACATTATCATCCGTGTGAACCTTGACAACATTAATGAGCCTATGCTCATAAAAATCTCGATGAAGTGATGCCTAATCGAATGTGCTTGGTCTTGGAATGATAAACTGGATTCTTCTGTCTGATTGTACTCTCATTATCAATGTTGATAGGAGTATTCTTGAAGTTGAACCCATAATCCAAGAGTTGATTCGCATCCACAAAACTTGTTCACAACAACTTGCGCAGCCCACATATTCAAACTTGAGAGGATGTTGCCGCAATTGTTTGCTTCTTATCTTGCCATGAAACTAATCTTCTTCCAAGATATTGGCATCCTCCGGTGGTTGATCTTCTATCATAGTTATCACCGCATAATCACTATCGAAAAATCTTCCAAGTGAAAAGGTGAATCCTTTGGATACCACAACCCCAACTTAGGTTGTTGTTTCAAATAACTAAAAATCCGTTTCTTGCATTCATATGAGAGACCTTAGGTGAGACTTGATATCTTGCACATAAACAAACAAGAAACATGATATCGGGCCTAGATGCGATTAGGTACATAAGGCGACCAACCATAGATCCGTACAACTTGACTTCAACAGGTTGTCCATCTTCATCCTTGCCCAATGAGTTGATAGATTTAATAGGTGTAATGGCGGCTTCATAGCATCAAAATTGAACTTCTTAAGTATGTCGATACATACTTGTCTTGGTGATGAAAATTCCTCCTTTGATCGCTTAACTTGAAGTCCTAAAAGAAAGTTAACTCACCCATTGAACTCATTTGAAATTCATTCGCATCGACTTCTCAAACTCCTTAACCATGGGTGTTTGGTAGCTCCAAATATGATATCATCAACATATACTTGAACCAACATGATATCCTTCTTGTCTCTCTTGATAAACAAAGTCTTGTCAATGGCTCCCTCCCGTAACCATGTTGCAATAAGAAAGTAGAGAGCCTCTCATACCAAGCTCTAGGTGCTTGATGAAGGCCATAAAGAGCCTTAACCACCTTGTAGACTTTGTTTGGATGTGCGGGATCTTCAAAAGCAGGAGGTCATTTGACATAAACCTCCTCGTAATAGTGCCATGAGAAAAGCACTCTTGACATCCATCGATAAACACGAAATCCCATATAAGATGCAAAAGCAAGGAATATTCTAATGGCTTCAATCCTTGCCACAGAGCAAATACCTCATCATAATCTACTCCTTCTTCTTATCTCGTAGCCTTGAGCTACTAACCTTGCCTTGTTTTGATGACATTCCTCTTTCATCTCTCTTGACTCTGAACACCCATCTTGTACCAATGACCTTTTTCCATCGGTAGATCACATAGCACTCCAAACTTCTTGAAGTTTGAATTGAAAAGTTCTTCTTGCATAGCTTCAACCCAACTCTCTTTAGATAATGCACAGCTATATTCTTGGGTTATTCTTGAGAGATAAAACAAATGTGCAGGCATGTTTGATGGTCCTTATGATTGACATTACGTTTATAGACAAAGCTAAGTAAAGCATTATGAGGTTTAGAAAACTCTTAGCTTTGTGTCTTGTAAGCACTCCGAGTTAGAAGGTCCAATGATTTGATCGATGGGATGATTCTTATGAATTCTTAAGATAGAGTGCGTGGAACTTCATAATTATCACCCAAATTAGTGAAATCGACATCTTCATTAGAAATGAGAAAATACCTTCATCTTCAAACTCATCATCGGTATCTTCTAAGCCGGGCATGGTAGGATCATCCAAATCATCCAAAGTGTTGTCAACAGTGCGTGATACTTTGGTGAAAATCTTCATCCAAAATCTTGTGATCTAAAAATCGTGAGAGAACTCTGCTGAGCTTGTTCTTTTCTTTGCTTCTTCATAAGCTCTTCTTTGATTATCATTATAAGAATGTGCTACTACATCTTGAAAAAGCATCGATTAAGTTCCTCTTGAATAGCTTGATCCTCGTGAGATAATGAGGATTTTGGTGCATCGATACTTTTCTTTGGTTCAACGGTATAGGTTCTTCATCGTGAACAACATCCGTCTAATATGGACTCCATGAAAAACATATTGTAAATCTTCTCCATTGTGTACAGGTTGATTTTGTTCTCTAACGGTACATAGTTCATAGAAGAGTCAAAACTTCAAGATCAAACATCCAATCGGGACCTTTACCCTTCCGATTTTCTTGATCTTTAAAATTCAACATGAAGACAATCTTGAACCTTCTTGGTGACTCTATTGTACACTCTAAATCCCTTGTTGTTACAATATCCCAATAAATATCCTTCTTCGACTTTCCATCAAATTTGCCCAAATTATCAATTGTGTTGAGGATAGTCGGAGGCATCAAAAGGTTTTAGAAAGCGAATTTTGGGTTTGTTTCCATCGACAACTCATAAGGTGTCTTCATCGAGGTTTGGTGGTGATACTCATAAGCACATAGCAAGCAAGACTTACGACTTGACCCGAATTGAATAGGTAATTGTGAATCGCAAGCATTGTTACATTTGCTTCAATCAAAGTTCTATTCTTTCTGCGCAACACCATTACTCACGTGGTGTTCTTGCAATCTTGAACTCCTCTTGATCCCTTTGTTGGCACAAAATTCATCCATAAGCTTGTTCTTGAATTCAATCCCATTATCACATCTACTACCTCTTACTTTAAGTCTCGGTTGGTTTTCAAGTGCTATTATCGGATCATGAATAGCATCAAATGTGTCATCTTTAAAATCCAAGAAAATACCTGTGAATCTGCGATCATCTATCACAACCAAGCAAGTACTTTTTCTTGTTTAGACTTGCAGAGAGACAAGTCCAAATAAATCCATGTGTGACTCAAAGGTTCTCTAATAGTTCTTTCCTCAAGCTTCTTGCATGAAGCTTTGTGTTGTTACCCTTCTTGCACGCCAAACAAGAGTGATCATTCTTGTAGGTTTTGGTGGGTAAACCTCTAACTAAATTTCCTTTGACCAATTTGTTGATATTCTTGAAATTTGCATGGCCTAATCTTCTATGCCAGCGATGTGCTTCTTCAGTGTTGCTTTGCCACTAAACATGTGGCTCTTCACGAAGAGTGAAGACTCTTCATATCCAGTTGTACACATCATTGGTTCTTGGTACTCTAAGTATTACAGTGATCATCAACGAGTTTGAACTCGGGGAAAGAATAAGACATTCTTTGTCGATGAATAGCACATTATACTTCTTGTCACGATCCGAGATCTTGACAACGAGGTTGAACTTGAGTTCCTTCACATATCTAACATTCTCAAAGTCTATGCTTCCCGCTTTGATGGTTCCTTTCCACTAATTCTTCCTCCACTAGCATCATTCCCAAATGCAACTCTTCCTCCACAATATGACTTAAAGTCCGATGAATCTCCTTGGCTCATGTCATGCTTCCAGAGCAACCATTATCCACAATTAGATGATCTTTAAGCTCCTCTTACGGGTTGCCTGCACAAATATAAAAGAGTTAGTTAATTTTAGGAACCGAGCCATTATTGACTTGTATTCCCTTGTGGAGTTACATACTTAAATTCTTTAAGTATGTAATTGCCTTAATCTTTAAACACATTATCAATTATATTTGGTTGTTCCAAAACTTGTGTTTGGTTTTCAATAAAATCTCTTTTCATTCAAGTTTACTTTATTAGTATCAACCAAAATCTGCATTTCACTTTCACTTCTTGAAAGTATTGTTTGTTCCCATCGCATTTTCCTTCTTAACCCATTTGGTTTAACTTCGGTGTAGAGTCCCTTGATCTATCTACTTTCTTTGAGTTATAACGCCTTACAGATTGATAGTAATTAGATCTCCTAGGTTCCTATTCCAAAAGTTGTTTTGAAAATGAGCGATACTTTGAGAAAGTATTGGTTTTGACTTAAGTACCTTGAAAAGTGTTTGAAGGTCTTGGTGATTTTGAAAAAGGTCTTCTCGGTGAGGGTACCTATAGTCTTGTGAGAAATTGCTATGGTTGACCCTATTTGAGTGATTCAGTGGTTTATTCTCTACAGGCTTATGGTTGGTTGATCTGTCTTTGAGAATTTACTTAGGTACCGAGTGAAACTCACGTTCTTAATCGAGATGATTAGGACTATAACAAACAAAACACAATTTTTGACCCAAACTCCCAAAATTGCTTCCTCTATGTCTATGACCAAAACTATTTTGTCTTCTAGGTGAATGATTAAAAGCTGCTTTGACCAAAATTATCCCAAAAGGTTTAGCGATATTTTGAGAAGATTTTCCTAAAGGTGCTTGAATATGTATGATACTTTGAGTTGAAGGTCTTGCTTGACTCTTAAAATCATCTACCTTAGGTGTCTCATTGTTTCTTTTGGGGTTTCGGACCTAGATTGACTAGTAAGCTTTTCCTAAACTCTAGGTTGTCTACACCAAAGCGAGAAACATCGGGTCTAATAGGTTGATGACTACCAAATGGGATGTGGGACAACATGATAACCCTTGTCTTTCTTATATTCGGAGGTGGTTCACTAAGTGATTCCTCATTACTAGATGTGTCTACATAGTTAATAAGTTCATCATCACTAGTGGTTATATCCTCAAAATCAAGGTCATCCTTATCACTAGGTAGGTTTTCTTCTATGCTACGAAATCCATACCAAAACCTAGTCCAATCCTATTGTAAGCCCTTATCTATTTTTCAACATAAGTGACATGAGAAAGACCGATTCTTTCAAGCGACAAACTTTGCTAACAAATCATCTCTCCTTAGTCGGTTTCTCAATTTGAAATTTTCTGGTTTAACTTCCATTCACTTAGTTTTAAGCGATAATCACATTGTTCATACTTTTACGCCCATGCCATTTCATTATTTTCATGTGTTATTATTTTGGCTTCCATAGACTCTAAAGTAATTTGATAACCTGCTACCTCAGACCTTGCCCTTATACAATTATCTCTTTCCGTCACATAACTATTAAGTACTTCTTGATAAAAGTCATGACACTTAGAACATACCTCAGAGATAGGGGTGAGCTTGGTGAAGTGGCGACCATAGCAAGTAGAACAAGATCATCATCACACTCCATGCTCCAATCAAAGCTTCCTAGACCATCTTTGGATTCGAAAGCGACATGTCCGGGTTCTTCATCAAAAGTTGTGCTCCAATCAAACTCTTCCTTGATTCCTCCACGACTACCATACAATAGGTTCTTGGTTCATCATCAAACTCGAGACTCCAATCAACCTCGATAGATTCTCTTGAGCAACCAAAGCTTTTGTTTCGTAATAGGAATTTCTTTAAGCTCAAGCTTTGGTTTCTCCGTCATCCTGTTTGCTTGATTGTTAGGTCACCATATTAGTAACACAAGCATCAATATGTAGAAATAGAGAAGAGATAGAGATCGGTTGAACAAATACAAACACACACACACGTATGAACTATAGCCGGTTATGCGTAAGGTGTAAAAGAGTGAATGAATTGAACAACCAACCCTCAAGTGAGGGTTATTACAAGGTATTTATAGGAGAAGGAGCTAGGGCAACACTCCTAGTCCCTTCCTTTCCTTATTGGACTTGGGCCAAGGCTTATGGGCCTTCTACATAAGCCTAAGCTAAATAACAAACATAAAGGCCATATTAAGCTAACTATTACATATGAATCACTAACACTTGAATAAGACTTAGGAGTGATTCCAACAATCTCCCTAAGTGTTAGTGATGAATGAATGAGTGATAAGCGTTGTAGGTCTTGATGTAATAGTAGCTTTGGCGTCTTCGACATTCTTCTTTCTTGAGAAGAAGTGTCTTGATTCGAACAATCTCCCGGTGTAGAAATTGTTTCTTTTGAAGTATACCTTTGGCGTCTTCATTTTCTTTGTTCTTTAGTTCTTTGTTCTTTGAAAGCGATAGTATGTTGTGGTAATCTGCATCAGTGCCTTCTTTGCTCCGGTGTCTCCACGTCTTTCTCCAACATGCTCACACGCTCTTTAACGTTGGATTACGAGTTGATGTAGTTCTTTAAGTCTTTAAACTTTGTAGATTCTTTGTTGACGAAGAATCATTACGAGTTTGTGTTGCCTTTGATTATGAGAGAACTTTCATAAGTGATGTTGTTGGTATGAGCATGTGGAGAATCGCACGATCGATCCGCTCGGAGCTTCCATAAAGTAAATATAGGAAAGGTTAGTAATAAGCGGTTCCGCGACTTACAAGTTTGAACTTGAGAGTGTTAATGACATAGTGTGAAAACACAACTCTAATTCTCACAAAGGCCGTTCTGAACGAGTCCCACAAGTGAGATAACGCGATGTATCAAGTAGACCTACGGTTCGGATGAGTCAACGAGGTACACCAAGCATCACCTCACGTTGTAGACCGTTTGAGACCACTAAGTGTAATCCGGGGAGTTACCGGTGACTTCTTTGTTAGGGCATTTGATGTTGACCACGGCGGGAGTTTCCATTCACCATCGAGGATCGCAAAGTGAACCTCTCATAAATGTTCTCGACAGTTGCTAGGATGCGTGTGGGACTCGATAACGTACCATTGTTGTTCTTATTGTTGAACAACAAGTGATGAAATGTCAAGTGTACCTAAGAGATCTTTTGATGAATCTCGTGGCTCTAGACTCAATAGTGCACTTTGGTTTTCTGAGCGGAGACAAGGGAGAGGGTCTCCTTCTTCAATACCAAACAATCTTTAAGAAAGCCAATAGTTTACGTAGGGTTCCTTGTGAGAATGAAACAAGCTTACATTGGGAGAAACTTGAGTGGCTAAGAAGGTTTAGTGCATGCGTCATCGGGTCCATGACGACTTTTAATCTTCAATACGGTGTCACTAAGTGACAACCAAGAGTATATGAATTGAACCGTGTTATGCGCCTAAGTTGAATAACTGGAGGGCTATTTCTTTTCACCCTTTTCTTTGCTTTTCTTTTAATTCTTCAACTCCTTCTTTCTCCGATTCTCATTTCTCCTTTTTATAATCATTCCTAAGGACTTCTAAGTACTAACTATTTGTGATGTCCTTGGGTAGATCCTCCGACTCAAGCGGATCATAGGACGGTTATTCCTAACCCTAGTCACCTTATAACTCCATGACTAACCTATGTTGCCATAAAACATTTTTCTTGAAAATCTCTCAAAGTGGTTATGATTGAAAAACATTTTGTACCCTTTGTAAGAGTTTGATCATTTGAAATACTCCCCTCCACACGTGCTTAAGTGTTTAGGAAATTTGCGGTGAGAGAAGAGCGCACTTTTGAATTGATCGACTCAAGATAGACAATCCTCACGAGACACGGTTCGTTGCATAGTTAAAGAGTTACATTGTCGACTTTTAGGTGACAACTAGCTCTAATAACTACCTTGAAGGTGTGGACAAACCTCAAAGGTTGTCAAACCCATCAAAGTTCATGTCTATCAAGAGCTTCTCGAATAGGTACAATTTACTTGAATAAGTCTTTGGAAGATAAATCTTTTCAATGTATGATCTGCTCGGATCCGTCAATTCATGGGTTAAGTCTTTTCACACGACGATTTAATAGTAAATCAACATATTTCTTATCACAATAATTTTCTCCCCTCAAAATGGCATATATAAATGTTATTTTGATAACGTTTAATAATAAATATGACCATTTCGAGTTTTGTGGGAAGATTTCCACGAAGAACAGTTTGTGAACAAAGTTTTAGCAAATACTCCCCTCGACAAGTAATACTACCTTTTGAGGTTTTGAAAACGTAGGAAGTACTTGTTCTTTTGAGCAAAACCTTTTAAAAATGAAAGGTTTGATAGGTTTTACTCAAAAGTAAGAAGCTTTCGCTCCTTGTATAAGGATTGTGTCAAGCGCACCACGGGGTCCTTTCATTACAAGAGCGGGTTGTACATCTGTTATGTGCACAAGCCATTGTCGAGATAATCAAACAAACAAAATTACAATCAGAGAGTACCCAATGATTACAGACGATCGGCTACTTTACGAGGGGCGTTGGAAAGTCGAATCGGAAAGTTTGGTCATCCTCCACATAGCTCTCCAACCGTTGCATCTTATCTCGATGAATCAAACATTCATCAATCCTAGTGATAAATCAACGAACATCCTTGCGATCCTTTGAATTCCATCTCTTCGTCTGAATTATACCCAACTCAATGTCCTTCAATCAATATGTCAATCCATCTTGAACCATCTCCAGGGTGGCGTCATCAAACTTAGTAAATTTCATCGAAATCCATGAAGCAAGTATGATGATTTTCACTTTGGTAGACAAACCCAAACTTTTGTTTATGAACGATTTTGTACTGAGGTTCTTGATTGATTCCGATGAAGTGTAGAATTTAGGTAAGATTCGACCTCGAGGTGGAGAACTTCAACATGCTCTTTGATTTGAAGCGTATGAAAACAAGGAGTGCGAATGTACTTGATCGAATTTCGGTTGAGGTTCGGGTTGGGGCTCGGTATGTCGTGATCCTCACTACCGGTGTATGTAAAGTGATCAACGGTTTCTCCATTGGTGGTGTGGTTTACGAATCCTTGGTTGATCGGATGGTGGTGGTTGTGTAGTGGTGATAACCTGCTTAACCATTTGTCGAATCATTGGATGGAGTTGCCTTCTTATGATTTTGTTGTTGACAAAGTTGTTTCTTTTGTTGATGGAGGTGATGATTGAGAAGATGATTTGGGTTTGGTGGAAGTGTCAAGAGGTGGTTCGGAAGGCTGTTGAGGTTTGTGTATTGGATTGTCAACTAAGTAGTTTATCGATTCCTTCTTTAACTTTTCCTCCTCGGCTCTAGCAACTTCTTGACCTCTTTTGCAACATTTCCTCTTGACCGCCAAATTATCATCATCGGGGACTCTTTCATCCTTATCATGATCGTAATCTCCTTCGTCATATATTTCCACATAATCACCATGATTTTCTTCTTGCGGATGTTTTAGTTGTTGTTGTGGTTGCTTCATTTCAACAATTGTGGTGTGATGACACCCGATCCTTACCGGGTTGATTAACCGGATCGGATGGGGTAAGAGATGTTTGCAATGGATCTTCCATAAGTGGAGGACTACTACTTGACCCTCACCTTGCCAGGTTGATTAACAGGAAAGGTTGAAGCATGGTATTCCATCCTTTTCTACTTAAATGTCTTATGAAATTTTATTTCTCTTCCATTGAATCATACTCATCATCGAGGATGACTTTGTGAGCATGAATTTGAATGGATGTTGCGAAGAATGTCCACAAAGCAATTACAAGATGATTATGAGCATATGAAGTTGTTGAAGATGACACGGAGATTGTTCTTGCCAATTGTTTTGTCTTATCCATTGGGAATGTGTTTGCCATCAAGAGCTCTTTGGGGCATTGATGATTGCTTGATTTGCGACCATTTTGTGATCTGAAAGACATTAGACAAAAAGACGGACATATGGAAACACAATGTGTTTGTTTTAGTCGATTTATTATCTAATTCCTTGTTTGATGGTAACAAGTTTATGTTAGTTACAAGTCCTAAGTCACATTATTCAATTGATTGAAGTTGATGTGATAAGTTACGTGAACATGTTAATTTTGAAATTTCAAAGTCCAAATTTTCACTTAACACACAACATATTAACTTTTGTAAGCTTATACGAAACATCAGGTATTTGTGACTTGTGCGTAACATTTAACAAGAAACATATGCGTAATAGGCCAAAATGTAGTGAGCAGGTGGGTTATGAGTAACAAGGATCCTTATGCGTAAGAAAGGAGCTTATGCGTGGGAGTAAGCTAAAGCGTAAGACCGGGCTTATGCGTAAGAGTTTCTTCTGGCGTAAGACAAGTTCAAAGGCTTTAGGCTTACACGTAGGAATAAGCAAGATGTTACAGCGTAAAGTTTACTCGTAAGAGTAAAGCTTATGCGTGCAAGCCTTGTTTATGAATATCTTTCCAAGATCGTGTAATCCCTTTGTAGACCTCTTATGCGTAAGAGTTACGCCAGAAGATTTCTTTAAGCGTTACCTTACGCATAAAAGTATTCTTTAAGCATAACGGTTTGAACACACGAAGATTCCGACATTACGAATAATTAACACGTTAACTATAAACATGAAAACTTGATTGCAGTTAATTCCAAACATCTTTTAGATCACAAAACAAGCATAAGAACATATCGGATACACGGAAAGACTTAGCGTAAAATTACTTAAACCCTAAACCCTTAATCTACGTGTAAGGGATATAGCTACACAAATCAAACAAGAATGTTTACGGAGTGTCCTAGATGTCATATGAGTGCAATGGAACAAGATTTAACACATTTCCACCAGAATCGGAAGATTTATGGGAGATGAACCTAAAAGACCTAAAACTTAAATTCATACAGTTTAGATGTTTACAGGCTAATTTAAAGGTTCAAAAACAAGCATATAAACTTATTCTAACACTTTCTTGACTACCTAATAACATGTCACAGAATGGAAAAAAACCCTAGATGAGCGAAGAACCCTAGAATTCAAATTAATGAAATTTAAGATTCGAGGATGGTTTTGGACGATTGAAACAAGTTTAATAGACACTAAGAAAGGTTTTAACACAACTCATTTCAATCCAAACACTTTTATGCATAAGCACCCAATTGTTCGAGTGAACAATTTTCCAAAATCGAGTTTAAAGAGTTTTAACCGTTGGATTTGAAAGATTTTTGAAATCCTTCTAGAATCTTGATCAAAACAATTTAGAACTTCTGATTATGAACAGACTTGACGGATTTAGAATATTTGATTTGGGCCGTTTGATCTTGGTTGTTTAGGAGTAAATGATTTTGTTAAAATTAATTTGCCAAGTTGACACATTCAGTCCCTCAACCTTAAAGAAGTTCCAACCAAGATCCTTTAACTTCCGTATAGGTTAGACAAAACACATGTAAGGAAGAAACTTAATGATACTCCCCCTCGACTTTTGAAATAATGAATTTTGAAGACATTTGAGTCCGAGGAGAGTATTTGACAAAAACGTATCCACCATTTTGGAAGAAACAACATATTTTTGAAAACATGGAAGTACAAAGTTTTATGAAACTGAAAAATAATTACTTTCTCCCCCTCAACACTTGTTTGGGAAAATTGTGAAAGATTTGATAGAACAAAGTGTTGACTGAAGATTTGTACTTGCCATGTTGAGAGAAATATAGATAGAAGCATATTTTTGTTGTTTTACCAGATTTTGTATTTTTGTATTTTGTTTTTGAAAAATATTTACAAAAGAGGTTTCGGTGTTTGACTGGTTGTTAAGAATGTTTTAAGAGTTCATCCAGTTCCTCTTGAGTCAAACACCGCATACCAATTCGGTGGACCAGCTCACTAAACCTAGCAGGAGCTAAGGCTTTGGTGAGGAGATATGCCAATTGGTATTCATGATCCACAAAGTATAATTCAACGGTACCACTATTCCACGTGGTCCTTGATGAAATGATATCAAGATCGATGTGCTTAGATTTTGAATGTTGAGCGAGTTGCGAGATCGCAATAGCTCCGATTGTCGCGATACATAGGATTTTGTCAAACATGTAACCATAGTCTTTGAGTTGTGTTCTCATCCAATGACTTGAGCACAACATGCCGACATGGCTACATATTCGCTTCTATTGAGGAGGCGATGTACAATCCTTTTTCTTCGATTGCCATGACACCGGTTTATCACCAAGAAATTGTAGGGCTCAAGTACTTTTCCGTGAGTCTAAGCATCCTGCGTGATCGCCTCGAAAAAGCTATTAGTTCAAAATCGAATCCTTCGGATACGGATCCCAAGTTAATGGTTCCCTTGATGTATCGGAGGATTCTTTAGCCTCGAGAGGTGGGTTTCGATTGGTCTCGTCGATAACGGAGCAAAGATATCGGCAAACACAATATCGGGCACGCTTGTCGTTAGATACATGAGAGACCCAATAATACTACGGTATTTGGTAGGGTCCACCAATTTCCATGTAAATCGACATCTAGTTTCTTGGTATGAGCCATTGGTGTGGCATAGGTGTCACAATTTTGCATTCCAAATTTGTTTAACAATTCAAGGGCATATTTGGGTGACTCAAGAAAATACCACGGGTGATTGATGAACTTGCATTCCAAGAAAGAATGTGAGTTCACCATCATTGACATTTCAAAATGTTTTGTCATTAATTTTGCAAAAGCATTTGAGTATTTTAAATGTGTTGACCCAAAATGATGTCATCCACATAGAATTGAGCGATTAAGATGTGAGCCCGTGATATTGTATAAAAAGTGTAGGATCGACCGAACCTTTGGTGAATTTATTGAAATGAGGAAGGATGATAACTTATCGTACCACGCGAGGAGCTTGTTTGAGACCATCTGAGCTTTGTTGGGTTTGTAGACATGGTTCGAACTCGGGATCAACGAATCCTTCCTCAGGTGGTGACATAAACCGTTTCTTTCGATTGCCCATTCGTAAAAGCAGTTTTGGCGTCCATTTGAAAGACCGTTGTGTTCATATGAGCCGCGAACGAGAAAAATCGAACGACCTCAAGGCGAGCAACCGGGCGAATGATTCTTCAAAGTCAATACCTCTTCCCGTCTAATAACCCTTAGCCACCGGACGTGACTTGTTTACGATTATGTTCCTTCAAACATCAATTTGTTCTTCCAAATCCATTTGAGACCAATAGCGTAGACCCCGTTGGTCTTTCAACCGCTTCCATACTTCAAGGCGTTTGAATTGATTGAGTTCTTCTTGCATGGATTCTATCCGGTTGTATTTTTCATTGCGTCTTTAATGTTTTTAGGCTCGATTAGCGACGGTGAGTGCATAAATGCAATGTTCACCATCCGTGTGAAGACATTGTCTTGTAACGTTGGTTGATTTGGGTTGCCAATAATGTTCTCAAGAGGATGGTCTTTTGTCCAACAATGTGTAGAGGGTTGATGTTGGTATACATTGTGCGATTTTGAGGATTCAAATGGTTTGTTGATGATTCCGCGACATCGGTGCAGCAGTTTCATTGGCAAACGGGTTAAAGCATTTGGATCAAAATCTGCGGTGGGGTACTTCATTAAGAACATCGAGTCGGTTTAGCATCGTTGGAAGCGGTTTGTTCAGCTGTTGTTGTAGAGTCAGCGGTGGTGGTTCTTCAATAGTAGTTGTTGTTGCGGTGTATCGGTATAATAGTATGATCGGGTTGCAATGTGAGCAATGGATACACCGAGCACGTTCATCAACGTCATCACTAAGCAGTAGAGCAAACAACTTTTCCATTTGTTTGGACGAGTAAGTTGGGGGCTTAGTTCGGTGATGATGGGGTTTGGGGAAGTTTAAGCGGTTGTGTGGGTTCCAAGTATTATGCTCGAAGCCATCAGAAGTTCATCAAAATTAGCATGAATCGCTTCCATAACTCGCTTTGTACGACGATTCGGATCCGGAAACCCTTAGAATTTTCACAATATCCTATAAATACTCAATGTCGACTTTGGCTTTGAGCTTACTAAAGTCATCACGATCATTATTCGGATAGCAAAGGGATCCAAATACATGAAAGTGTTTGAGATTTGGTTTATGGTTATGGATAAGCTCAAAAGGTGTTTTGTTGTATGCTTAGTAATCATTGAACGATTTTGAGTATAACATGCAGTTGATACAACTTCTTCCCACAAGTAACTGGAAGTTTAGCATTGATTAACATCGCTCGGCGGCTTCCACTAACGCGGTTTCGTCTTTCAAAACTCCGCTTTGTTACGGTGTACGTGCAATAGATGTCGATTCTCAATTCCCACTTTCTCATAAAATTCTCAAAGAGTTTGGTTAACAAATTTAGTTCCTTGTCTGCATTACGATTTGGCGAGCGGTGTTCGGGCCGAACTTGAATTTTCGTGAGAAAGGTGATGATCATCGTGGATCTTGATCTTTACTTGAAGAAAGTAGACCCAAGTCCATCGTGAGTAGTCATCGACAATTACCAAGATGTAGCGTTTGCCATTAATCATTTGCAGCGCATCGGGCCACACAAATCCATGTGAATAAGATGAAGCACATCCGAGAGTCATGTTCCACCTTTGAGGAAAATGAGCACGGTGCTTTTCCTTGTTCACAAGCAAAACATAGGTGATCTTTAGAATACCGGAATCTCGGAGACCTTCAACAAGTTTGTGTCGAGCAAGGTTGGTGATGGTTTGAAAGTTTAGATGTGAGAGACGACGGTGCCATAGCCAAGATTTTGTAGATGTAGCCTTTGAGAGTAGACAAGTGGGAGATGAAGCAACCATGTCTTGCATTGAGATTTTGTATAGACTAGAATTGCGAGAGCCAGACATAAGATCGTTTCCTTGTAGATCCCGAATCAAACAAGTTTTCTCCTTAAAAGCAACTTCCAAATCTCCATCACATAATTGACCGACTGAAAAGAGATTGTGACCAAGGCCTTCCACATAATAAACCCTGCTAATTTCAATATTGCCATTGATATAATCTCCGTAGCCCATGATAGCTGCCAAGTGATCATTCCCGAATCGGCGGTGCCAATGAACTTTGAAATAAAGTTTGATAATAGTTTAAGGTTGCCTATCATGTGTCGGGAACATCCGTTATCAACAATCTAAAGGATGATTCAGATCACCGCATTACAGACGACACGGATGGAATAGAGGTAGATGTGGAACCCGATGAGTTAGAGGTTCCTCGTGATTATAGTAAATACACATCAATGATTTTAGGCATCCATTTAAATCCTAGTGTATTATGTATCCATTTCGCCATCTCCAACTAGTCTTAGCTTTAGTCTTAGTGAATGCACTAGGTGGTACTACATTATTTGAGGTGATCTTTGGAACTACGGTACATCAATGCTTTTTAGAATCTAAGGAGGGTGGTCTACAAGCACGACTTAGAAGCATTAGTGGGCCAAGAGGTATTCCGATTCTTAGGATTCCGTAAGCGAGACAAGATAGCTCTAGCAACACATTTGTCATGACAATCGAAAGCATACTTTTACGACAAATAACACAAGAAGCATCGATGGATATCAAAAGTACTTAAAGGTTTAGCATTCGTTACAACACTTTTTCCATTACATTTGTCGATTAATATCTAAAGTGGGTGCAACATGAGTCTTATTCAAAATCCTAGGGTGTTCTTCTACTTGACATTCTTTATTGATCTTTTCTTAGGTCGTAACTTCTATTCTTCCTTGTATTGCTCCTAGGTGTGAAGTGCGACGTTGGGAAAAGAGGCAACTATTCTGTTTCAAGAGAGGGAAACACATTAGTATCTTGTGTTTTGTCGGTAGGCATTCGGGTTCACGCTTGCTAAGTGTTACGGATGCAATTCTCTTAAGGATGCTAGGTGAACTTGTTCATACTTTCCTAACATTTCCTTAACTTAATGATAGTGTGCACCAAATCTTGATTTTCGTAAGCTAAGATTTCGGCCAAAATTCATGACTTCTTTAGTGTGTGCAAGATAATGATCAAGTTCGTTTGATGCTTCATCACGAGTCTGTTTGAGTAAATCAAATATGACACCATATTCATGTTTAACTTTTGAAAGTTCATGTTCATATTTTGAGATTTGACACTTAAAAGACACGTTTTGATCATCCAGTTTCTCAAGTTTTGGATTAAGATGTTTTTCATGCAACTTGGTCATTTTGTTTTGAAAAGCAAGTTGTTGATCGTGAATATCCTTTTGACACCAATTACGACGACGTTTTGCATTTGAAAGTTCGTTTAATAATCGTTCATTTTCAACTTTTAAAGACTCGATTTGAAGCACATTATCAGTATTCTCAACAATTTCAACAGAATCAACAATATCAGAGAGATGATCGGATGCATATGCAGCGATTGTAATAACATAACATTATGGATATCAAGACGGATAACATCTTCCAAGAGTCGATCAACATCTTTCTCAACAGACTTCTTTTACGTTTAGTATTTGAAATCGATGTTTACATTTTTCTCAAACTGCTTTCATGAGACCAAGTTCCTTGTGAAAATCCCTTTCCTAATATTGTGCACAAGTTTTAAATTTTTACATGGGGTAAAAGTCGTTTCAAGAATATCTCGTTGTTCTCGCGCCATTGGCGATTGAAAATGTTCAACTTTTATTGAGTAATGAAATTCAATCTCACGTTCTAAAATTTTGAGGTCGAGATAAGAAAGTGTCAAAGTATTTTATAACGCGACAACTTTCGACTTTTGTTTAACTTCACTAAGTGAAGGTAAGGACCATTAATTTTGCACCATTGTGTTTGGGATTAACCAGAGTGGTGTGATAACAAATGGTTTGTTAGAAGTATCTTGTTGTTTGACAAAAGTAACGGCTTTTGAATAGTTAAATGGTTTGTTATAAACGACATTTTCCATTTTGACCGACTCGTCATCTCGCATCTAATTCCTCCATGCGATTATATTCAACAACGATCATAATTGAATCATCAATTCTATGTTACGCCTTTGTAAACTTGTGGTTTGGTTTGAATGCTCTGTTTGAAAACTTAGGTTTGTAATCAACAAGAATTGGTCCATATCCATTTGGATTAGGTTTAAAATTAAACTTTGAATGGTTGTGATTGACTCACCATGTTTATAAACAACATTTTGAAACTCGTGATTTTGGTTTGTAAGTCGACAATTTCTTCAAGATAGTTATCTATTCGCTTCGTGGAATCTTTGTTTGTACTCGAGAACTGTTTTGACAAGTTAACAACTCACCTTGGTTTTTGTGTTTCCAAAGTAAGAGCGTTAAGTTGTTGTTTATGTTCATGTTTCATTGTTCTATTTGAGACAACAAAGCATTCTTGAAACCGCTAGATCACGATCCGTCGCTCTAATGATTTTTCGTTTTGATGAGATTTAGAAAAGCGACTTCAAAACCTTCTTCACGTTTTTCTTGAGTTTTGAAAAAATTAATTTGTCGAATTAAGCATTCATTATCCCTAATTAACGTTGCATTTTTTCTTTTAATTTCGTGCAAATTTCCAACCGAGAGTGTTGGTCTTTAATTAAGGTCGGGAGCTCAATTTCTATTAGACCGAAGCTCATTTTGTTCAACGCGAGTCTCAACATGATCATTATTTAGATCCTCAAATATAATCACGAGTCAACTTGATTATCAATATTTATCATAAGGTCATCTTGATCGTCAAATATAACTACGGATCTATTTGATAATCATCGGAATGAGATGTGGATTGCTCATGTTGAACACTCGATCTGGTCGGATGGAGAAATTGGCGGAGATATCGATCATGGATGAGTATATTATGTTCCGGACACGAGACAAGCCATCGATGTCATACACTGGGCTGTGTCACTCATGTGTAGAGCTTGCATTTGTGCCATCAACATCACTTCACCGCATTAGCCTCGCAAGTCCTCCATATCATCATCGAAATGCATACGCCATAAAGCTATGTTCCTTGTTGGTAAGAGTTCCACCACTTCATCCTTAAGAGCCAAAGAGCGCCTCTTTGTGATAAGCACGCCTCTTGTCCTCGGCTTAGGACATGCATTAGCGGTGACCCTTCTCATTGTAGTTATAACAACGAAGACCATTAACTCCATTTTGAGCATTCCCTGCTCAACCACTTGACCCCTTTGTTGTTGCGGAGCACCCATGTTATTCCTTCCAATAGCATTAAACCCTTGACCACCTCCCATCCGCGACCATAACCACGGTTACGAACTTCAACCGTCCATTGTTCACATGACTTGATTCCTTGTGTTGGATGAGGAGCGAATCGATTGTTGGATTTGTTTGTATACCGGCCGAAGGCTTTAGCAATCATAACAAATCCTTGTTGCAATTCATCGAAAGCAACGAGTCCTCATTAGCTTCAACCGTAAAGCGCTTGAGCATTGTTGTTGTTGTATTGAACCAATTGAGTTTGTTGAGGTTGTTCTTGTGACCGATCATATGGTGTAATGGTTGCGGCTGGTTAAGGAGCGGGTTCTTTGAGTCGTTTGAGGAGGAAGATTAGTTTGAGCCACAAAGCAAGTTGTTGATTATCGTGAATCGTTGTGAAGTCGGGAGTCCACGGTAGTCCTTTCTTTGTCAACTTCTTTTTGGTGAGGCTTCAAATAGTCGTACAACAATCCGTATGTAGCATGATGAAGGTTCTTAGCTTGACGGAGAAAATGGCATACTTCTCCCATTTCGGACCAAGACTACTTAGGAACTTAGTGTTGACAAGAATTGAGGCATGATGATGTTGTGTTTGTCCAAATCATTAATGATGTCAAAAGCGATGATGATATGACTCTAATGTCTCTCCGGTTCAATCATGAAGTGTTCATAAGCCAAGTAGATTTTGGATTCCATGTCTTCTGATTGAGTGTTGTGCCTTCCATTAGAAGATGAATATGTTCCCACATTGCTTTAGCTTTCTTTTGAGCATCAACACTTCAAGGATCGGATTGGGTAGTCCCAAAAGGATGTATTGGATTGCTAGTTCATCGGCTTCAAAGTGTAGAAGTTCATCACGGTGAGGTCGGAGATAGTTGCAATGTTGGTGACAAAGATCTCTTGGTGGATTGGCATCGGATCTCACGGTGTGATAACAATGAGCATCCGAAATGGACCTTCCATAATGACCTTCTTTAAAACTTTCCATGTGGCTTCTTTAGATCACAAAACCTAAAGAACCTTATCACCCATTGATCATAATTTCACGGAGTGAGCATTGGAGGTCTATCAAGTGAGCCGACTTCATGAATTGATTGTTGGCTACTTAAGGCTTCACACATCTTGCCAAACCATGTCGGTTCCTTCATAGTATTCCCGGATGGATGTTGATTGTAGAAGTTTGTGTAAGGTTGTACTGAAGACTAGGTGGTGGTTGAACCATTTGTGGTGGTGGAATTGCTCCAAGTTGTGGAGTATGTTGTTGATTAAATTGTTGTTGATAAATTTGTTGTTGATGATTAAATTGTTGATGTTGTGGACTTAGTTGTTGTTGTTGATGATAAGTGTAAGGAAAATAGTTAGAGTATGGTGGTTGTGACATGTTGAAAACTTGTGTTGTTAAATGGATCTTTGTAGTCGAATGAACCGTTGTTGATGAAGTATCCTTAGGCGAGAAATCACGGAAAAGCAAAGTACCACTTATGCGTAAAAACACCAAAGATACCGTAATGACACTAGTTACGCGTAGGATTAGCTTACACGAAGAAATGAGAAAACACTAAAGTTATGCGTAAATGAAAGTTAGCGTAGAAAACTTAGGCGAGGATTAACTTATCGCGAAGACAAAGCTTAGGCGTAAGATGAATCTTATGTAAGGAGTTCTACGCGTAAGCTTAAGCTTATGCGTAAATTTGGGTTTTTACCAAAAGATCTTTTACACTATCACAAAGGCAAAAGATATCCAAAGTCGAAGTGTTTTCGTGCTTATCCAAGCAATAAAACACCGAGTAATCCACTAAACTCAAGATCAATCCACGGAAAGTTACGCAGAAGATTAGGGTTTCACTTACGCGTAGAAATTAGCCAAAAGTGATTTACGCCAACCGATGTTTCCAAACCGATTTTTGTGATGAAATAGCTTCAATATCACCAAAATAACACAAAAGTGTGAAACTTGATGATCCAAAGCTTAGAAAACAGATTCTGCGTAGAACAATACCCACGTAAAAACTTAGCTTAAAACAATGATCCACACGTAAAGTTTGAAACTTTTGCCAAAAATGCATATTTTAACACCTTAAAAGCGTTGAAAGGACAAGAATCTTGGATTAAAAGTGTAAAAGACGTTTTAAGCGTGACAAAGTTAGAACCTCGCTTACGCCAGAAGACCAAAACCTTCAAAACAAAAAAAATGTGTTCACCCAACTATTTGGCAAATGATACCACTGTTAGGTCACCATATTAGTAACACAAGCATCAATATGTAGAAATAGAGAAGAGATAGAGATCGGTTGAACAAATACAAACACACACACACGTATGAACTATAGCCGGTTATGCGTAAGGTGTAAAAGAGTGAATGAATTGAACAACCAACCCTCAAGTGAGGGTTATTACAAGGTATTTATTGGAGAGGGAGCTAGGGCAACACTCCTAGTCCATTCCTTTCCTTATTGGACTTGGGCCAAGGCTTATGGGCCTTCTACATAAGCCTAAGCTAAATAACAAACATAAAGGCCATATTAAGCTAACTATTACATATGAATCACTAACACTTGAATAAGACTTAGGAGTGATTCCAACATTGATATTTAGCAAACCTGCATTCCCTTGCAAAATGTCCGTCTTTTGACAATTGAAGCATTCAATTTTGGACTTGTCAAAAGTGATTCCTATTTTGGTTTGAAGTCAATGCCTCTTCCTTTCTTCTTCATAAACTTCCCGATCCTTGCAAAGGATCATAGCAACTTGCCACCGACATCAATTTCTTCAAGAGCATCCTCTTCAACTGTGAGAGATCTTCTTCATAAGTGACGGTAAAGTAGCTTTTTGCGCAAAGAAAGAGCATATGACTTCATCCGAGCGGATGATATGTGTTGGTGTGGCTTCTTTGAGCAAGGTGGGGGTAGAATAGGCAACAAGATTGCTTTGAGCAACAATGCTTTGAGTAGAGAAGCAAGATTTTTAGTGGAAGTCGCCTCTTCGTGATGACAAAAGGCATATCGTGAGATTTTGAACTAGTTTGGCCATTCATCTCATGCTCATACACCTTCGGATGATTGTAAAGATCATCAAAGTCCATAACATCCGCACTGCATTGTCCTCGATCATAGTAGCAATCACATGCCATGTCGATGGCAAACTCCTTAAGAACTTTAGATTAGCATCTTCAATCGAAACCTCCGCTTTGTATAGCTCCAAGATCTTGAGAAGATTTTGAATCATCATAGGCAACATCAAGGCCTTCTCTTTCTCAACAAATGAATGTTTCAAAGCCGCCTTCAACAGATTGCATGCATCTTCTTGGAAGCATCATTACCTCCAAACCTTGTCTTGAGAGCGATTTCTGAGTTGCTTTGCATCTTTAGCATCATGGAACTTGAGTAGATGACCATCGGAATAGCAGACAAAAGATATTGAGAGCCTTCTTGATTTCTTATTGTTGTTTCTGGTAAGATCGCTGGTGGTTTAGGTTGTCCAGAATCTCTCTGAGTTCGAACTACTTCATTACTATTGACAATTACATTCCATAGTGCATGGTCTGTAATAGCAATGTCTTGCCTCATCTTCATGCTCCATAGGTCGTATTCTCCCTTCTTAGTGATTGGTATTCTTAGTGAGGTGATGGATGGTGGTGGAACAACTTTTAGTCGACATCTTTAGGTTTTTGTTGTTAACTAGGTTTTAAGGTTTCTTCTTAGTCAGAGTTTCCACACAAGCTCTGATACCACTTGTTGGATCGATGTACTCTAACCAAACTAACTATATAGCTTGTTAAGGGTTTAATAACCTCGGATAAATCCTAAGCTATTAACAATGAAACACTGAGCAAACTCTATTAAGTATGCGGAATTTACTTAACAAAGCTAAGAAGAATTAACTTTAACTTTCAACGATATTATTAATAACTCTAAATCTGCTTGTTATACAGATTTTTTAAACAACTCTAAAACACTAATATCGAACTCTCTAAAAACTCTAATAACACGTATTTTCTAATACCAACCTAGGGGTCCTTTTATAGGCTTAAGGATAACCCTAGTCGGTTTACAATTTGTAGCTGTTGGAATCACTCCTAAACAAGATTTCAAGTATTTATATTTCATATGTAATAGGTAGCTTTATTATGGCCTTTATGTTTGTTTAAGGTCAAGCTTATGTAGAAGGCCCATAAGCTTAGGCCCAAGCCCAATAAGGAATAGGGAAGGAGAGGAGTGTTGCCCTAGCTCCTCGCCTATATAAACAATGTAATAACCCTCACTGAGGGTTGGTTGTTCAAGTTTTCCTTTCTTTCATGCCTCACGCCTAAACCGTATTATTACTATCGTGTGTGTGTGTGATTTACTTGTTCATCCGCCTTCATCTCTTTCTCTATAACTTGTGTTTGTAAAACTAGTGACCTAACAAAGGTATCAATCGCCTAATAGTTGGGTGAATCGTTATTGCTTTTGAAGTGGTTTTGGTCCCACGCGTAAGGCTAACGAGTGATACTTTGGTTCGCTTAAAACTTGTTTTTACACTTTTAATCCAAGATTCTTGTACTTTCAATGTTTTGAGGTGTTAAAATACTTGTTTTGGCAAAAGTTTCAAACTTTACGTGGATCTACGCTTTTAAGCTTGTTTTGTTCGAGGGTTTCATCCCACGCATAATCGCTTTTAAGAGCTTTGGATCATCAAGTTTCACACTTTTGTGTCTTTTGGTGTTATTGAAGCTATTTCATCACACAAAACCGGTTTAGAAACATCTTTGGGCAAAATCAAATTTACGAGCAATCCCACGCGTATCAAAACCCTAAAATTACGCGTAAGATTATCCTTGGTTTGATCTTCATTTTCCGGTTTATTCCGTGTTTTCTTACTTGGATAAGTCCGAAAATACGTCGACTTTGGATATCTTTTGCACCGTGATAGTGTAAAAGATCATTTGGGCAAAACCCTAAAATTACGATAAGATAAGCTTACGCCAGAAATTCTACGATAAGATTCACTTTACGCTAAACTTAGGTCTACGACAAGGTAATCCCACGCCTAACTTTCACGCCTAACTTTTGTCTACGATAACTTTAGTGCTTTTATCCTACTTACGCAGAAGCTAAATCCTACGCAGAACTCCTTATTGTTACGCCGTAACTTTTGGTGTTTTTACGCATAAGTGCTACTTGGTTTCTTGTCTTTTCTACGCCTAAGGACACTTCATCAACAAAGGTTCATTCGACTACAAAGATCCATTTTACTACACAAGTTCATCAACATGTCTCAACCACCATACTCTAACTATTTCCTCACACTTATAATCATCAACAACAACAACAATTAACTCCACAACATCAACAATGGAATCAACAACAAGCAATTTATCAACAACAATTTAACCAAAGAACATACTCCACAAATTGGTGCAATTCCACCACCACAAATGGTTCAAACACCGCCAAGTCTTCAAGTTCAACCCTACACAAACGATTTCAATCAACATCCATCAAGGAACACTATGAAGGAACCCACTTGGTTTGCAAAGATGTGTGAAGCTTTAAGCACCAACAATCAATTCATGAAGTCGATCACTTGATAGACCTCCAATGCTCACTCCAGAAACTACGATCAATGGGTGATAAGGTTCTTTAGGTTTTGTGATCTAAAGAAGCCACATGGAAAGTTCTTAAAGAAGGTTATCTTGAAGGTCCATTTGAGATGCCTACCGTCATTGTACCCGGAGATCCAACTCGTTGTTCCACCAAGAGATGAACAAACCAACATTGCTATCAGCAGCATTTAAATCCTACGTAACTTCTACACTATGAAGTCGATGAACTTGCAATGGAATACATCCTCTTAGGATTACCAAACCCAATTCTTCGTAGTGTTGATGCTCAAAAGACCGCACAAAAATGTGGGATCATATTCGCCTTCTTATGGAAGGATCTCAGACTCAATCGTGAGGATTTGGAATCCAAAATTTACTTGGCTTATGAACACTTCATGATTGAACCCGAGAGACACTAGAGTCCTATCATCATCGATTTTCGACATCATCAATGATTTGGATAAACACAACATCATCATGCCAAGAATTGCAGTGAATACTAAGTTCCCGAGTAGTCTTGGTCCCGAATGGGAGAAGTATGTCATCTTTCTCCGTCAAGAGAAGAATATGCATCATTCTACTTATGGATTGTTGTACGATTACTTGAAGCCTCATGAAAAGGAAGTTGATCGAAAGGATTCTCCGTGCTCAAATTGCTAAACAACACATCCGGATACTCAACAACTTGCCTTGTATGCTCAATGTAATTATCCTCTCAACCAAAGAACTCAACCAATCGCTTCAAACACACCTTCACAAAGAACAACCTCAACAAAATCAATTGGTTCCATACAACAACAACAATGCTCAAGCATATGTCGTTGAAGCGACCGAGGAAACCGATCCGCTCAAGCATTGCAACAAGGATTTGTGATGATTGCTAATGCTTTTGGCCGTTACACCAACAAATCCAACAATCGATTCGCTCCTCATCTAACACACGGACTCAAGTTGTTGTGAACAATGGACGGTTGAAGTTCGTAATCGTGATTATGGTCGCCGATGGGCGGTGGTCAAGGGTTTAATGTCGCTGGTAGGAATAACAATGAGCTCAAGTGGTGGAACAGGAAATGCTCGTAATCGGTTAAATGGTCTTAGATGCTACAACCGCAATGAGAAGGACACTGGCTAATGCATGCCCAAAGCCGAGGACTAGGGGCGGCTTATTTCAAAGAGGCTTTACTTTTGGCTCTTAAGGATGAAGTCGGTGGATCTCTCACGCATAAAGAACAGAGCTTTATGGCGATATGCACTGTGATGATGATATGGAGGACTTGGTGCCAATGCAAACAAGTTATGTTGATGGCTAATATGCAAGAGTTACACATGAGTGAAACAGCTCAATAGATGACATCGATGGCTTGTCTCGTGCACCGAACAAACCATCATCATATCTCGAACTAATATCTCCATCAATATTCGAATCCAAGACGGATCGTAATGTTCAAAATGAGTCATCTACATCTCATTTCGACGATTAAATAAACCCGTAGTTACATTTGACGATCCGTATGACCTTATGGTTTCCTTGATAATCAAATTGACTCGTGGTTATACTTGAGGATCTAAATAATGATCATGTTGTGACTCACGTTGAACAAGATGAACCTTGCCCCATCCGCATCTTGTTCTCGTTACTTAAAGACCAACAATCCCAAATTGTCGAATGTGTTGCATTAAATCGCCCTAAAAAGTAAAATGCATCGTTAACCAAGGATTTTGAATGCTTACAAATGCAACTCAACTTTTCAAAACTCAAGAAAACCGTGAAAAAGGTTTTGAAGCCGCTTTGCAAAATCTCATCAAAACGAAAAATATTTAGAGAGACAGATGCGTGATCTAGCCACCTCAAGAATGCTTTGTTGTCTCAATTAGAACAATCAAACACGAACATAAAAAGCAAATTAACGCCTCACCTTGGAAAATCAAAAGCTAAGGCCGAGTTGTTAAATTGTCAAAACAGCTTCCGATACAAAAAGCATTCAACGAATCGGGTAGATGACCTTCTTGAAGAAATTATCGGCTTGCAAAACAAACTTAAAGAGTTTAAAACTGTTGTTTACAAACATGGTGAATCAAGAAAACTATTGAAAAGTTTACCTTAAAACCCAATCCAAAAGGATATGGAAAAATCTAGTCGACATACAAACCAAAGCTTTCACTAAAAACATTCAAACCAACTCAAGTTTCCAAAGGTAATACAAAATTGATAATATCTGTCATGAGTGTTGTTGAATATCATCGTCAAGAGGAATTAGATGCGTAAGACGAGAGTCGATCAAAATTAAAAACGTTGTTTACAACAAACCTTTAATTATAAAACGCGGTCACTTTCACACACCAACGGATTCTTCTAACACACCAAGGGTTATCATCAAAACACCGAGTCTTCTAATGTTAATCCCAAAATGATTTTGCACAAACTTATGGTCCTTTACCTTCCATTAGTGAAGTAAACTCACAACCCGAAAATCGAAAAATTCTTCGATATTTTGACATTTTCATGGTCGACCTCAAAATTTTACAACATGAGATAGAATATCGATCCGAAATCAAAGTTGAACATTTTCAATCGCCTCGCGCGAGAACAAAGAGACATTTTTCGTAAAAATCTTTTACCTAATGTTAAAAACTTGAAAAGTTGTGCAATTGCTCGAAAAGGATTTTCATAAGGAACTTGGGTAATGAAAACGCTGAGAAAATGTAAACATCTATTTCTAACACTAAACGCAAAAAGAAACCGTTGAGAAAAGATGTTGATCGACTCTTGGAAGATGTTATCTCGGCCGATATCCATAATGTTGTGTTACTTCATGCTTTGCCATTTGCATCCGATTACATCTCTCACGATATTGTTGAAAATGTTGTAATCATTGAGAACACCGATAATGTGCTTCAGATCGAGTCTTTAAAAGTCGAAAATAAACGACACTCAATGAAATTTACAATGCAAAACGTCGTTTCATTGGTGTGAAAAGATATTCACAATCATCAACTTAGTTTTCAAAAGAAAATCGCCATTGAGTGCAAAATCTTCCGATCCTAAAATTGAGCAACTGGATGATCAAAACGTGTCTTTGAAAAGTCAAATCTCAAAATATGAACAAGAACTTTTAAAAGTTAAACAGAATATGGTGTCATATTTGATTTACTCAAAAGACTCGACTTGAAGCATCAAACGAACTTGATCACTATCTTGCTCACACTAGAGATGTCATGAATTTTGCCGGAAATATTCGCTCAAAATCAAGATCCGATACACACTATCTCTAAGTTACGGAAATGTTAGGAAAGTATGAACAACTTCCGCCATCGTGATTAAGAGATTAGCACCAACACACTTAGTAATCGTGAACCTAGAATTCCCACCGCCAAATCACAAGTTGCTAATGTGTTTCCTCATCGAAACAGAATAGTTGCATCTTTTCCAAACGTCCGCACTTCACACCCTAGAGCACTCAATCGATTTAATAGGAAGTTGCGACCTAAGAAAAGATCAATAAGGAATGCTAAAGTAGAAGAACACCCTAGGACTCGAATAAAACTCATGTTGCTTCCACTATAGATGTTAAGGTCCGCAAATGTAATACAAATAGTGATGTAACGAATGCTAAACCGTTAAGTACTTTTGATATTCACCGATGCACCTTGTGTTATTTGCCGAAGAGTATGAATTCGATTGTCATGACAAATGTGTTGCTAAAGCTATAATCTCTCGACACGAAATCCTAAGAATCGGGATACCTCTAGGCCCACTAATCATTCTAAGTCCGTGCTTGGTAGACCGCCTTCTTTAGATTCTAAGGCAACCATTGCTATCACATCGTAGCTCAGTTTCACCTCCTAAGAATGTAGTACCACCTAGTGTTTTCACTAAGACTAAAGCAAAGAGTAGTTATAGATGGCGTAAATGGATATATAACACACTAGGATTTAAATGGATGCCTAAAATTATCAATGTGTATGTCTAACATACCGCTTCGAACCTCTAACATTTCGGGTTCCACATCTACTTCTATTCCATCCGTGTCGTCCTGTGTAATGCAGTGATATGATCATTCTCTCGATTGTTGATAGCGGATGTTCCCGACACATGACAGCAACCTTAAACTGTTATCAAACTTTATTGCAAAGTTCATTGGCACCGCCGATTCGGGAACGATCACTGCAGCCTATCATGGGCTACGGAGATTATGTCAATGGGAACATCGAAATTAGCAGTGGTTTACTATGTGGAAGGCCCCGGTCACAACTGCTTTCAAGAGGTCAATTTTGTGATGGAGATTTGAGGTTGCTTTGTGGAGAAAACTTGTTTCATTCGTGATCTACAAGGAAATGACCTTATGTCCGCTCACGTAATTCTAGTCTCTACACTATCTCTATGCAAGACATGGTTGCTTCATCTCCCATCCGCTACTTTCAAAGGCAACATCAACAAAATCCTCGCTATGGCAACCGCTGCCTCTCACATCTAAACTTTCAAACCATCACCAACCTTGCTCGACACAAACTAGTTGAAGGACTCCCACGATTCCCAGATTCAAAAGATCACCTTTGCTCACCGTGAACAAGGGAAAAGCACTCGTGCTCATTTTCCTTCAAAGGTGGAACACGCCTCAAGATGTGCTACATCTTCTTCACATGGATTTGTGTGGCCCGACGCGCTGCAAACGATCAATGGCAAACGCTACATCTTAGTAATTGTTGATGACTACTCACGATGGACTTGGGTCTACTTTCTTCGTAGCAAAGACCAAGCTCCACAAATGATCATCACCTTCTCACAAAATATGTGTTCAGCCCGCAACACCGCCAGCTAATTCGGATGCATAAAGGAACCGAATTTGTTAACCAAACCCTTCGTGAATTTTATGAGAAAGTGGGAATTCAAAGATCAAACATCTATTGCACGACACCGAACAAAACGGAGTTGTTGAAAGACTAAACCGAACGTTAGTGGAAGTCGCAAGAACAATGTTAATCAATGCTAAACTTCCAGACACTTATGGGCGTAAGTCGATTCATCGCATGCTATACTCAAAACCGCTCTATGATCACAAAACGCCACAACAAAACACCTTTCGAGCTTGTCCACAACCATAAACCGAATCTCAAACACCTTCATGTATTTGGATCCCTTGCTATCCGAATAATGATCGTGATGACTTTGGAAAGCTCAAAGCCAAAGCCGACATTGAGTCTTTATTGATATTGTGAGAATTCTAAAGGTTACCGGATCCGAATCGTCGACAAAACAGTGATGGAAACGATTCATGCTCATTTTGATGAACTCACGGAAATGGCTTCGAGTATAAAACTTAGAACCCGTCACAACCGCTTAAACTTCCTCAACCCCATCATCACCGAACAAAGCCCCCACCTAACTCACAACAAATGGAAAGGTTATTTGCTCCTCCGCTCGTGACGATATTGATGAACGTGTTCGTGTGTATCCCTGCTTCACCGCACAACCCGATAATATTCCTATACCGATACACTGCTACAACAACTATCGTTGAAGATGCACCTACACCGCTTGACTCCAACACAACAGCTTGAACACACCGCTTCCACCAATGATGAACCAATTGATGATATTCTCAATGAAGTACCCCACCGCAGATTTTGATCCAAATGTTCTTCAACCCGCTTGCCAATGAGATCGCTACACCGATGTCGCAGAATCTTCAACAAACCATTTGAACCCTCGTAATCGCACAATGTATACCAACATCAACCTCTACACATAGATGGACAAAAGACCATCCTCCGCTAACATTATTGGCAACCCGAATCAACCAACCGTTACGAGACAACGCCTTCACACGATGGTGAACATTGCATTTATGCACTCACCGCTCGCTAACTGAGCCTAAAACATTAAAGACGCAATGACAAAAGATAATCGGATTGAATCCATGCAGAAGAACTCAACCAATTCAAACGCCTTGAAGTATGGAATCTGGTTGAAAGACCAACAGGGTCTACGCCATTGGTCTAAAATGGATTTGGAAAACAAATTGATGTCAAGGAACGCCATCCCAAACAAGTCACGCCTAGTTGCTAAGGGTTATCGCGTGAAGAGGAATAGACTTTGAAGAATCTTTTGCTCCGCTGCTCGCCTTGAGGTCGTTCGATATTTCTCGTCACGCTCATATGAATATGACGGTTCATCGATGGATGTCAAAACGGCGCTTCTCAATGGACAACTTAAAGAAACGGTCTATGTCACCAACCGATGGATTCGTTGATCCCGAGTTCCCGAACCATGTCTACAAACCGAACAAAGCTCTTTATGGTCTCAAACAAGCCCCTCGGCATGGTACGATAAGCTATCATCTTTCCTCATTGCCAATAATTTCACCAAAGGCTCGGTTGACCCAACTCTTTTATACAATATCACGGGCACATATCTTAATTGTTCAAATTTACGTGGATGACATCATTTTTGGTCGACACATAAAAGTTTTCAACCGCTTTTGCAAAACTAATGAAGAAAAATTTTGAAATGTCCATGATGGGTGAACTTACGCTCTTTCTAGGACCGCAAGTTCATCAATCACCCCGTGGTATTTTTCGAGTCACCCAAATATGCCCTTGAATTGTTAAACAAATTTGGAATGAAAACCTGTGATACTTATGCCACACCAATGACTCATACCAAGAAGCTAGATGTCGATTTACATGGGAAATTAGTTGACCCCACCAAATACCAAGTATTATTGGGTCCTCATGTATCTAACAACCAGCGACTGATATTGTCTTTGCCGCTTATCTATGCTCCGCTATCTATCGCGACCAACCGAAACCCACCTCTCGAGGCTAAAAGAATCCTCCGATACATCAAGGGAACCATTAACTTGGGATCCGTATCCAAGGATTCGGTTTGAACTAATCGCCAGACGCCGATCACGCAGGATGCTTAGACTCAAGGAAAAGTACTTCAGAGCACTACAATTTCTCGGTGATAAACCGTGTCTTGGCAATCAAAGAAGCAGGATTGTACATCATCGCCATCAACCAAGCGTAATATGTAGCCATGTCCGCTGTTGTGCTCAAGTCATCCGGATGAGAACACAACTCAAAGACTATGGTTACGATTTGATGTAATCCCGATGTATCGCGACAATCGGAGTGCCATTGCGATCTCGCAACCCGCTCAAGACTCAAATCAAAGCACATCGATCCACGCTATCATTTCATCAAGGACCACGTGGAATGTGGTACCGTTGAATTATACTTTATGGTATCGAATACCAATCATGCACTGCCACCAAAGCCTTGCCTCCCGCTAGGTTTAATGAGTTGATCCACCGGATTGGTATGAGGTGTTTGACTCAAGAGGAATTGATGACCTCTTAAAACAGCCTTAAAACCTCACAAACACCAAAACATCTTTTGTAAATAAATTTTTCAAAACAAAATACAAAAATATAAAATCTTATAAACCTACAAAAATATTCTTCTAATCTATAATCTTTCAACATGGCAAGTACATGTCTTCCTTCAACACTATAATCTTTCAAAATTCAAGATTTTTACGATCCAAGTGTTGAGGGGAGAAAATTTTCACTTAACTGCTTCAAAACATCAATGTACTTGCATGTTTTCATATCTCGGTTGTTTCATTTTACAATGGTGGTGAATATTCTCGTTTAATGACACCCGGACTAAATTTATAACCTTTCATTATTTCTTAAGTCGAGGGGAGTGTCACATGCTTCTTTCCTAAAATCTTCGTTTGGTAACCAAAATGGAAGTTAAATGGCTTTGTATGGAAATGGAATAGGTGGAGGGACTATAATCACAAAACCCGAAAGTATTTTCAATAAAATACCTCACCTAACATTATCACTTCACATTTATTACTAAAACCTAACCAATCTACGCCTAAGAATCAACCAAGAAACCGCTCTTTTGATCATCTCTTTGTAAGTTGTTTCGTGATTAAAACATGTTTTTAAGCTAAGGTTTCAAATCTCATGCAAACCAACGGCTAGAAATTGTTTTACGCGTGATTATGTGTTCTACGATAAGCGTATGAACACACAATCATTGTGTGTGTGTTTGTGGTTAAATGGATTATGTCAAAATGTTTCAAATACATTAATGATATCATTTTAATCATCAAACCCACCCGTAAACACGACAAAGATGTTTGAAAATTAGGTTCTTGTGTCGAATTGGGTGTTTTCGAATATGAAGTGTTATGGTCAAAAAGATTGTTGGGTTATGTTCTTATGATGTTGAATTGAGGATATCCTTGCTCTATAACCACCCAGAAACTCTAAATTATTAACAATTTGGAATTAGGGTTTAAAGTTCTTGAGTTTGGGTATTTTCGATTCACCATGAATTGGATGTTAAAACTTGGTTAGTAGACTCTCACAATACCTTAGACCTACCAGAAAACGTTTGGTGCAATTTCCATGGTTAGAATTGTTACGCCGTAATTTTGAACTATTAGGGTTTTGATTACGCAGATGCGCTTCTACGATAACCGCTAACAAGTGTTCTTGCCATGATTTGTTGTTAAAATGAATTTATGTGTTAATATTGATGATATGATGGTTCTATTTCGTGCTTGTTACCGTGAAACTCGTAATCAAGGTCATTTGCAACTCCACGCATAAGGATTACCCCACGCGTAGTCATGTTACGCGAAGAATAATCCCACGCATAGCTTACGCGTAAGGTTCTACAATGGACCACGCGATCCCGTGAAGGATATGCGTGAAAAGTGACCTCACGCATAAGGTCTACTTCACGAGTAAGCCTTACGCGAAGGTATATATACGCCACGCCGTAAGCTCACGCATAAGGTCCCCTTTCCCACGCTGTAACATTTCACGCGTAGTTAGGATCCCACGCGTAAGCTGCTCACGATATGTCAATATCGCTTACGCTAACTTTGCTAAAACTACGCTAACCCTCGGATTGACCTTCATGATGAATTGTTACATGTACAAACTTGTAAATAAACTAATCATAACGTCACGAATCCAATAATGTCACTAATAAACTTAATCGCCTAATATGTTGTGAACAATAAGTGATAACATAAACTTTAAAACTTAAAGTTAACTAACTCATGAAACATTTCACGAAGTCATTAGACTATTGGACATACAAGTGACTTAGGACTCAGAATAATCATTGACACCGTACATTCAATAACTAGACATTAAGACCTTCGTTGACTAACATTATGTCTTTCGATATGTTGGTTCTTTTGGCTAATGTTATTTCGCATCACGACATGGTCGAACAAATGAATGTGGATGCATCAAGTTCTCTCCATTGTCGATATCTATCCTTATGGCTATCCAATGAAGATAGGAAAGAATAATCTCCGTGTTGACTTTGACACCCTCACTTGCTCGTAATCTTCGTGTCTAATTGCTATTGATATTCTCGAGGACTCATCCGATCGTAATATGCTCACTCACTCGCAACTGCTCCCGAGATCTATATCCAACAGCCTGAACACTATGGAAAGGGTCAAAGGACTGATCACGCGACGGTGACTCAATCACAAACAAGTCACCATTACACCGCAGACTTAAGGGTCGTTCTCCTAATTCCTCAAGTCGATCCAACCAAACTATATGCCACACCGTCAAGAGCTCACTCTCCAATTCTTAATCGATATCGGTTATGACGAGGCTACAGGAGTAATCACCAAGCATTCTCACGTAGAGCTTAAGAGTATTCCTCAACCATGGAGAACTCTCTACATGATCATCACCAAGTCTGCTTCGGTCGCGATGTGGCTATGAGCATCCTAAGCTCATAGAACCGCAAATATTTTGGGCATTGGTCAACATGAAACACATCGCTATCGAAGCTCGATTTGGGATGACATGATGTCATTTCTCAACAAGCTTGGCTCAAAGATTCCCTACATCGATATACTAAACTGTTGATCCAGAGAGCACTTGGACTTCATCCCGATATTCCCAAGAGGCTCAATGACCCCGACAATCACGATATGTTGACGGAACCTATTCTATCTATCGTAATCAAGGAATCGCCTACAAAGAAACAAGGTGTCAGTGTTGCCGATTTTTTTAATCAAGATGTCGAAAGCTCAAACGCATAAAAGGTATCCGAAGCGCTTAGACAAGGCAAAGTTGGTCATCTCGACGAAAAATCTTCCGAACACCCGTAAGAAGAACCGTAAGAGGAAGTGCAGAAGCGCAACAAGCATCGTGAGTCAAAGGAAGTTTCCTAAAAGGAATCCTCCTTCTAAAAGGATTGTTCCGTAAAGGAAGCCGAACCTATTCCCACACTTGAACCGCAAAGAAAGCTTGAGGACGAGAGCTCAAGATACCGATATGTATGAAGAGGTTCATTACTCGCAATCGCAACCAAAGCACCCGCCTCAAGAGCAAAACCTCCAAGTCCTCCAATTGTCCAAGAAAAAGGAAGACTCAAAGAATTGTACCCTATGATGAGAGCTCAAGAAGAAGAAGAGCAACTAGATAAATCATACAGAAGAAGTTTAAAATCGCCGACATCTTCAAAAGGTCAAGAATTTGCTAAAGATCAAATGGGTGGCCCCGAGGATCAAGTGGTGTCGCCAACCTTCACCAATCCCGATGCGGTTAATCGACCCGATAAGGGATCGGTGCCACCACTCTTCCGCAACAACAAAAGCCCGCAGAGGATACTATTGTATATGATTTTGAGAAACCGAACCGAGAAGACGGAGAAAGATAAAGATGATGATTATGACAAGTTGCTTCGAAAGTCCACACATTCACGTAAGGAAACTTCAACCACCTAAGGACCCCGAACCTCCTCATGTCTCCTCATCATCGATTCTTCATCTCATTCATCACCACCACCATCTAAGATGTCAACAAAATCATCATCCAAACCGTGAAGAAACCACCTAAATCTTGGATTTCTCGACTCATGAAAGAATTGTGAAAGTCGTCCAACAAGTCGAAAGAAGGACATACTTTACGTAAAACCGAATTGGTTTGTCGACCAAATACAAGACTTAAATGATGAGAAAGACAAGATGCGTAAAGAAAGGGAATTTGTTCAAGTTCATGAAGAGTCATCGAAAGAGGAACTCGAACGAAATGATCAAGGTTACACTAACAAGTACCTTCAAGATATCGCTCCTAAAGTCCAAAAGGAACCGGAGAAGACAAAGAAGAGATCATACCCACAAGTTTCTTCTCGACACCGCCCCGTGTGACTAGAGAAGTATTTTCCGCATAACTCACCCCTAACATCGCCGCATTGGTTAAACATACAATGGCCAAAGAAGTCGATCTCTCGAACTGAAAGTTAATCGCTAAACTAGTGATGCAAATGTCAAAGCGATCCGAACGCTTACTCGGATGAAGCTAAATTTTTCAAGGTCTACTTGATTTTCAACTCGATCATCATGCAAGGAGTCACCGATCAACCCAAACGCCAAGAGATGACGATGATAAGGACAAGGACTCTGACCTAAACGCCGAAGCAACCTGTGAATCTTCTTCGATGCCACCTCCTCTACAACGGACTTCTTCTCAACAAAGTCTCCTCCACCTCGGTCTTCATCGATAAACCTCGGACGATTCCGAGTTACCACCCCGACTCAAAAAACAGTGATTACTTGAGTATACGGGTGGTGACGATGAAGAGGTCCTCGAGCCCCAACAACAACCCACCTCTCCCAAACAAGGATGTAAACCATCATCATCATCTAAGCCTTCAAAAGAAGAAGAAGACGCTTCATACCGACGCCATATCTTGGCTAGATGACGATAAAACCGAAGAATTTGAATGGTTTGCTACACTTGTTAACAACACTCCCTACCAAGAAGGTCAAGAATTGGTAGACGGTAGTACCTTGGAGCATGCAAAGATTTTGCAAGAAAGGTTTCGTGAAGAAGATGACGAAATGAATTGAAGCGCATCAAGAATGATGCATTCCTACTTTTGAAAGACAAACTGAAAGTGCAATCGAGGTTGAATATCACCTTGAAAACATTGCTCGAGCCATGTCTAATAACATGGATTGGCTCAACCTGTAGCAAACATCGATTTCACCAAACGGGACAATCCTCCATATTACACCGATCGGTCTCGACCTCTACCTACCATTGGCCAACCCGACGCCTAGGATTCCTTCGACATTTCTTCAACAAAGACTTAGATTTTCTTCAACACGGTGGCGATGGTTCAAGGAAATACGCTACATCTCGACACTTCCATTCCCCGCCGCAATATACTCGATTGTATAGCCATCGAGGAACGTATACCCACATGTTCTCCGACAAAGTGGTAGCATATGACCAAGATGCAATGTATGGGATTCACCATTGGCCGAACGTCAAGAATCTACTACGTGTCGCTGGTCCGTAAGTCTCAACATGCGTTGTTCAAGATTAAAAGTATCGCGCCATCCAACATGTTGGTCTATCGCCTAAATGGGACTACACTTTTCTCAAGAAGATTGTGGTCAAAAGACAAGACGAAAGGGACTATGCTTTCTCCCAAGTCGACTTTGAGAATTTGAACATCAACGATATTGAAGACATGTATCTTGCCAAAGTTCAAGGTCGCATGAGACAATTTCCAATCAAGTACAACGTGAATTCATCAAGTCACCGCTCATCTTCATCGACGATAGTCATCAAAGAACGTGTTGAAGATCTTCACTTGCCGCTGAATCATATCGTAAACGTGTCAACTTCACTCCACCACGCCTGATCTTCCCGACATCAACCGCCTAACACAACTTACGCCATCAAGAAACCTTTCGGAGTTGTTTACCGCAGTTGAACTTCAAAGAAACCGCTTAATGGCGTAGTGACGATCTTCACAAATTGGGATCACACTTTGAAGTCGGTCGTGATGGATTGGCTTATCGGTTGAAGGATATACATGAAAAGATTGGGAACCCAAAGCGATGGAATTCTAAGGAAGAAGGGATGAGAGGATCATCACGAATGATTGATGAAAGGTTGTTCGAAGGGACCGCCTGTAACGCTGGAGAGCTTTGTTGGTGGTCGACCCAGATGAACATTACCGCTATCAACGCCTGCTTGCACTCCCGGGAAAATCACCGGACTTCCCGGTACCCTTGATTTGGTTCTTTCATTATAATTTTGGATGTATGATGATTTTTGTTAATGGCTTGTGCACACATAACAAAGGTACAACCCGTAATTGTCAAGAAAGGACCCCGTGGTACGCCTCGCCACAATCCTTATAAAAGGAGCGAAAGCTTCTTATTTTGAGTAAAACCTATCAAACCTTTCATTTTTCAAGGTTTTGCTCAAAACACAAGTACTTCCCCATATGATTTTCAAAACCTCAACCGCTTATATCACTAGTCGAGGGGAGTATTTGAATTAAAACTTTGTTCACAAATTGTTCATAGTGGTCATCTTCCGCAACACTCGAAATGGTCATATTTATTGTCAACCGCTCAAAATAACATTTTATATGCCATTTTGAGGGGAGAAAATTGTGTGATAAGAAATATGTTGTACAAAATGCAAATGAATATGTGTACCTCGACTTAACCAACGAATCGACGGTACTAAACTGTTAGTAACTCGAAAAGACTTGTCCCGACGGGTAATAATTTCAAGCTAGTTCGCTAGTAATGTAAACGTGTCTCGCAAAGGACTTGTCCAAGTAGAAAGTACCATTCGAGAAACTCTTGATAGACATGAACTCGACGGTATGACAACCTTCGAGGTTTGTCTACACCTTCAAGGTAGTTATTAGAGCTAGTTGTCACCTAAAAGTCGACAATGTAACTCTTTAACTATGCAACGAACCGTGTCTCGGGGATTGTCTATCTTTAGTGGATCAATTCAAAAGTGCGCGCTCTTTCCTCATCGCGCATTTAACCATTAAAACTATTAACACATGTGGAGGGGAGTATTTATGCAAAACATCATCTCTCACAATGGTTCAAACATGTTTTCATTAACAAACCCTTTGAGAGATATTTTCACATACAAGTGGTTTTAATGGCAAACATAGGTTAGTCATGGAGTTATAAGGTGACTAAGGTTAGAATAACTGTTCTATGATCCGCCAGAGTCGGAGGGATCTACCCAAGGACACTACCATTAGTTAGTGTTAGAAGTCCTTAGGAATGATTGTAAAAAGGAGAAAATGAGAATCGAGAAAGAAGGAGTTGAAGAATCAAAAGAAATGTAAAGTAAAGGGTGAAAAGAAACAGCCCTCCGCATTATTCAACTTAGGCGCATAACGGGTTCAATTCATATATACGGGTTGTCACTTAGTGACACCGGTATTGAAGATTAAAAGTCGCATGGACCCAAAGGACGCATGCACTAAACCTTCTTAGCCACTCAAGTTTTTCTCAACAAGCTTGTTTCATTCTCACAGGAACCCCACGTAAACTATTGGCTTTCTTAGAGATCGCCGGTATTGAAGAAGGAGACCTCTCCCTAGTCTCCGCCAGAAAACCAAAACGCACTATTGAGTCTAGAGCCACGAGATTCATCAAAAGATCTCTTAGAACACTTGACATTTAATCACTGATGATCAACAAATAAGATCATCGCTGGTTCATATCGAGTCCTTCATAGATCTTAGCAACTGTCGAGAACATTTATGAGAGGTTCACATCCGTGATCCTAGTGATTGAATGGAAACTCCCGCTGTGGTCAACATCAAACACTCGACAAGCAGTCACTTCGGTAACTCCCCGTGGATTACGCGGAGTGTGTCTCAAACGGTCTACGTCATGAGGTGATGCTTCGTGTACCTCAACGACTATCTCGAATCAGATGTACTTCGGCACATCGCGTTATCTCACTTGTGGGACTCAGCTCAGAACGGCCCTTGTAAGAATTAGAGTTGTGTTTTCACACTATGTCGTTAACACTCAAGTTCAAACTTGTAAGTGCTTAAACCGCTTATTACTAACCGCTTGAAATGTTTTCTTATGGAAGCTCCGAGCGGAATGATCGTGTCGATTCTTCTCATGCTCACGCCAACATCATCACTAATGGAAGTTCTATTCAATGCAACACAACAATGTAATGATTCTTCATCAATCAAAGAATCTACAAAGTCAAAGACTTACGTAACTTCATCAAGATTGATTTCCAACGCCAAAGAGCGTGTGAGCATGTTGAAGAATGACGTGGAGACACCGGAGCAACAAGGCACTCGAGGCGCATCGATGCGCATAACAACATACTATCACTTTCACCACAAAGAACAATGATCAAAGAACAAAGTTAATGATGACGTCAAGCATAACTGCTCAAAGATAACTATCTCTACACCGGGAGATTGTTCGAATCAAGGCAATTCCTCTCACAAGAAAGAAGAATGTCGAAGACGTCACAACTACTATTACATCAACGCTTTCACCGCTTACATTCATATATACTGAGGGGAGATTGTTGGAATCACCCTAAACAAGATTTCAAGTATTTATATTTCATATGTAATAGGTAGCTTTATTATGGCCTTTATGTTTGTTTAAGGTCAAGCTTATGTGAAGGCCCATAAGCTTAGGCCCAAGCCCAATAAGGAATAGGAAGGAGAGGAGTGTTGCCCTAGCTCCTTGCCTATATAAACAATGTAATAACCCTCACTGAGGGTTGGTTGTTCAAGTTTTCCTTTCACTCATGCCTCACGCCTAAACCGTATTATTACTATTGTGTGTGTGTGATTTACTTGTTCATCCGCCTTCATCTCTTTCTCTATAACTTGTGTTTGTAAAACTAGTGACCTAACATAATTAGTTGTATGGTAGTTAATGTGATTAGCTAAGTGATAAAATTGCATTTATGAGTGGTTTCAATTTACCCTAAATAGCCTACGTATATCTTTTATATGTATTTTCTCAATTATCAATAAAATGAACATAAAACCAATTCGCACTATACGACTTACAATGTTAGCTGTATATTAGCTAGTAATTAGTTGTATGGTAGTTAATGTGATTAGCTAAGTGATAAGATTGCATTTATGGGTGATTTCCAATTTACCCTAAATAGCCTATCTATATCCTCTATATGTATCCTCTCAATTATCAATGAAATGCACACAAAACCAATTCATATTATACGACTTACAATGTTAGATGTATATTAGCTGGTAATTAGTTGTATGGTAGTTAATGTGATTTGCTAAGTGATAAGATTGCATTAATGGGTGATTTCCAATTTACCCTAAATAGCCTGTGTATATTCTCTATATGTATCATCTCAATTATCAATGAAATGCACACAAAACCAATTCATATTATATGACTTACAATGTTAGTTGTATATTAGCTACTAATTATTTGTATGGTAGTTAATGTGATTAGCTAAGTGATAAGATTGTATTTATGGCTGATTTCCAATTTACCCTAAATAACCTATGTATATCCTCTATATGTATCCTATCGATTATCATTGAAATGCACACAAAACCAATTCATATTATACGACTTACAATATTAGCTGTATATTAGCTAGTAATTAGTTGTATGGTAGTTAATGTGATTAGCTAAGTGATAAGATTGCATGTATGGGTGATTTCTAATTTACCCTAAATTGCCTATGTATGTCCTCTATATGTATTCTCTCAATTATCAATGAAATGCACACAAAACCAATTCATATTATACGATTTACATGGTATCAGACGCCATTAAGATCCACATAACCTAAACTCTTCAGCCGCCACTTTAATTCCGGCCGTCGGCTTCGGCCGACTGTCCGGAGCATGTATATCCTTATCTCCATCGTATATAGATCATTCTTCTCATTCATTTTCGTTCAGAACTAATCGCCACCTCTAAAGTGGTAGTGTTTGTTTTGGTTGGTGCAATATGTTGGTGGTTTCATGGTTGGAGGTTAAACTTGAGTAAATTTGCTTTGGACATACCCTCAAGTCTGGTTGAGGTTGGTTTGTTGTTGACCAAACTTTCTTTGACTAGTGTAAGACGAGAATAAAAGGTATTCTTTTGCTTTTGTTATGGGATAGTTGTGAACGGATGAGTGAATTCAAGATAATATCCATCTGCTTTTACCTTATTCTTGTAGGTTAATGACCGATTATCCATAAAAAAAGAAAAAAATGAGGCAACATTGGGCTCCACTGAGGTTTTGATGTTTATTTGTGAGATGGATTATTATGTTTTTCTAGGAAAAAACATTCCCCGTTTGTTTGAAAGGTTCTTTGGGGGTTGAAGTTTTAGAACCAAGTTTCATTTTCTCGTCTTTTCTTTTGATGTTAGTGCATGAGTCTTAGTTGTAATTTCCTTTGTTTTAGTTGTAGGGGATATTTTGGGTTATCCCGTTTGTTTTAGTTGTACGGATACTTTGAGTTATCCCGTCTGGTCATGATACTTTGGTTTATCCTGTTTGGTAAGGGATACTTTAGTTTATCCCATTTGGTCAGGATACTTTGGTTTATCCGGTTTGTTGCGTGTTTATGTCTGCTGTTGCTTGAAGATGTGCTTCCGCTTGCTGTCGAATGTCTTCTTCAACAATTATTTATGAGTTTTACTTTATATTTTATTAGCTTTTAATCGCCAGTCTGAGCTTCCACGATTTCATCGCTCGAACTGCGGGGGAGTGTTAGTTGTATATTAGGTAATAATTAGTTGTATGGTAGTTAATGTGATTAGCTAAGTGATAAGATTGCATTTATGGGTGATTTTCAATTTACCCTAAATAGCCTATATATCTATACTACTTATACTAGATGAATGAATCTCTCTCCTCATGGTCTTAAAATTAAGATTTACAAAATACAAAGCCTATCGTACAATACATAATGCACTATTAATAATTTTTCTCATCAATCTTAATTTTAAGACTTACAAGTCTTAAAACTTAATGTACAAAATACAAAGCACTATTAATGTGGTCAAGATATTTAATGTAGTTAATTAATTAACTGGTCAATAAATACAATTAATATAGTTATTAAAATACCCCTTACACAAGAAATACAAATTATCAAGCATATTGTACAACCAACTTAAACATAATTCCTACATTAAAATGTCACTAATACAAATAATAAAGAACATTATACAAATATTCAAGCCCGAACGGGCAACGGTCCAAATGGGTCCGAGCCCGAACGGTACGATCCAAACCGGCACGGGCCAACGGGTCGAGCTCGAGCGAGCACGGGTTAAATGGGCTCGAGCCCGACGGACACGAGCAAAACGAAATTTTGAAACCGTAAATTTATTATCCAAAACATAATAAACTAAAATACATTATTCAGGAAAATTTTATTTCGGGGTATCCGCCACGCAACGCTGCGAGAACCCTACATTAAATGTCACTAATATAAATAATAAAACACATTATCTGAGATATTTAAGTTCGAACGGTCATCAGTAAAATGGGCTTAAGCTCGAATCAAGTGGGCCAAACGGCTCGACACGAACGGGCATGGGCCAATAGGCACGGCCAACGGGCTCGAGCCCGAACAGGCATGTGCTAAACAAAATTCTTGATATCCGTAAATTTATTGTCAAAAAGAACATAATAAACTAAAGACTAAAATACACCGTTGGTCCCTAAACTTGGCAAGGTGCATCATGATGAGACAAAACTCGGCCTTTGCATCGCCACAGGTCCAAAACATGGCCTTTAAATGCCAGATTAGTCCTTTGACCAAGTCAACATCTGATTTTTGTTTTGTAGTCGAGGGTATTTTAGTCCATACACATTTATACTTTTATAACACATTTATATTTTACCCCTTCATCTTTCATCCTCATCATCATCTCCCCAAATCATTCATCTCCTCAACATCATCATCTCCCCAAATCATCTGAAGAGAACATTAAAGGATCAATAACCTCATGATTTTCAGTATGTTATGACTTGTTCTTTGGTTTTATTAAACATTTTCGAACAAAGGTACAACCATGAGTACTTCTCATTTATTTGTGTGGTTACAATCCAATCCAAGTTGGGAACAACCATCCGGATGAAGTTTACTTAAAATATTAAGTCGATATGTTCAAAGGAAGATTCACCATGCTTGTACAATAACATGCTCTAAAAGATCTAATGTTCATTGAAGATCCGAATTGAACATATGTTGTCACAATATGATAAGTCTAATATCTCCAGTTCATGGAGTTGGTCAAGGCTATTTGGAAGGCTAACAAACCCGTTTCCACTTAAGTCCAAGTATTTTAGTGATTTTAGGCTCCCAATCACTTGAGATTTTCAGTATGTTGCATCCACCAAGCATTAGTTCACTTATGCAACTATTCGTCTGCTGATCAAGATCCATTTTTCTGTTGTGTTCTATAATGGAGTTTAGTTTATTTGAGTTAGTTATCATAGTGATGTCTAATGTTTATATGGAATTAAGGATCATGTTTTTGGTAACAAATGTTCAACTCATACTTCTGCTGTCTTGACATAAACTGATATTCTGTTAAACAAAGATACTTTATAAATCATTTTTCGATGGTAAAAAGTAATGAAGGTGTTATGCTTCTTTTAGTAATGATACGTTACCTGGTGATATGCTTCTTTTAGTAGATCAAAGAACCAAAACTGCTTTCGATTTGAAGCACATGGGAAGAATATGGGCTCTTTCAATGGTAAAAAGTAATGAAGGTAATGGTACATCTTTAAAAGTTAAGGCATCACAATCAATTAAATTTCAAGATGGATGTTCATTGCTTACATGATGAATATAACAATTCGTAAAAGAATATGGAATTCATTACACGCAGATAGAAATCTTAATATCATCAAAGTGATTCTTTACTCGACTCTAAGGTGAGAATTTGGTTAAATACATTTTCCAATTGTTTATTGACATTGTTGTTAATAATTATGAATTTATTGTTTACAGGTTGAAAAGAAGTGCAAAATCTATTCTTTAAGTTATGATGGTATGGTGTCTCAAAAATTTGATCCACATCTTTTGCTTAATCTCAGTGACCGGTTGGAAGCATCGCATAAGATCTATGAATGAGTTATTGGAAAATTGTGTTTCCCAATATTATAATTTGATAGAAACTGAATTCTTGAAAGAAAACAACTTAGAAATGAAAACGAAGGCAAAAGAACAATGCCGAAATCAAATCATTCATCGAGTTTGGTAAGAGCGATTAATTTCTTTTGCACAACCACCGAGATGTTGCATCATTAAATTTTGTACTCATATCATGAGAAGTTTCATGGGGATTATATCTTCCTCAATATGATATATCTTTTGGATAATTTAAGTTCTTTGCAATCTTTGTTGTTTCAAAAGAACTGGTTTCGTAAGAACTTGAAGACCTCTTCAATAGTAAACCATTGCAAGATGATGTTGTTATGTCATGTCCGCTTTTTTGAACTGGTTTCGTAAGAACTTGAAGACTCTTCAAGACGCAAATTGAAATCACCAAGTCGACATCAAGGATGATGTTGAGGAGATGAATGATTTGGGGATATGATGAGGATGAAAGATGAAGAGGTAAAATATAAATGTGTTATAAAAGTGTAAATGTGTATGGATTAAAATACCATCGACTACAAAACAAAAATCAGATGTTGACTTGGTCAAAGGACTAATCTGACATTTAAAGGCCATGTTTTGGACCTGTGGCGATGAAAAGGCCGAGTTTTGTCTCATCATGATGCACCTTGCCAAGTTTAGGGACCAACGGTGTATTTTAGTCTAAACTAAAATAACATATAGGAGAATTGTTATCACCATTTTCGTTAAAAATAACATATAGGGGACTTGAGGAAAAGAAAAAAAAAATCAATACTACTTATAAAGAGGGAATGCTTATTTTTGAAATCTTGAATCTTGAAAAATTCAAATTAATGTAGTTTGTCTAAATTATCTTTAAGTATCCCTTAATACACCTTAAGCTTAATATAACTTAATCTTGATCAATTCTAAACTTGATAATTTCTTAAAAACACACGTCATATTAATTTAAAAACAAGGTTTAATTTCAAAAATACAAACTTTGCATTAAAGGTCAAACCGAAATCACGATTTCGCAAGATAATTATTTCATCATTATATCATCACTTTCTTGCAGACGTTAAATACAAGATTATAATGATTGGCGCAATACACTTGCCACTTTTACTTGCGACTGTCGTTTTAAAAATTTGTTTGGAAGGAGTATAAAAGAATAAGGACCAGTTTGGACAAACAATCAAAGTAAAGGTTACTTAACATAACATCCTCGCTTTAAATAGAAAGTCTCGCTTCATTGCCGTCAAAATCCCCAAAAAGATATTTTTTTATCCTCTCGGCAAAATTAGGGTTTTGTAATTCTTCTTACAAAGGTACAAAATCTGTCAAAATTTATAATATCACTCCATAAATTCACATCATATCTATTTAATTGTTCAATTCACATCTAATTGATTGTTTATTATATAATTTGATTATGTTTCGAATACAGAAACTGTAATATTTGATGTGTTTGAGATGAATTAGTGGATCTGGATATATGTTAGGTTAAATTACTGTTTAGATCTGTATTTCATTTGCGTTGACTTTTGTGTTTCTGTGGTTTTATGTTGACTTTTGTTTAGCTTTGGTTGTTATTAGTTAGTTATCAGGTTGTTGGCTAAATGTAGATGTTACGAAATTAACCGTGATGTTTAGAGTATCGAATTCGTGATAATTGAATAAATACGCGTATTAGATATTTAGAACGGTGGTACTGATTTTTAGGTAGGGTGTTAGTTAGTTGGTTAGGCGGTTGTTGGTGAAACATAGATGTTACAAATTAGTGGTGCTAATTTTTAGAGTATTGAATAAATAACCGTGACGTTTAGAGTATTGAACTCGTGATAATTGAATAAATACGCATATTAGATATTTAGATTAGTGTTACTAATTTTAGTTTGCGTGTTAGTTAGTTGGTTAGCTGGTTGTTGGTGAAATGTAGATGTGACGAATTTAACCGTGCGGCAGTTTAGATAAGTATATTATATAAGTTGTGTTAAGTTTTTGTTTAGTTGTATGTACGGTTAGATAGATGTTTAAAATGGAAGCAGGTGATTTTATGAAGAAGGTTGTATTAATCGTGTGACAAGTTAGAATATTGAATTCGTGATGATCGATAAGTATGTTAGATTAGTGGTGCTAATGGTGTTTAGTTGTATTATGTCTAAATGCAAGTAGGTGATCTAGTGAAGAAGGATGGTGTTAGTTAAAAGTAGACGTGATGGAAACGACCATGTGAAATATCAATTTTGGATAATTTAGAAAAACAAAACGCTGGTTTTTAGAGTCTCTTTTAGTTTATGTGATCGAGTCTGTTTGTTGTTCGAAGGATTCAGCTTTACTTATTTTTTATGTTGATTTATTTATCTTTATTATACCATTGGTTTTACTCGTGACTCGGTGTAATCTGATTATGTATGATCCATGCTGTTTTTGATTGGAATATGTTACGGTACTTGTTTGGTTAATGTTAGTTGTGTGCATGTCTTCCTCTTTTTGGGAAAAGATGAGGCCAATTTAATGTGATGTCAGGGCCGATAATTAGGATGAATGAACTTTTTTTTGTATTGTGTACTTTGCATGATTGCATTTGGGACGTCAAACCATTTGTATTCCTTGATTTTATGTTTAAGGGGTGTCATCAAATTTACCATGTAGTTTTATGCTGATTTTGTTTAATCACAGTGTAGCTCATTGCTTTGCTATGTTATTGGTGGTTTGGCTTTCAAAATTTGCTTAATTGCAACTTGCAAGTAGCTGATTAAATGAGGAATGTTATTAGTTAGCTGACTAGCTGTTAGGGTGCTATATGTTACGGAAAATCCATGATATTTAGAATATTGGATAACTGATAATTGATAAAGTTGGGAGGCTTTTAGATATTTCACCGTCTGGTCTGTGAGTTTTAATCTTTACTGATTTCTGAGTGCACAGCAATTGGTTTTACATTGGGTAATCAGTTTGTGCATAATGCTTGCTCTTAATCGAATAGTGCCATTTGTTCATTTTTATATTGGTTTTGTACTTGTATTTTTGTACATACTTGATGAAGGGGTTTTCTTTTTTGGAAGATAAACGCGGGCCACTTTTATGTGAGACTTAGGGAGGATAGTAGGACAGAAAACGTAATCATAATATTGCAAGCAAGCACTTAGCGTGCTAGAACTTGGTTATCAGTTACTGGTTTCTGATGTTATATCTGATGATCTTATCTAACTGGTTTTGCACATTGTGATCATTATGTACATGAGCTACGTTGTGTTTCTTATCGAAATATATGTTGTTTTTATTCAATATTAATAAAGGAAATGCATTTCTTTTTCTTGAAGATAAAATGAAACCCATTTTCTGTGGGAACTTCGAGTTTGATGCACGCCAAGGTGATCTGAGAGGCTTTTAGGAAATATGGAAAAGTTGACAGAGTGGATATGAAGTCTGGTAAAGTTGGCTTGTTCTATTTTCTGACCTCTTTACCTTTTTCTTCCGTGCAAGTTATTGCTGTTTTATTTGCATGTGATATCAATTTATCATTGAAGGAAGTTTGAAAGAAGTGTTCTTCTTTGAATTAAGATATACATATGTAGTTGGAAGTTCATGAAAGATTTTGAAGCATGTTCTTTATACAATGTATCCAGCTAATGTCACTACATGTAGGTGTTGTAACTTATAAAAATGTAGTTGCATCAGCTTGTAGCCTTACTCGGTTTAGGAGCTGGGTGGGACTAATAAACAAAGTTACGTGATTATAATTTTGCTTTTTAGTTGCATGCTTTAGCTTGTTATGCTTTCTGTTGCATAGCATTTTTGTGAGCCTTGGCCGATCTAAAGCAATTGTGCGTGCAACATATTTTGTTGCAATTTGCTGGTGAGTAAGAACTGTAAAATTGATCGATACCATGGCATGAACGTGCTGTAAAGTTCAGAAACCAATAGTTTCCTCTGCGGAATATTCCACGTTGTACAGGCGGTTACCTAGATGGGATGGATGAGGTGGGCCCTCTGTTCTTCCTAATCACACGAGTCAGTCATTCAGCCAGCTGCAGTGCATTCTCTGTTGCGTTGTTATGGGGATGTGTTTAAGAAAGCAAGAATATGATTTATAAAGTTTAAAACCCCCATACTCAATTAGTTCTTTGGCGCAGGATTACCTTGGATTTCTCCAACTATCCCTGGCTTATGGATGATCATCCGCATTCCATTTCCAGGCCATGATGGGCTTCCTCTTCTTCTTTCTGATAAGAGCCATTCTGATCTGATCGATCCACTTTGGCGTCACTGTCACACATTCACACAGACATAGTTGCCTTCCATTCCACGTAGCTTTCGCCCAATCCTCGTTTTCAGACATGTTACAAGCTAGAAGCAACAGAATAGATGGTGAAGGCATTATTTTTACTTATTCTGCCATGAGACATCCATTCATTCCATACTTATTATGCCATGAGACATCCGTCCGTTCCATGACATCTCTTAGTTCATTGCACAAGGTCTGTTACTGATTTACTGGTCAATTGCTTATAGTTTTAACAGATTGGTCTTTTATATACATTTTTTTGTAAGGTAGATTGGTCTAGTATATATGGTGAAACTGTAAACAAACAATTTATGCAAATGTCCGGTGGAAATTTGGCCAACTTTGGGGATAGTATTCTTCCATGTTGGGCTCTATAGAAGGTATTTTGATATTTGTACTATACTTCGTCTGTGTTTGAGTTTATTTTTTTTGGCCATATATAGGATTTGCTTTCGTCTATATGGAAGATGAAAGAGATGCGGAAGATGCAATTCGCGCGCTTGATCGCTATGAATTTGGCAGGAAGGGACGCCGACTTCGCGTTGAGTGGACAAAGGTAAAATACATTTAAAGTTTATCTGCTGCTCTATTTATCCTTCGCTTTTTCTTTATCTGGTTTTTTATATATTAATGATTTATATTTTTAATTTTTTATTGGTTTCTTGCAGCAAGAACGCAATGTTAGACAGCCTGTAACCTCTAGAAGGTCTTCATCCAACTCGAGGCCCTCAAAAACCCTGTTTGTTATCAATTTTGATCCGTATAATACTAGGACAAGGGATTTAGAGAGGCATTTTGATCCTTACGGTAAGATTTTGAACATAAGGATCAGAAGGAATTTCGCTTTCATACAGTTCGAGTTACAAGAGGATGCAACCAAAGCTCTTGAATCTACAAATATGAGGTACTTCACTTATTGACCTATAACACGAGTTAGTATTGACTAATTAGTGGAGTAAATAACTTAAAATGAACCTATTTTCAAGACTAGCAATTTTTACCTATAACATGAGTTAGTAATTGTCTAGTGTGGCACATTGGCTGGTTAAGACTAGCAAATTTAAAACGAGCCAAACACCAGCCACCTAGTTTTTTAAGGTCTTCTGGATTTTACCATATCCAGCAGAACATGCAATTTTTAAAATGATAAATGATTACGGAGTCTGAAAATTTGATCATTCATTTAATCATATAGTTTTTTTTTAATCATTTATAAAGTTCTATGAAAAAGGTAAAAAAGATGTTAGCAGGTCTAGTCAACCAGATCTAGCCTGTTCTTGCCTGACAACTCTAAACAAGTTTTTTTTTAGTTAGCCCATTTGGGGGCTTGTTTGGATATGTTGTCACATTCTCACTACTAATCCAATAGTATAACAAAGGCATAAGTTGAATCTACAAAAGCTACTTTGTAGTATATGGTCTTTTTACTCTATTGGACTATTGGTTAGAGGTGATCATACTTGTAGATTGTTTAATGGGTCGCCACAGTTTGAAGCGAGCCAGTCCTGCTTGACAGGCGGGCACTCCTTTGTATATTCTTTGTTAAATATTATGAACATTATACGCGTTAGTTCTGATCGCCAAAACAATTCTATATTGATAATGTCAGTATTCTGATAAGATTGGTTTATGTTGAACATGCACTTGAATGATGCATATTTCCTTTGATGTGCAGCAAGCTGATGGATCGGGTTATTTCTGTTGAATATGCCATCAAAGATGATGATGATAGGAAGAACGGTAGCCCTAATGGTGGTCGTGATAGGTCGCCCCGTAGGAGAGGCGATGACAGGGGAAGTCCATATAGAAGAGAGAGAGGAAGTCCTGATTATGGCCGTGGACGTGACAGGGGAAGCCCTGACTATGGTCGTGGAGGACGAGGCCGTAGCCCTAGTCCACACCGGAGAGACCGCGGCAGCCCTGATTATGGTCGGGGTGCTAGCCCTGCTCCCAATGGGAAGGACAGAAACACAGACCACCGCCGTGATTCTAGTGCAAGTCCAAATGGAAGGGTACGGAATGCTGGTCGGCGTGATGCCAGCCCGAGTCCTCGTAGGGAGAGGGAAAGAAGCCCTCGCCATCGTCGTGGGTCTATCCCAAAGGAGAGGGTCAGTCCTGAATATGAACAGGGTGCAATCATTAGTCCTCGGATGAAGGTCGGATTAGTGAGTCACCTCGTGAAGCAAGCCAAGGGTACGGAATGCTGGTCGGCATGATGCCAGCCCGAGTCCTCGAGGGACAGGGAAAGAAGCCCTCGCCATCGCCGTGGGTCTATCCCAAAGGAGAGGGTCAGTCCTGAATATGAACAGGGTGCAATCATTAGTCCTCGGATGAAGGTCGGATTAGTGAGTCACCTCGTGAAGCAAGGCCCGATCTACATGACAGTCCTAACTACAGCGGAGCTGAAAGCCCACCACAGCGATACCGCAGGTATGCGTTCTTGTTTGAGCAGAGTTTTGAACCTCTGATCAAGAAACAACAGTTGGTCATCTTAAGTATCATTGCTGCATCAGTTCTAGTTTAACATTACAGGTAGTTGTCAAAATGGGCAGCCATCATTTTTTCCCACAAAATCAAAACATGCAATATAGAACTGGTTTTGAATTTAAAACTATCCGATGCATAAAATGTAATTTCAAAAACTCGTTTGCTAAAAATATGGTTTCTATGAAAGGCATTGAGGTAGAAACAGTTGCTTAACACTTTTGGTAACTTTCACCCGTTTGATTAATACATCCCGTTTGACACCACGTTATTTCTTCGAAGTTTTCAAATCTGATCTGTTTGACTTTTTTGAGTTGAAACACCAAATAGACAGGATTTTAAATTATACTGGTTGAAATTACCACACATGGTTATAGATATATGAATTATTGTTATTGCTGCAGTTTAACGTATAATGTGTTATGTCGTGCAGTAGTCCACCGGCAAGAGAGAGGTCTCGTTCGTGATTGGGCCCACCAACTTGAAGCAATAAATGTTGGCAAGTGTAGTTGTGTTACAGTTTAGGATTATTTTGGACTTAAGTTATCATCATCTCAAACCATTGGGTGTTAATTGCATTGTAAGTTGTGGTAGTTGGTAAGTTTCAATTTGCACAATGAAAGAATGTAATAGATTTTATGGCCATGTACTAAAGCTGGTGACTAATATACTTGAGAGTTTCCTTTGATCTTATGCTGTTTTCTGCTTTCCTATCTTTGATCTGTTGCAATAACTTTATTGATTATGGGTTGATGTATGATTGAGTTGATTAGTGATTTTCAAGAAAATGAACGCTAAAAGATTTCAAGAGCCTAATGTGTAGGCCATGTTGCTACTATATGGTGCTAGAAACATATCTACTCATGATATCGCAGGTGACAAAAAATGATCGCAGCTGTGCCAGTGTACAACAAACCCAATCTCGCGGGAGCCGAGTAAGGGAGAGGTGAAAGTTAGACATCTACAATGATAAATCCGACAGTAGAGAGACTGCTTCCAGGTGCCAAATGCGCCGGTCAAATCATGTCTTAAGTAAATGAACAATTGGCCGGTCAAATCACGTGTTAAGTAAATGAACAACTAGAGCGGAAAAACGATGTGTATGAGCACTCAAGTGTAAAGTGGATCACAATTGACCATTGATATCCTCTCGTCCGAAATTACTATAAAGGGTTGGGTTATCTCGAAAACGATTTGAAAAGTCACTTCTATAACTTATGCTTGCTCGTTTTTTTACACATCTTTGAATTTTACAAACAACATAAGGTGTCTTTTTGAAATTTTAGTCTAAGGAGTGTTTTTTAAATTTAAAAACTTTGTGAATAGTTAAACACAATACATAATGATGTGAGTTAAAAATTTATATTATATTTTTTTCCAAAAAATTTGAACTAAATTGTAAGTTTTGTTGGCTAGTTAGAATTTAACATTAGCTATTTCCAGAATTTTAAAACAACTTTTTTTACGAACTGTTTCCTTTGCTACAAAATGTAATAAGACAATTTAATTGATGAATTAGGATTGCTCATTTTTTTCAATTGGCACCTATAACATGTTTTTATTTTATTTTATATGAGTAAACAATGTCAAAAGTAATTCAACAGATTTCGACCATTCGAAGACATTCTTATGAACTTGCACGTGCCTAGCAAAGTTGACCAATTGAACTATTCTTTTTTTACGAAGTGTTTCAAGTCTTAGGGTGTGTTTGTTTTTTGAAAAAAAGTCTTACTAAAGCCTCTCGCTTCTTAAGAGGAGGCGGTAGTTTTCTTTGTTTGTTTTCTTTTGAGTAAGATCCAGGTTAGACATAAACATCTTACTCAAGAAGTGTGATTTGTCTTTTATCGCTTCTTACTCGCTTTTTAAACTTTATATAATATATTTGATTGTTTATTAACTATGTTGTATTTATGATAAAAGTCTTGTTTCATATTTACATAAGTTATTTATTATCGCGTTGTGTTGGTTTAATAAACAAATTGCAAAACGAAAGACTTAAAATCATTCTGACAATTATATAAAACAAACAACATTATTTCGTTCAGATTTAGACTTTCTAACCACCTCTTACCAGTAAGATGTGGTAATCAGATTCAGACCCAAAACATCTTAATGAAACAAACACACCCTTACTTCTTTGACCTCTTGAAAAGTACAAAGATTCAAATCAACCTAGAGTTAAGCAAATAGTGTAGAGGCAATCAAATGATCAAATCTAGCACATATACAGTAAACTCATAATCGACTCACAGTAGATTAAGATTAAATAAGTTTAGTCTGTTAGCAATCTCGGCTCGTAATCAATGTTTAAAACCAAGGGGCAATTCGTCTTCATGAATCATATGAATGTGCGCGTACATTGTCAATAGAAAATTAAGAAATCGATCAATACCTTGTTCCACAGCTGATACAAGGTAATATACTATAAACATAAGCATAAGAAAAATCAAAACCCCGAACTAGCTAGCGTACACATGTAAGCTACAAAATCGACAATCTAAATCCCATGATCAAGACAAACTTTTTTACATGAAATGCTCAATCCGAAATGGATTTGTAGTGTCTGTAGAAGACAAATCAAAACACTAAACCAAGAAAATGGCTTTGTTGAAGCGGCCAATTTCATGATCCAATGATCATTGATAGGACTATAATACATTAATCTAGTACAAGTTGAGGATTTTGTCTTTGTAGATATCCTCTTTCTTGATTTGACTTCATCCTAAGAGACACATTTCTCTAGTCATTTCTATCGATAACAGCCTATAACTTGATCTTGGACCTTGCTTTCGAGGTTAATCTTGCATGAAACATATTTTATAGACAGTTTGCATCGACAAATCTATAGAATGTGTACGGTTTGTTAATTCTGATGCTAATGAACACTAGACATGCCCTAGATTGAGGTAAAGAATATGCCATGAATGAGTTTAAGCTTGTTTAATTTTACTTTCGGGATAACCTAGAAAACCTAGAAATCTTGATTTATTTTTGAACCGATCTAAACTAGGCCTAAAACATGAAAAAAGAACTATTAACACATATTATACTTATTTTATGACTGGAGTGTGATTCCCTCAACCTTTGACCAATATCATAAGATTTAAGTGTGATCTTTTGACTCTTCTTTTGGGCTCGATTGATCGGGTTTTGTGGAAGAAAAACCTTACCCAACCTTGATCTAAAAAAAAACCATTACGTTCTAAAATATTTCGTCCTTGTGATTTACCCAAAATCACACTTGTCGTCCCTATTCAATTTTAATAAACAATCCCTATTTTCGAAACTATATTCATTGATAGTCTCTATTCTGGAAAATAGGGTCCATCCATGTAACAAAAATTGGGACTATCCGTGTAATAAAAACAATAGATTATTACACATATGATATTTATTTTTTAAAATAGGAACCCTCGATGCAATTAGTTTGAAAAATAAGAACTATCTATGTAATTAAAATCGAATATGGACGACGAGTGTGATATTGGGTAAACCCAAAAGACGAAACATGTAATTTTACTTTTTAAAATGACAATTTTATACTTAATAATGAATTACGAGCACCAATTAAATTTTGTAATAATAACTTATCAAAAGTATGGTAAACTTGATTATAATTTATTATTTATTTATAATAGTAGACAATTATTTTGGGCCAATACTCTAGTTCTTAGTCATTTCTTATGTCTGTAACTATTAATCGTTTAAAATTATGATAACGACTGTACTAATATTAATTTCTTGTAACCATGATATGCCAGAAAATGATCTAAACTACCTAATCCTTTGTTGAGGTAAAAAGTTGTAATTACCCTAACAAGCTAATCCTTCGGTAATCCTTCGGTCAAGCTCTCCGGATTGGACACCTTCGGATCTCAGAAACACAAAGGCAACACGCGTTAGCCTCACCTGGGTTTTATCCTAGACCCAACTCCGAGCGTGAGAATATATATATATATATATATATATATATATATATATATATATATATATATATATATATATATATATATATATATATATATATATATATATATATATATATATATATATATATATATGTCGAGTAAAATACTATGAAAATGGGTGAGAATGGATTAACCTCGAATGTTGTTGCTTGGTTCCTTTTATATATGCGGAGCTTTGTCCTCACCGGAGGTCACGTGGCGATAGTGACTCTTTTGGGCGGAGTTGACTTTACTCTGTTTAGATTCCGCTGGAAAGGTCGATGGTTGACCAAGATTCCTTTCCTTTATATACGATGATGTCGGTGTCCGTTATGTCGGAGGTTATATTTAACCCTCCGATTCATGATTGCATATATGCTTGGTCTAAATGGGCTAGTGCCTTATCCGGGAGATTTCATGCTGTGTCGAGCGGTTTTGGTTTATGGCCGGGGAGTTAGGTTCTTCGGCATTTTACTAAACTGCCGGGGAGTGACATACGCCAACATGTCCCCCCCCCCAGTGTCATGTTAATGGATATGTTCATTATATGATATTGGAAGTCTGTAGCGTGCTTCGGCGAGTGTTTCGGCGGTCGCTCCTTCTTTCTTCTTAGAAACTCTTCCCCCCTTTTTTTTTTTTTTTTTTTTTTTTATCTTTGTGTGGGTGTGACACGTCAGCAAGTTACGTGGCAGTGTGATTATACGATGCTAGGGCACGTGGCAGTGGGCGTGCGTTGTGTGGTGAAGATTTTGCCACGTCGTCTCTGACACGACGGGACGCCTCTGCTACCCCCATCTTTTGCTTATAAATACGCTTGTTTCTCTTCATTTTTACCACCGTAAATATTTCACTCACACGTCTCTTCTGCGTTATTTGGCCGAACGATTTCATTTGCTCTCCGTCTTCTGCCCAGGTACTACTCTAGTTTTTCCTCTTTAGTTTTTTAGGTGTGACCATTCCCATTCGCTAACATGTCCGAACCGTCCGGCGTCATCTGCTCGAGGATCTGGGCCGGTTTCCGAGGGTCCGTCCCAACCCAGACCCAAATTTGACTTGGATAAGTATACTTCGGTTATGACCGATACGTCGTTGCAATGGGCCGTGAGGGAATTTGGGATACCTTCCGATCTTCATCCGAGGCTTCCACCGGATGGCTTTACCATGGGGCAACTTGGGGATGACGCCATAGGGTTATACTTAGAATATTTCATTGAAGGTGGGATTTCTGTCCCTTTTTCTAGCTTCCTCTTAGATGTCCTCCATTATTATAAGGTTCATATTTCCCAATTAGTGCCGATAGGTTTACACAGGGTTACACTTTTTGAGGTATATAGCCGTAGCCTTCATATTACTCCCACGACTTCTTTATTTCGAGCCTTTTATAAATTACATAAACAAGGCACCGGTTCACATTTGCTAAGCGAGATGGTAAGCGGCGTAAAGTGTGTTTTCAAGAGATATTGTCTTCGTTAAAGGGTTGGAAAAGACGGTTCTTTTTATTGACCGTCGGGCAAGTACCCTTTGCTATGTCCGTGGAGACATCCGGACTCGGATGTTTCGATCCGCTTCCCACCGGGAGTTTTCTATGCCCCATGCGGATTTATTGTCGGCAAATGTTATAGACTTGATTAAAATTCCGCCAGACTTGTTAGGTCACTAGTTTTACAACACAATCTTATAAGAGAAGAGATGAAGGCGATTGAACAAGTAAATCACACACACACACATGTATAGTAAGACCGGTTATGCAAAGAGTATGAATGAGAGAAAAACTTGAACAACCAACCCTCAAATGAGGGTTTACAAGAGTTTATATAGGCAAGGAGCTAGGGCAACACTCCTCTCCTTCCCTATTCCTTATTGGGCTTGGATCAAGCTTATGGGCCTTCTACATAAGCTTGACCTTAAACAAACATAAAGGCCATAATAAAGCTACCTATTACATATGAAATATAAATACTTGAAATCTTGTTTAGGAGTGATTCCAACAATCTCCCCTCAAGTATATATGAATGTAAACGGTGAAGGCGTTGATGTAATAGTAGCGTGACGCCTTCGACATTGTTCTTTCTTGTGAGAGGAATTGCCTTGATTCGAACAATCTCCCGGTGTAGAGATCGTTATCTTTGAACAGTTATGCTTTGACGTCATCTTTAACTTTGTTCTTTGATCATTGTTCTTTGTGGTGAAAGTGATAGTATGTTGTTGTATCGCATCGACCGCCTTCAGTGCGCTTGTTGCTCCGGTGTCTCCACGTCATTCTTCAACATGCTCACACGCTCTTTGACGGTGGAAATCAATATCGATGAAGTTCTTTAAGTCTTTGACTTTGTAGATTCTTTGATTTGATGAAGAATCATTACACGGTTGTGTTGCTTTAGAATAGGACTTCCATTAGTGTTGATGTTGGCGTGAGCATGAGAAGAATCAAGACGATCATCCCGCTCCCGAGCTTCCATAAGAAGAAAACATTTCAAACGGTTAGTAATAAGCGGTTTCCTAAGCACTTACAAGTTTGAACTCGAGAGTGTTAACAACATAGTGTGAAAACACAACTCTAATTCTTACAAAGGCCGTTCTGAACCGGAGTCCCCAAGTGAGATAACGCGATGTACCAAGTACATCTCTGATTCGAGATGAGTCGCCGAGGTACACCAAGCATCACCTCACGATCAGACCGTTTGAGACACACTCCGCGTAATCCACGGGAGTTACCGAAGTGACCGCCGTCGGTCGTTTGATGTTGACCGGCGGAGTTTCCATTCAATCATCGAGGATCAGATGTGAACCTCTCATAAATGTTCTCGATGTTGCTAAGATCGTGAAGGACTCGATATGAACCATCGATGATCTTATTTGTTGATCATCAAATGATTAAATGTCAAGTGTACCTAAGAGATCTTTTGATGAATCTCGTGGCTCTAGACTCAATAGTGCGTTTTGGTTTTCCGAGCGGAGACTAGGGAGAGGTCTCCTTCTTCAATACCGGCGATCTCTAAGAGAAAGCCAATAGTTTATGTAGGGTTCCTGTGAGAATGAAACAAGCTTATGTTGAGAGAAACTTGAGTGGCTAAGAAGGTTTAGTGCATCGCCTTTGGGTCCATGACGACTTTAATCTTCAATACCGGTGTCACTAAGTGACAACCAAGAGTATATGAATTGAACCCGGTATCCGCCCTAAGTTGAATAATACGGAGGGCTATTTCTTTTCACCCTTTACTTTACATATCTTTTCGATTCTTCAACTCCTTCTTTCTCCGATTCTCATTTCTCCTTTTATAATCATTCCTAAGGACTTCTAACACTAACTAATGGTAGTGTCCTTGGGTAGATCCTCGACTCTGGCGGATCATAGGACGGTTATTCCTAACCTTAGTCACCTTATAACTCCATGACTAACCTATGTTTGCCATTTAAACCATTGTATGTGAAAAATATCTCTCAAAGGGTTTGTAAATGAAAACATGTTTGAACCATGTGAGAGATAAGTTTTGCATAAATACTCCCCTCCACATGTGCTTAATAGTTTTAATGGTTAAATGCAGGTGAGGAAAGAGCGCGACTTTTGAATTGATCCACTAAAGATAGACAATCTCCCACGAGACACGGTTACGTTGAATAGTTAAAGAGTTACATTGTCGACTTTTAGGTGACAACTAGCTCTAATAACTACCTTGAAGGTGTAGACAAACCTTGAAGGTTGTCAAACCCGTCGAGTTCATGTCTATCAAGAGTTTCTCGAATGGTACATTCTACTCGAGACGAGTCCTTTGCGAGACACGTTTACATCACTAGCGAACTAGCTTGAAATTATTACCCGTCCGGGACAAGTCTTTTCGAGTTACTAACGCTTTAGTACCGTCAATTCGTTGGTTAAGTCCGAGGTACATGATTCATTTGCATTTTGTACAACATATTTCTTATCACACAATTTTCTCCCCAAAAATGGCATATAAAATGTTATTTTTGAACGGTTGAGAATAAATATGACCATTTTGAGTGTTGTGGGAAGAATGACCACCGTGAACAATTTGTGAACAAATTTTTAATTCAAATACTCCCCTCAATTAGTGATATAAGCGGTTGAGGTTTTGAAAATCTTATGGGAAGTACTTGTCTTTTGAGCAAAACCTTGAAAAGTGAAAGGTTTGATAGGTTTTAATCAAAATAAGAAGCTTTCGCTCCTTTTATAAGGATTGTGGCACCGAGGCGCACTACGTGGTCCTTTCTTGACACTTACGGGTTGTACAATCGTTATGTGTGCACAAGCCATCCACATATCTAATCATACATCCAAAATCATAAGAAGGAAACCATTTAAGGGTACCGGGAAGTGCGATGATATTCCTGTGAGTGCGCACGGGCGTTGAAAGCCGATGATGTTCCTCCGAGTCGACCACCAACATAGCTTTCCAATCGTCGGGCCGATCCCTCTCGAACAACCGTTCATCAATCATGGTGATGATACGCCTCACATCCCTCCTTTCCCGAGAATTCCGGTAGCTTAGGATTCCCAACTTTCATGCGATATCCTTCAATCAGATGCCAATCCATCCCTAACCAAACTTTATGGTATGATCCCCAAATTTGTGGAGTTCACTACACGCCATTGCGATTTCTTTGAAGTTCACCGTGGTAAACAACGCCGAAAGGTTTCTTGATGAGCGTGAGTTGTGTGTCGGTTGATGTCGGAAGATCAAGCGTGGTGGAGTGAAGTTTACGTTTCGATATGATTCAACGACCATCCGGATATCTTCGACACGTTCTTTGATCACGATGCGTCTAATGAAGATGAGAACCGACTTGATAAATTCACGTTGAACTTCAATCGAGAATTGTCTCATACGACCATGTACTTTGGCAAGATACATGTCTTCGATGTCGTTGAGGACAAGTTCTC